>JAUPFN010000011.1:31726981-32159481 GCA_036924255.1 Apodemia mormo
CATGTATTGTTTTAGCTACATAATTGAGCGGTTGAAAAATTTCGAGAAATGTTAAAACTTTTTTTTTTTAATTTTCGTAATTGAAAAAAAATACCGATTTTGATCCAATTAACGGTATTTGACTCAATATTTTAAGGAGAAAAGCTGATAAGATTTTAAAGTTAACCTGTATATAAGCCTGAGTTATTTTAAAAATATCAAGTAAGTTTGTTAGTAAGCAACAAAATATTAATATTTAACAAGCTGTTACTTTTGAAAACTGGATTTGATTGTGATTTTTGAAACTGTATTTGACAGTTAATTGACAATTAAAATATTGTAGAAGGTCGAAAAATGATTGGCTAAAAAATCTCGAAGTCGCAGTCATGTCGAAAAAACACTTTTTTCAAAAATTTTTCGTCAACGGTAACTCCTGATTTTGTTGCAATTTATGCATCGGGTGCATTTTTTTTTGTCATGTGCATTTTTTGAGGAACAGAGCTGATTAGATTTTGTACTCGATCGGTACATTAATCTAGAAGTTATGTTAAAAAAATTCTGTTTCGCTATTTTGTTAAAAGTTTTTTCAAAATTTCTCAAAATCTCTTTGGCCGACTTGGCTTTAATTTTCAGGAAATCTAAGTTAAGCGGAATCCAAACGCATGCCATTTTGTTTGCCTATGAATGTTTGCAAATGAATGCCAATGACCAACCGATTTTGATCGGTCTAGCCGTTCAAAAGTTATGAGATGTTGACATACATACGTACACACATACATGCATACATACAGTCATACTGACGTCATCGTTAAAATAGTCGGAAAAGGTTCCTAGTACTTAAAAACGTGGATATCTGGTGAATACTCGATTTTCGAAAATCGGAGAAAAATCAATGACACATGTCTACACACGTCGTGGGAAGTTAAAAAAATTGATGTGCGAAATGAGGGGTGATCGCTTGACTGTTGCCTGTTGCGATAGTACTTGTTATCGCATTGGTTTCCGTGACATTGATTTGTGTTTACAGAGCACCATACCCTAGTTGGCTACTGAGGTTTCCATAATATGTAGAAACCCGATACCGCTGCACGCTGAATCACAAAACTACAACGCAAAAAAAAAACCACGTGAATTTTAATAAAAATAAAGGTACGTTAGCTCGTTGGGAAATTACTATACAGAAATATATTTTATCCACTGTTCAAATGAAAAACTCGTAGCTATATTCATAAAACAAATTTAATTTGTAGTCGCTGATCAGCCATTTTTGTATTACCTTATATATAATAGTAATTTTCTTGTATATACAAGCTCGTTTTCATTTGAAATCACCATATTAACAACATCCTTTGTTCTCCAAAAATGTTTCATCTTTTTTCTGTTAAAAACACGTTAAAGCAATATTATAAACAATAACGTGGTTTTTCCACGCCGAGTATTTTGGCGACAACGCGTCCTCGTTGAGTTTGTTTCTGTATTTTTTGCTAAAAGAGCTAGAATTCTTTTGCAGTCCTTTAACATAACTGTGGGGTACGAAATAAGCACATCATGAAATTGTTTGTGCATTTTGTTATGATAAACAGATAGTTTTGTGTGTTTTTTCCCCACCTTGGTCCCAAGCTCCTTTGATAAATAGGCCAACTGCCGTTCTACCAGGCAGGTCGTAAAAGGCGACCGATTGACTATGCGAGTCAGTACCATCGTGGCTACTAGGTGGTATAGGTCTGCATTTTATCGCCCGGGTCTGGTTCCACCGCCTTACCTATTCCTGCCGCAATAGCGTCAGTGTCACTGCCGTGTTTCTGTTTGGTGAGTAAGGTAGTCGGTAAAGTTATGCATGTGGTATTAGACCTCGCCACAAGATAGCAACGCACCATTAACACCTTTGGTGTCTGTAGGCGATGGTTTACTCTTTCCATCAGAAGACCCACCTGCTTGTTTGCTGTCTTATGATATATATAAAAAAAGAATACGTATCTTGTAATGCAAACAAACGCATTTTTTTTGTCGAAATTTTTGTTATTCTTTTTTCAAGCATTTCCTCACTATTTTCTCCGTGTTGGTCCGGGCTCTCTTTAAAGAATAGACCATCTGACGTTTTTCCAGACATTTCGAAAGAAGCGAACCATTGGCAATGCGAGTTATTACCATCGTGGCTACTAGGTGGTAGAGTTCTGCCATGTGTCGCCCGGGTCTGGTACTACCGCCTTACCTATTCCTGCTATAATAGCGTCAGTGCTTGTCACTGTCGTGTTACGGTTTAGAAGGTAAAGTAGCTGGTAAACTTATGCATGTGGTAATCCCCGCCACAAGGATAGTAACGCAACATTAACATCTTTGCTGTCTATAGGCGATAGTTGTCTCTTTCCATCAGGAGATCTATCTGCTTGTTTGCTCTCTTATAATAGTATGTGATTTTTGTAATTTGTAGAAATTTTTGTTATTCTTATTTCAAGCATTTCCTCACTATTTTCCCCGTGTTGGTCCCGGGCTCCTTTGAAGAATAGGCCAACTGCCGTTCTGTCAGGCAGGTCGAAAAAGGCGACCGATTGGTTACACGAGTCACTACCATCGTGGCTACAAGGTGGTAGAGTTCTGCATTGGCTCGCCCGGGTCTGGTACCACCGCCTTACCTATCCTGCCGCAATGGCGTCAGTACTTGTCACTGTCGTGTTTATAGGGTAAGGTAGCCGGTAGACTTATGTATTAAAACCGTACCACAAAGATAGTAACGTAGCGTTAACATATTTGGTGTCTTGAGGCGATGATTGTATCCATCCATCAAGAGCGCTATCTGCTTCTTTGCTATCTTATAAAAAATAGTACATTAAGTAGCAGGAATAAACACAGGAGTGACCGTAAACCTGGTTTATGTAAAATAGTTCGTGTTGGTTCTTGGTCCGCCCATTGAAAAATACACAATTAGCTGTTTCGCCAAGCAGTACGTAAAACGTATTGGTTAAAGTCAGCTTTAGTAACGTTTCGCTCGGGTTTGGTTCAGTAAACAGAAAACAGAATGAAATGTAAAATAGTCCCGCAAAAATATTCCATATTTGTTAAATATTTTTACATATGATTTATGGAAAGTTTTAACTGTTTCTCACGGGAAATCTCGGTATTGTTTAAAGAAGTACTTATTCTAAATCACTGACATTATCCGCAGGGACGTTAGCAGACCTCTGTTATACAAGTAATCAGGTTAGTTCTTGACCTACTGAAGGCGACGTTTTTTCTGTTTAATATTTTAATAACTTTCGCGGAAATTAGAAATAGCTCTATACTTTTCTTGTCAATTATCGAAATACTGTAATGATTATCTATATACTAATACTGGAAGCAAATACTTTGTACTTATTTTTTTTACACGATGAGTGGAGTATGAAATTCGGCATAGGCAAAAATTTACAGCGCAAAGGATTATAGAAACCTAACATTTTTTAAATTTCTAATGCATATCATTAGAAATATACTAAATTAATAAAAAAAAAATACATTTATGTTACCATACATGGTAATTAATATACACACATCTAAACTATGTTCTCTACGGCTAGTCTTTTTTACAATAGATAGAATTTGGCCGTAGACTTAATATTTAAATCAACTTTAAGTTGTCAAACAAACCATAGACAAAACATTTAAATCAATTTTAGGTTTGACAACTTAAAATTGATTTTAATGTTCAGTATATAGTCAAATTTCGACCACAGAGTCGTCCCTAGTTTTATAATAAGCGGATTGTAATTTAAGCTCTTTTTGAAAAAAGTCTGACTTATGATTGGGTCTTGTTGGTTTTTGGTCTGCCCTTTGAAAAATACACAATTAGCTATTTCGCCAAGCAGTACGTTAAACGTATTGATTATACGCAGCTTTAGTAACGTTTCGCTCGGGTTTGGTTCAGTAAACAGAAATCAGAAATACATAATTCATTTAAACTTTTCACAAATGAACTACTTCCGGATCGGAAACGCGGCCACACACTGAGAAGATCCAGCGGACGAAACTTAGCGGGCTTGTCTTTATTCATGTATCATTTTTTTCATATTTTATTTGTAAAGTGTAACTAAAAATGCAAAGCATACAGAAAAAAAAACTAGTTATTTTTTATCAATTTAATTATTTTGTATGTACCTATTACTTCTTTAAAGAATTAAAACTACTTTTCATTTTTATATAAAACTAGCGACATGCTCCGGCTTCGCACGGGTAATAAGTACAATAAAACCTTGACAAATTATACACCTAAACCTTCCCCATAAATTACTCTATCCATTGCTGAAAACCGCATGAAAATCCGTTTAGTGGTTTTTGAGTTTATTGCGAACAAATAGACAGACAGAAACGTCGGGGGACTTTGTTTTATAATATGTATAATACATAATAATAGATACTTTGCGTTAACGAAACTTACAAAGTTTCATATTTAATGAGAATGTTGCTTAACGAATGAATAAAAATGTATGTGTTTACACATTTATTTTAACATGTATGTAACACAATACACACAAAGACCACTTGAGCTTTAAGCTCTAGTCGTCGTTGCGTGTTCTTGTATATGGTATGTAATAGAATAAATGGCCTCAGCTGAATTGAAGAAAAATTCTGGGTATTACTGTGTGTTTTTATTTCATAAAGAATACAATTGGAACAAACAAGAATAAGAATACAACATTTTTTTTTTTTCGGGTAGTTGCAATAGAGATAGGTGTAATTTTACTGCTCTCCAAAAAATAATCTAGATAATTAGTAAAAGTATTATTTCATTAGCATTTAATTTCATCTCTTCTCTCATTCACTCAATTAGCATCAGTTGTCCAAATTACCGATGATATAGACTGCAGGAGTCGTCGCAAATATCTTTTGTTACGAGGTGCTAAGGAAGAGGAACATGAAGATCCTGTTTCAACTGCCGTACGCTTAGTCACCGCTCAGATAAAGGTTACCCACTTCCAAACCTCTCACATTAAAGCTTGCTATCGTCTTGGACAACAAAATAAAAATGATCATCCTCGCCCTCTTCTAATTAAGTTTAGTGATCTGAATATTCGCTCTTCAGTATGGAAGAATAAAAAAGCTCTGAAGGGTACTGGTATATCCGTGGCCGAATTTCTTACTGCGAAACGACGTGAGATCTTTATTGAAACTCGTAAAATGTATGGCATGCTTCGTTGCTGGACTCAAGATGGCAATATTTATCTCAAACTCTCAAACGGTAGTAAAATAAAGATATCATCATTAGATCAGCTTAAAGAGCGGCAGGAGGGAATGGAAGATAGTCCCACGACACGTCCCGTATCAAGACGAAAGTAAAAGCGCAATAGTGACTCGGAATACGTGACATTATTGCTCTGACGGTCTCTTGTGGCATTAGATTACATTTATAATTCGTAATCACACTACTTTTGTTTCGAGCAAATAAACTGTTCATTTTTTTTCCACAATGTAAATAATCACATACTTCATCCATTTTGCATTATAGTAGGTTAACTGACAACATATCACATTGAAACGTGAACATATATAATAGGGTACTTTTAAATTTTTGTTTTTCGATATTAGTTCTTACACACATCTTCTGATATCATATTAATATTAGCACACTTTATATTTTTAATGTTGTTATATCCTTGTTTACCTATTAAATGTTAGTTGTCACTTGTCAGTTGTCAGAAATCAATGTCACTTGTCAGAGTCAATATAAATGTCAAAGATAATTAAGCCATCAGTATAACGTCACAGACTCTAGTATTTTGACCACATTTTCTGCTTTGTCTTTTTTGTGTCTTGTTCTTGTTATTAATTGATACTACATGTAAAGGATTTCACCAACCTTTAGTAGGAATGAATGTGTATGTTATTAGTGATAATTTATATTTCTTATCTCTGTGTATTTTAAATTAGGTATAAATTGTATATTTAGATATTTTTACTACTTTTTACGGGCATAATAAGTTATATATTATAGACTATTTATTTATTATTTTATGTTTATATAATATTAATATTTTATACATTTTTACATCTTATACAAAAATATGGATAGCTCGGATACAGATTCTTTCCATTCTTTATCTACATCATCGAGCTGTTCCTATATGTCTATTGATGAAAATTTGGGTGATAAACTTCGGAATATATTTAGTAATGTTAGTAAGAATCTAAACATTTGTCATATTAATGCACAAAGTGTCCCAGCACACTATACAGAACTTCTAGAAACGTTTCAGGATGCTCCTATACATGCGTGCTTAGTTTCTGAATCTTTTCTTAAACCTACTCTACCATCTACGTTGTATGCTTTGCCAGAGTACACCTTGATTCGAAATGACCGTACTGGTAAGGGAGGTGGAGGTGTTGCATTATATTTGAAAAGTAACTTACCATATAAAATTCTTTCGCAGTCTCCATCTCATTACTCTAATTCTATGGAATATATCCTCATAGAATTGACGTTGGGTACTGTACCATTTCTTCTCGGAGTCATATATGCACCACCTACGGTTAACTATTTTGACGCATTTGAGGAGTTGTTGGAGACTTATACGCCTTTGTACGATCATTGTATAATCATGGGGGATTTCAATACTTGTTTGCTTCGTGGTGATATCAGGGCTAGAAATCTCTCCAGAGTTACTTACTCTACAAATGTTAAGATATTAAATCTGGCTCCTACATACCATACGCTTAATTCTCAGTCATGGTTAGATATGATTTTGACATCGAAGCCTGAACGTATTTCTCTTCACGGGCAGCTGGCAGCCCCTGGTTTCTCTCACCACGATCTTATATATGCTTCTTATAAAATTAAAACCCCTAAATTTAGACCAAAAATAATCATACAGCGTAACTTTGGCCGCATGGATAAACAAGCGCTTCTTGCAGACGCCTCAGCTAAGGACTGGTCTCGTATAGAAAGTGAGGAAACGGTTGACGAAAAGGTAGCTGTTTTCAATAAATATATTTTAGATCTTTATAATAAACATGCACCTTTACGATTTGTTCGCATGAAACGGCCTCCTGCGCCGTGGATCAATGACGAGATCCGGACTTTGATGAGAAGACGAGATCAGTTAAAGCGTAAGTTTATAAAGTCACGATCGAATGACTACTGGGAAGCCTATAAATCCGCTAGAAACGGTTGCAATCAAGCAATAAGGAATGCTAAACGTAAATTTATTCATTCTTCAATTGAAAACTGCGCTCCTAATCATTTATGGAAGTTACTTCGTTCGCTTGGGTTTGGGAAATCAAAAAATAACATAAATGATACACCTGATTTAAATTCCCTTAACCTTAATTTTGCTTCTCCGAGCAACACGGTGATTCCCAATTTAAAGCACCAAACCATCCAAGCTATATCTTCAGCCCAAGTCTGTCATAATTCTCCTTTCTCATTCGAAGCTGTATCTGACAGTGCTATTAAGCGAATTATTACGTCAATACCCACTAAGGCTGTTGGTCACGATGGTATCAGTCGAGATATGATTATGCCTATCCTTGATATAATTACACCTTACATTTCCCATATTCTTAACTTTTCTCTCTGTTCTGGCAGCTTTCCCTCGTTATGGTGTAAAGCTTATATAATTCCTATTCCAAAAATTTCTAATCCCGTTAATTTCTCCCAGTTTAGACCAATCTCGATACTACCTTTCCTGTCAACAATTTTAGAGAGAATCGTTTACCAACAGTTCTCAAGCTTCCTCTCAAGTCTTCTTTCTTCGTATCAGTCGGGCTTTCGTCCATCACATAGCACATCTTCTGCTCTCATCAAAATTACGGATGACATTCGTTTTGGTATTGACGAAAAAAAGATATCTTTACTCTCTCTACTAGATTTTAGTAACGCCTTTAATTGTGTCGATCACGATATCATATTAGCTATACTTCGCTCTTTTAATCTTTCGCCGTCAGTGTTTGAATGGTTTGGCTCCTACTTGGGAGGACGTCAACAACGTGTCCGTTTCAATAATGATTATTCAGATTGGTGTGACATTCGTATGGGTGTTCCCCAAGGTGGAGTACTCTCTCCATTGCTTTTTTCTGTATACATAAATAAATTATCTTCTGTTATTAAGTATAGTTCTTTTCATTTGTATGCCGACGATGTCCAACTGTATCTGTCTTTCCACCCATCAGAACTTACAGCTAATATCGATAAAATGACCACAGATCTCAACTGTATTAGCAACTGGGCAAAAGCATTTGGTCTAGTTTTAAACCCAAATAAAACTCAGGTCATGATTGTCGGCCGTAAGATACATATTGCGCGTATTAATCTCAACGAAATTCCACCAGTATTATTAGGTGGCCAACCACTTAAATATTACACCAAGGTTAAAAATCTCGGGCTCACTTTGTCAAACGATTTTTCGTGGTCTCCCCAAGTGAGCGAAGTCAGCCGTAAAGTGATGGCGCGCTTTCATCAATTGAAAAGAATGCAAAATTTCTTACCTCAATCAACTAAAGTAACCTTAATTAAATCTCTGTTGCTGCCTATAATTGATTATGCTGATGTTTCTTATACAGATATCACAGAAGAGTTACTCAATAAGCTTAATCGTCTGGTCAATTTATGTATACGCTATGTATATGGCCTGCGTAAATTTGACCACGTAAGTCAGTTTCGGTCGCAATTAAAATTGTTGGACATACGCAACCGTAGGAATGCTCATGTTCTTATTTTACTTTTTAATATACTTCATAATCCTTCTTCTCCATCATACCTGCGTGAGCGTTTCCAATATCTGAATACCCAAGGTCGTTCTCAGCGTGCTTTACACACTCATACCCTTCTGGTTCCAGCCCATAATACAGCAAGTTGTTTAGATTCTTTTACACTTACAGCAATACGTCTCTGGAATTGCCTCCCAATTAACATTCAAGAAATTACTTCACTCAATATATTTAAATCTAGGATATATGATTATTTTTTAGACATTCAAAATTGCTCTAAGTAACTCTGAATGATAATATGTGTATTTATTATCATTACTAATATTATTATTATTATTTTTTATTTTAACATCGTATATTATTTCGGTTGTCTGTATTTATTATTTATTATATTGACAGTGTGTGTTCATGCACATTTTATATGTATTTATTTATATATGTATACGTATATATATGTATATATTAAAAAATAGATTAATCTGCCCGTATTAGCAGCTTAGAAAATAGTGTTCATTTTCTTTGTTTTAATGTTAAGTTATGTACCTATTTCCTTAGCACTTTTCCTATGCACTGCCCGTTACAAGTTACAAGTTTACTACAAATGAAGGTTAACTGGAAGAGAATGTCCATAGACGTTAAGTTCGCCTGTTGTATATTTTGTGCAATAAAGAGTTTTAATAAATAATAATAAATAAATAAATTGGAATTTGAAAAATTTAATCGCGACAGAGACTTAACAAACTAAAATAAAAATGTTGTACAGTAATTTTTAAGAAAATATGCAATTAAAATTTATATTTTCTTAAATTAGGGACGATTTCATTCCTTTTAAAAGACGGCCTATTTTAATTAATTTTTTTTTGTGTAGCTAAATTTGATGATTTTTATAGTTGTACTCGATATGTAACGCTGTTACCGTGATTAAGAAATTGGCAGACACAACGTCTGATGACTAGATCCGCTAGTAATCAGTGCAATTATAGCTATTCATAGACGAACAACTAATGATCTTATTAATTATTCGATCGCTATGGATTTATTATAAATAGTTGTAAATCGTAAAATTCACAAACATCTCACTCAGGTTTGCTACTCTGCCTTTCCTTTTTCTGCTGCAATAGTTCCGGTTGGGAAGGTTAGGGTTTTGCAGCTGTTCTATATCTACACGTGTTGTCAAATCTCAAACGGACGACAAGGCACCGTTAACATCTTCAGTGTCTAGAGCGATGTGTGGAGACCTATCTGCTTGTTGTTTGTGCTTGACACAATTGTGATATGTGCAATATACGCCAATATTAATGTGATTTAAAACACCGCGAAGATAAAGGTTACTACAGCTACTTTTGACATATGACGTGCAGGTCTAAATAAAAGTCAGACAATGCCTGCTTCCATGTTGTCATTTTGAATACGAACAACGCATCTATACTTTTTTACATCATTGGATATGTGTTGTAAAATAACCCATAATATATACAAGTTATGCCAGTCAAGTCACAGTCCATTATTTATTCCTTGTGTATTCAGAGAAATCGTAGTTTCTTAAGAATATTTTCGTAAAGGTTCTATCAGGAAAATCACGTTTGATTTAAGTAACACGTTTCATGTTAACACCGGAAAGCGGCTGCCGAAACACGCAATAAAACTTTATTAATGCCAGTGGGGAAATATATCCGACATTTACCCGAAAATAGGGGATTCGTCCATGAACTATCGCGTAGTTTGTATATGTAATTAATGTTTCTAAAATACTATTTTTTTGATAAATAAAAAGAAATATAATTTTGGCCGTGGGTTAGGCAAAATAAAACAAAATTCAATATATATTCTGGGTTTATCATGATTTACAGGTTTGTAGGCTGGTGAGATTAATGGTGATCCCACCGCCGCATTTTACCAGTTTGAAAACAACTATTGTTTGTTTCTGAGGATAACTGTAACCGCCGACAGCTTTACTGGGTCCTTTGGGGTAAGAGGATGTTCATTAAGCACCACCAGATTCCAAGTTGCTACAGAGATTCTCATTTTGAGTGCGATCTACAAAAAACCTCTACAACAATTGCCTGAACCGAGAATCATATCCGGATTATCTGAAATGAATCGAAATCGGTCTTACTCAACAACTTAAATTTTGGATG
Organism: Apodemia mormo; assembly: GCA_036924255.1. Taxonomy (NCBI): domain Eukaryota; kingdom Metazoa; phylum Arthropoda; class Insecta; order Lepidoptera; family Riodinidae; genus Apodemia; species Apodemia mormo. The sequence continues at coordinate 31,737,775 of JAUPFN010000011.1, forward strand.
TATGATCGTAACATCTAAGTTGGATTTTCGTAGGGCCTAATAAGATTTTATGAGCCCTCTTCGGTATAGACACACTTATCCTCTTGTGAAAATCACACACAACACGTCCACTAGGTATATACTCCTTTTGTAGGAAAACACACATAATATATAACCGCCCCGTTGGTCGAGTGGTTAGAGACCCTGACTACGCAATCAACGAGGCTCGGGTTCGATCCCCGACGGGGACAAGCATTTGTGTGATGAGCATAAATGTTTGTATTTCCGGGTTTGGGTGTTTATTATATATATTCTAGTATTTATGTATGTATTTCTATGTATTAGTATCGTTGACTAACACCCATAACACAAGCAAATAATTTGCTTACTTTGGGGTTAGATCAGTAAGTGTAATTTGTCCCGTGAATTATTATTATTATTATTATTATAATATGATAAATTTTACTTCTATCAATACCCCTTAGTTGCTATTATTACTGCTTGTTTATTACTGTTTTTGCTCAAATCATAGCTAACATTTTTTTTTTTATTAATGTTAAGATTACTGGAAGTCTCTAGTTACTGTTATTAGTCTATGTATCTACACGTCAAACCGCGAAGTGAGGGCCTAGCGTCCTTTATTACAGGATCTTATAGAACTTTTTTTTATATCATTAGATAGCAAACAAGCAGATGGGTCTCCTGATGGAAAGAGTCAACCATCGCCTATAGACACCAAAGATGTTAATGGTGCGTTGCTATCTTGTGGCGAGGTCTATTGCCACATGCATAAGTTAACCGGCTACCTTAACCTCCAAACCAGAACACGACAGCGACAAGCACTGAAGCTATTGCGGCAGGAATAGGTAAGGTGGTGGTATCAGACCCGGGCGAGACAATGCAGAACTCTACCATCTAGTAGCCATGATGGTAGTGACACGATAGCCAATCGGTTGCCTTTTACGGCCTGCCTGGCAGAACGGCAGTTGGCCTATTCTTCAAAGGATCAACACGGCGTAAACCTACCTCAGGCACAAGACTTTCACAAACGAGTGTACAAACAGGCATTAAGTCAATGTAAGTTTGCATCATTAAGAACCCATTGTGACGAGAGACATAAATAAATTAAATCAAAGTGAATAGTCGAAACTTAACCATAAAGTAGAAAAATCAGGTTGATTTATACTGGGGTTAAATATAGTGACCACCATAAAATGCTTCGGTACCCTTCGTTCTTTAACCAAAAATATATTATACTTAACACCAGAAAAATAAAGTCTAAAATTACAACAGTACTGGCTCTCTTAGTCACGATTCTACTTCAAATTGTATTTGAACACCAAATGTAGTGATCAAACCAAACCTTAGCGAGCAAATTTTTATTAAGATACATGATACATATATTACAAGATACATATATTTCATAAGGTTGCGATATTTTTTGTTTCTGAATATATCATTCTTGTGCTGAGTTTATAGGCACACTGAATCTTATTATTTTTGATCGAAGATATAAGATATGCATATACTCGTAATATCACCGATTTCCATACGATATTTGTACGATGTCAAAGTGTTTTGTAAATAAATCTTGCGTTTCACTACAGTCTCCAGACAATAGTGCGGCCACAAAATGAAATCCATTTAAATTCGACACCGGCTTCCAATTGCTTATTCAAACAATTTAACTAAAGGCGAGCTTGACACTAATTGCTCCCGCCTCTTGATCTCAGCTGTCAATTGAAACCCTGGCTTGGGATTTGCTATTATTTGTACTTGGTTTCACATTCAGTTGTTGTTGACGTCAGTAGATTATCTGTCAAATACATATACACATAATAAATTATCTCATTGTGTGGTATTACTGTTGGTATTATTATTAATAATATTTAGTTTTGTTGGCCAACCATGCTGCCGCTACGTTATTTTTTTATTAATTTTATGCCAACAATACTTTCAGTGCCCATTCAATGAAATTGTTGTGTTTAGAGAGGAAGATAACGTTTACAATTACAGTAAACTCAATATAGTGTCACTTATGGGACTGTGTAATTTATGATGTTCTTTAGAGTTGTCGTTAAATGGAGAGAAAAAAATATTCTAAAAGATCTTTTGCGCTTTTTTGTCAAAACGCTTAAAAATTTGTAATTTATAATATGACGACGTTCAGACAATATATAGCCAATGCCTTATCTCCCGGAACTGTATCACTAATATTTATTATAGTTTTAATTTGGCGATAAAAATTGGACAACAAAAGGGAGAAGTCGCTCCCGCGTGTGTTCGGCGGTGCGCTCATTTTATATTATACGTTATATTATACGAAATATTTGTTTTCATCTGTTTAATGTGCATATTAAAAAAAATAAGAAAAATCAGATATTTTTAGAATATATGTGTGAATAAAAGTTCGTGGATTTTTTTTTCAATATGTTCAATTATTTATGCAATTTTGTATTAAGGTCATTTTACAAGTTGTATTTTTATATGTGTTCGCTTTCTGCATTCTTCATATGAACTTTGAATGTGCTGTATTTCGTTCGTATAATTTACGTACAAAATTTTTGCTTCACTGTTTTATGTATGAATATGTCATTAAATTCTGAATGAAAATTGTATCTATACAAAGAAAGAATGTAACTCTGTATCTCCCCAACTGGTAATCGCAGTTTGACGCCATCCAACCAGATAATAGGAATCAGTTACACAAGAATCGGTTCGGGATACGAATAACCTATTTAAAACAAGTCTCTCGGGCCTTCAAATTGCTACGCAACGTCCAACGATAAAACAGTATTCCGCTTTAAAATTCTGAATATTGTTGGTTCGGGCTTCTTTTTAAGAATAGATAAAACTCTATACATCTCGTAAAAGGCGAGAGAAGGCCTATATGTCCATCCTAACTATTTACTAGCTACTGGTGGTCGAGTTCTGCAACGTTTCAAGCAAGCTTGATACCACCGCCTTATCTAATACTGTAGCAACAGTGTCAGTGCTTGTCGCTGTTGTGTTCTGGTTTGATGGGTAAGGTCCGATACCTTATTAACATGTAGCACCCTAACACAGACAGCAATGTACCATTAATATCTTTGGTATTTATAAAAGAAAATTCTTTTCTATCAAATAATGTAAATAAATAATCTATATTAATCTAAATAATTACTATACGACAAAAAACGCGTTTGGATGGATGGATGTTTGTTACTCAATCATGCAAAAGTTACTGAACGGATTTAAATGGAATTTGGCACACAGGTAGACGATAACCTGGAATAGCTAATAGAATACTTTTTATTATGTAAATTTTAGTTGTTTCCGCGTGATTCATCAACAACTTTTATAATGCATCGGGCTGCACATTACAGTTAGTATTGGGCTGCTGCATTATAAAAGGTTTATTTACATACTTAAGTAAACCTTTTTACAATTTTTTAAATTTATTTATTTTGGCAAACATTAACATCCATCTACTTTCCCGCTCAGCAGCTCGTAAGTGACGAGCTAAACATTTTACTTATGTACATCTTAACTACTATGTGGTAGATTTCTATCAAGAACTTTGAGTGGATGAGATCCGTAACGTTTTTTCCGGTTCTGGTATCACCACCTTATCTATTCCGGACAGGATCGCGTCAACGCTTGATACTGGCCGATGCCATGTTCCGGTTCAGAGGGTAAGAGCCGGTATATTTATGGATGTAATATTCCATCACCGCCATATAGATAGCAAAACACTATTAATGTCTTTGGTGTCTATAGGCGATGGTTACTTTTTTTCACTAACAGAAACTACATACTTGTTATTCTATGAGTAAAAAAATATCTTCGATATATAAATTCGAATCTATAAAATTCGATATGTAGAAAATTTTGGTAGCCATTTTTAAATTATTTCCGCGAATGGTGACGTATTAAAATTTGGCATTGTTAAAGTTTACATTGTGGAAGACTGCAGAAACATAATACTTTAAATATGCGCGTTAACGTACTATAAAATAAACATTAACACACTACATTCATGTGTCATACATGATAATATACACACATATTTACTATTTCTATTTGGCTAAAGACTTTGTAAGTTTCTAAAAGAGACTTTATTGTTAAATTTATGGCCGAATTTTGGCCATAGAGCGATCGCTAGTATTTTACATTATTACATAAGGAGGCGTCCATAAATTACGTGAGGGAATTTTAGCGTTTTTTTTGACCTACACTCCCCCTAGGTGAGATATCGTGAGATTTTCATTAACCCCTCCCCCCTCCTCTACTCTCACGTGAGATTTTTTTAAAGTGAATTTTTAGAAAAAAATCTTTTTTTTTTATGTCATAAGATAGCAAACAAGCAGATGGGTCTCCTGATGGAAAGAGTCAACCATCGCCTATAGACACCAAAGATGTTAATGGTGCGTTGCTATCTTGTGGCGAGGTATAATGCCACATGCATAAGTTTACCGGCTAACTTACCCTCCAAACCGGAACACGACAGCGACAAGCACTGACGCTATTGCGGCAGAAATAGGTAAGGCGGTGGTACCAGACCCGGGCGAGACAATGCAGAACTCTACCACCTAGTAGCCACGATGGTAGTGACTCGATAGCCAATCGGTCGCCTTTTACGACCTGCCTGGCAGAACGGCAGTTGGCCTATTCTACAAAGGAGGCCGGGACCAACACGGCGAAAAATCTAATTTGCTTGTCCTTAAAACCAATGAAGACTAATATATTATCTTTAAAAGGAGGTTAGTAAATATACATATAATGAGAGAATCAAACACTTAGGTACATACGTCAAAAGGAACTATTAAAATTCATAGTAAAATATGATTTAATCATACTTTAGTAGACATACATTTTTTTACTTAATTGAAGCAAGTTTTTCATCAATTTTTTAAACTATTTTATGCGGAAAAAAATTTCGTTATATTTACCGAGACATCCCACTCTTCTACGTGAGATTTGGTGAGATTTTACTCCACCCATTCCCCCCCTAAATCTCTCATGTAATTTATGGACGCCCCCTAATGTAAATATTGTCGAATGTCGACCACATTGTCACAAATATTTAAGAAATACATTCTCTCCGGGACATAACAGTTTTCCCTGCATAATGTTCCATGTTACGCGAATAGCGTAATTATTTAACATCATGTGAACGACTGATGAGTTTAGTATATGGAGCGAAAATATGTTCTCCCGTACAATCCGCGTTTAATTTTTAATGATATTTGGTCACACGGTGGTATATGGAAACCACACTGTGTAATTTATGACGTGATAGTGTACCGTACAGAAAATACCTACTAAATTTAAAATAAATTCGTTTAACTTAGAGTGCATCGATCTCAAATTAGGAGTTTTTGGATCACTACTGTCTGGCATTATTTTTATTAGGTAATCGTTGACTGAAAGTATATTAATTGAACACGTCATAATCTTAGTTTAATACAAAGTCGCTTCTGTATGTACGCTTACATCTTATAAACTACGCAACGGATTTTAATGCTATTTTCTTATGTGTATATACATGCATATTATAGTTGAAAAAAGTTTAGAATTTTAACGATTTGCCAAGAAAAACATGCTTTTGTTCGCTTATAATATATGTATGCGCTGGCTAAACGTTACGACATAATGCCAAAGCAATGTGCTATGAAATTGTATAATATCTAAAAAAGATCTACAAACACTCTACGATACTATATGTCAATCACCTACAGTAATCACTTTAACATTTGACTTTTTTCCATTTGTTCCATTTCATATGAAATTTCATATGCTACTTGTGAAATGATCCATGCCTAATTTTCGCTCTTTGTAACAAAATTATAAAATTTCATGAATTAAGGTAAATTATTGGTTTTTGTAATTTCAATGAAAGTATGGTATATTTTGTAAAGTTTTAACGCGGATTCTGACGTTTTAAATAGTTCAGTGTAATCTATAGATACTACTATAAAAGGCTGTAGCGTATGTTGGTACATTTTTTTTTTTTTTTTTGTAAAAGGTCGTGATAAACATTTGTTTTGACTCACTCAAATCAATTTTATTCATTTTTGTCTGTTTGTTTTTAGGTATGTCCCGTTATGAGTTGGCTTGGCTCATTACCCCTTGACTCTTGACCAAAACCCCTTGGCTCATTTTGATGAAAATTGATATATATTTTTTTGAGGACACCGGATTGCACAAGTGTTAGGATTTAAATATTTATATTATTTTTTAAATATACATAGGTATTAAAAAGAAACCCATTGTATGGTAACGGACTATTGACAAAAATATTAATAATTAATGTCGGGTTTCTATAATAATCAACGATCCGTCATTCGTAGCCATTATTTTTATAACCATTCGCAACCAATTTAACAATAATGAGGTGTTCCACTTATGAAGTATTAGGTATATGTGGAGTTAGCACTCGTAGTAATCACTTGAAATAAATACCTACCTACGTTATATTATCTCATTATATGAAGTCTCGCCATTTCTTTTTATACGGCTATGTTATAAAGAGAGGGTGAGACCTCAGAAGATGACAGCAGTATTAAAAAGTTGTGTTTCAAGTAGGTATTAGAAGTGTTGCCTCCAGATATAATACAGCTTCATGGTTCCACGAGTTGTTTTAACATTTGATAATTTAACATTTATAGTAGTTACGCCTCGTGGGAAATGCTACTATTCGTAACTAAAACCAGTCGTTTTACCGACATAGGAACCGGGCATAAAATTTAATGTATATTTCTTTTTTGTATCAGACATGATTGCTTTATGTGGTGTGCTTAATACAAGGGCTTTTTATACAAATAGTCGCTTCGAGTAAAAGCCTTTTCATGTTGCTTGTTATAGAATGTCAAAAAAATATTTGTATTGGCTGAACGCCATATTTGATAGCTAATTGGTTCCACACTTCTTTGTATAAGAGGCTTAATGTGTCATATTTTCTTTTGTAAATAATAAACTAGCTGACCTGCGCAGCTTCGCCCGAGAGTAGATTTCCATTTTTTATATTTCCGATCCGGTAGTAGTTTAAAAAACGTTGGCGTATCAAAATAACTTGTAAAAAGTTTTATTGAATAAAGTACTTCTGATTTCTTATTATAGAAGAGGAGGCAAACGGATAAATCTCCTCACCTCAAATCACTCACCTGATGGTAAGTGATTACCACCGTCCATAGACAACTACAGTACCAGGGGTCTTGCAGTTGCGTTGCCAGCCTTTTTGGAATGAGTGAGCTCTATCCTTGAAGGTCTCTAAGTCGTATCCGTTTAGAAAAATCTTTGCTGCTAACTGGTTTCACATAGGAGTAATGTGGAACAAAAGGTGCCTCGAAAATCGCATAGTTGTGGATTTCCAAACATGGAGATGGTGAGAATTGAACTTTGAATTTTGTCGCGATATCCGATGGTGAAATAGGCGTAACGGAATTATTTAAATATTTCCTAGGAACATTCGCCATGATAGAGCCGCTAAAAGATGCATAGCGATGGCGCCAACGCAATGCCAAATAATCAAGCCTATTTGTAATAGTACTATCATCAGCGATTCAAGCCGGTCTACGTTGAATGCGATCAAAATGAAGGAGATGGTACTGAGGAGCTCCCGCCCATAAATGAAACCAGTAGCAGTATGAGTTCGGATTTGTAAAGAAATAGGCGATTGGCTGGCGTGGAGTACTATTCTGCTGAAAACACCCACCTTTTATAATCTAATTTAGCCTTACTTTTCAAGTGACAGCGGTACTGAACGTAGGTCGATAAGTTGATGCTAAGTATTCCAATACTGTCTGAGGTTTTCAGGGAAGTATATTCAAATAAGAAATACGTCAAACTGTACATTGAATATTTTTTTTAAAGAATACTTGGGGCGTGATCTACAGTCGATATCGAAGCCAAAAATATAGATTTTAGAATTTTTGTCTGTATGTCTGTTTGTCTGTATGTATGTCCGGGGTAAACTCAAAAAGTACTGCATGGATTTACTTCAAATTTTGCATGAATATTACTAAAAGGTCGGGTCAACATATAGGCTACATATTATCACGCTATCACCTAGGGGGAAGGAGCTGTGCGGAGTAAACGAAGTCCACGCAGACAAGTTGCAGGCAACAGCTCGTATATATAATAAAAATATCGACAGGCATTTAACTCTATAAACCACTAACTGAAGCCTTTATAAAATGCGGAAAAAGATATCCTTAAGCCTTTTCTGTGTAAGTAACGTAAATGTCAGGCAAAATAATCAAATTTTATACCATTCATTTAGGTGATCGATTATTCGCGATCAATCTGATCCCAAATAAAACCACCATTAAATTAGGGTTTGGACCGACTTTAGAAACGTAGTAGACTTGATTCCTGGGAGTCTTTATTTTTTGTTTGAATGTTCGACGAAAATAATTATTTTTAGTAAACTAATTTCTCGCTTTTGCCCACGGCTTCGCTCGCGTTAAATTTATTGCGAGAGAGTCCTGCCCCCTGAATTATAGGCAGTACATTTTTTCATTATAAACAGTTCAAAATCCTTCCATTGAGCCATACTCTTACAGTGAGCTGTTAAGAAGTGTTATTGGTCGCAAAGTTTCACTACTATGATAGTGGAACTTTGCGATCAATGACACTTCTTTAACTCAACGTTGCTTTAACTCAAATATCCCGATTAACAAAAAGACTTTTTTGGTATCATAAAATAACAAACAAGCAGATGAGTCTCTGAATGGAAAAAATAACCCTCACCTATAGATACCAAAAATGTCAATGATACGTTGCACGTATTAAATGGATACGCCGTTCAAGGCAATTTCTTAGTTTGTCAGTCTAATAAATTTTATTACGCAAACATTATTTTAAAAAATTTAGCTTTTTACTCTTCTTCATATAACTCAGAACAATGTCAATCTCGCACCCTTTTGAGCAATATCCTTAAAATTGGATCACAAGTTTTCGCTTCGCGTAAAAGATGTAATAAGGCATTATAAGGGTGCCTGTATTATTAAAACGGCGCTTTTGTGTATCCCTTGAACTAGCTTGCTATACAGACAAAGAAAAACTCTTATTAATAAACAGGCATTAAATTTCAACTATTGTTTTCATTATTAACTTTCAAAGAAACAGTTTTTTTAATAAAACTGACTTTATTTCTGGTTGGTATTCGGTATTATATCATTAGGATGTGTATTAATATTTGTTTATTAATAAGACAGTCATTCTTGCAACTGTTTATAAACTGAAGAGTTATTTATGTTACTTTGCAATCGCCTATAATCTAAGTTAATAATAAATAAATAATATCAAACATTCCTGAACAAATTACACGAATTTATCTAACCCCAAAGTAAGCAAATATTTGCTTGTGATATGGGTGTTAAGCAAAACGATATCTACACATATAATAAAATCGTAAAAAGTCCAAACTGTACATTGAATATTTTTTTAAAAGAATACTTGGGGCGTGATCTACAATCGATATCGAAGCCAAATATATAGTTTTTAGAATTTTTGTCTGTTTGTCTGTTTGACTGTATGTCCGGGGTAAACTCAAAAAGTACTGCATGGATTTACTTCAAATTTTGCATGAATATTACTAACAGGTCGGGTCAACATATAGGCTACATATTATCACACTATCACCTACGGGGAGAGGCTGTGCGGAGTAAACGAAGTCCGCGTGGACGAAGTTGCGGGCAACAGCTAGTTAATCTATAAATGAATACGTGAAATAAAAACTTTGGATCGATGTTTAGGACGAGTACGCGAACGGTGGAGTATAAAATGTCGCACAGTGAAAGTTTACATCCCGGACCAGGACTGCAGAATACTAATATTTATTTTAAAAAGCATTATAAATACATTAAATTAATAAAACTAAACATTACACATACTACATTCATGTAACATACATTATACAATACAAACACATGTATACTGTTTACGCCTAAAGTCAAATTAAAAGAGATCTTATGGTTTAGTCTATGGTCGAATTTCGGCCACAGGTAATCGATAGTACATAGCAATACTCATCAGGCGCGTGCGCTCCTTGTAGGCAGAAAAGCAGTGCTTTACTTGCCATTCACAGATATTTTAATAAAACGTTCGTACGTTTTAGATGATTTTAATTAATAGTAAGTAAATGAATAAAATGTGTCATAATCATGTGCACGCCGCTGAAATCTATAAAAGAAAAAGTTTTTGTGGCCGAGTACTCCGTCGCATACTCAGTATCATAATCCTGTGCACGCCGCTGATACTCATATACATATCGATATATAATTAATCCCGGGAATTATTCTCGCTGCATTATAAAAGTTTTTGGCAAACCCCGCGGGATCACCTAATTTTTCCGATATAAAAAATAGCCTATGTGCTATTCCAGGTCATCATCTACCTGTGTGCCAAATTTCATTCAAATCCGTTTAGTAGTTTTTGCGTGATTGAGTAACAAACATCCATCCATCCATCCAAACATCCAAACTTTCGCATTTATAATATTAATATAGATAAACACCCAAGCCCAGAAATATAAACATTTATGGTCATTACACAAATGTTTGTATCTGTCGGGGAATCGAACCCGAGCCCCATAAATTTCCAGGGTCACTAACCAGTAGACCAACGGAGCGGCCTCGTTGCTAGGCCTTTTAGTTTTTTGATAGGATAAATTTCGGGAAGTGTGCACAACTACATTATTTATACTATACATTCAGCAATCGCCATGTTCTTCAACGCAAGACGTACGCCAGAATATTTTGTTCACTTTGTTGTCATTCACCACATTCAGACTTAGTGGGTTCATTCTTACTTCATTATACACAATGGTTTCTTCCGGAAAAATATTATAAAATGGACACTGAACAGTTTTAAAGTAAAAGTGAATAAGCACTTACTAATTTAGTAGCTTTCCATTGTGGACCTTATCTACCTTTGCCATCTGATAAGAAGAGCGTTATCGCGCAAGGCTGCTCGTGTTAAAATGTTTTGAACCGACTGAACAACATCAAAAAAACAAAATCTAAATCAATTAACAACACATACAGTACACACACATAAGCAGATATTCTGACTGTATCGTAAAAAATAGAACAGTTTTCTAGCACCAAAAAACATTGAAATCTGAACATAACACATTTAAAAAAATCGGGATGAAACAAATTTCTCAAAGTTCCCGATTTTTGGAAATCAGTTTTTCGAAAAGATCTTTCTTATTTTACAATAGTTAAATTTATTTAAAAGCAGCGATGGAACGATACAGTTCAAAAGTATTAAGTAAGATATGCACGTAGATTTTAAAAATCGAAATAAGTAATTTTCTTAAAAGTAGCTTGAAATAGGTTAATTAATACTAAATTCTTTGTGATTGCAATATTCTAAAAACCTTTTGTAATCGCTAGTTGTATTAATTCTAAGAACCCTATTATTTGCTCTTCGCGAAACAATTCAATCGAAATTCTAATTAAACCAGCAATTCGTAGCAGTGATATGCCTACTATTGATATTAAACGTAGCTTTCATCAAATTGGAATTTAATCTACGAAGATATGCGTAAATGAATCAAATAGAGATACAAGTACCACTATCGTATTCGAAGTGGAATGTCATGTGATTAAGCTGTTTCAATTTTTTTCTCTTCGAATCTCAAACATATTATCCTGATGGAAAGAGATTACCATCGTCTTTAGACACGAAATATCTTAAAAGTTCGTTGCTATCTATGTGGAAGGGTTCAAATGTTACATATATATAAGTTTAGGCCCTTCAGACCAGAACCGACCGCGACAAGCATTAAGAACAGTGTTTTTCAATGATTTTTAAGGCGCGACCCCCTCAGCAGGTTACAAAAAAATCGCGACCCTTTGCCCATTGCCGCTCAACTTACATTTTAAAAAATCAAATCCTTTTTTTTCTTTATTGTCAGGTAAATATTTTGTCTTTTTTTAGTAACACTAAACTACGACCCCCTTGTTGTCTACGATCCCCTTGAAAAAGCCTCGCGACTCCCTAGGGGGCCACGACCCACACTTTGAAAAACCCTCATTTAGAATATTGCTGCAGGAATAAGTAAAGCGGTGGTACTATATACCCGGGTGAGATATTGCGGAACTCTACCATCTAGTAGTCACGATGGCAGTGACACCTACAGTTCACCCGTTCAATCGTTCGTCAACGAACTGCCTGGCAAAATTGGCAGATCGTATTTCATGAAAAGTGGCCCGGTCCAACACGATTTATGAAAGGTTTCTGTTTGAGGGGGTTTCACTAAAAATTAAATGATGCACGTACGAGAACCATTCTTTAAATGTCATAAAAAACTTACTCTCCCGGTAAATTTAACTTGCATTGCAAGAAATCTAGGTTGGACGTGAACATGATTTATCATAGTGTTAATAAATCACTCGTCCACTGGTAACTTTATGTGAATGGCTCTTTTCAAAAAGTTGAACCTTTTTGTACTTCAGTGCATAAAGTTGCAATTTATCACACGAATCGTGAAGTGGTCCATGGTGCAGGACTATGAATTTTTGTTCGTTTGGCAACATAACTTTTCGCATTTCATAACATAAATCTTATATTAAGTAACATACTCTATACATTTTATGCACATTATGCAAATAAAAATTAAATGTATAAATGAACATAGATGTTTGTGTTGACTTGACTGTTAAATATATTTCGGTATTTATAAAATATGTACTAGCTGCAGCATGCAGCCCGCTGCATTATAAAAGTTTTTAGTGAATCCCACGGGATCACCTAATTTTTACGGGATAAAAAGTAGCCTGTGTGCTATTCCACGTCATCACCTGTGTGTCAAATTTCATTCAAACCCGTTCAGTAGTTTTTGCGTAATTAACAAACATCCATCTAAACATCCGAACTTTCGCATTTATAATATTAACTAGCTGACCCGCGCAGCATCGTCCGCGAGTAGATTAACATTTCGTCGAGATAGTTTTTCATACAAATTTCATCCCCTATTTCAACGCTTTAGGAGTGGATTTAAAAAAAAAATTCATCCCTAAAGACTTTATAGTAGCCTATGCTTGACCCTGACTCTTCAACTACTCCCATGCCAAACTTCATGAAAATCGGTCCAGCGGTTTAACCGTGAAAGCATAACAGACAGACAGACAGACAGACTTTCGCATTTATAATGTTAGTATGGAAGTATGGATATGGATAGTATGGATATAGAGACTTCGAGCAAAGTAAAATACTTTGATCGAAGATTTCTCAAAGGTAACATGCGGCAATGGGGATCACCATTTATCTCACCAACCGACAGACTGATGACCTGAACTGATGGAACTGGGAAAGTCTACAGACGTTCGGTTTGCTATTATTCTGTGTATTAGTATCGTTGATTCATACCCATATCATTAGCAAATAATTTGCTTCTTTTAGAATTTAATCAATTCTTGTAATTTGTTCAGCTATATATCTTATCCATCGAAATAATTACACTCATCAATTATCTTCCCTACATAGTATAAAACAAAGTCGCTTTCTTTGTCTGTCCCTATGTATGCTTAAATATTTAAAACTACGCAACGGATTTTGATGCGGTTTTTTTAATAGATAGATTAATTCTTGAGGAAGGTTGTAGTATGCAAATCTTTCCGATATTCCCACGCGAACAAAAGCTACGCGGGTGACACCGCGGGCAGGTCGCTAGTAATATATATAAATTACGTGTCACTTTCTTTGTCCGCTATGGATTCCTAAACTACTGAACCGATTTCAATGATATGTTGTAGATATCTACTGTTTGGTCCAACTTAAAAAATAGGATATTTTTTTATCTCAACTAACCCCTCCCCCTCCTCCTTTTAATACTCCGCCAAAGTATTCAATATAAGTAATTTTTAGGCAAAACAATGTTTGCCGGGTCAGCTAAATTGTATATGTAAATCAATATACGAGTACTTTATTTTATAACAACATTATTTTTATCCATCCTAATATTATAAATGCGAAAGCCTGTCTATCTGTCTGTCTATTTGTTACCTATATAGCTGTTGTCTGTCTGTATGTTCGTCATTTACGCCTTAATGGCTAAGTCGATGAACCGGTTTTGATGAAATTTGGCATGGAGATAGTTGAAGATTCGGGGTCTAAAATAGGCTAACTTTTTTTAAAAGATCTCTGAGGGTTTATAGGGGATGAAATTTGTATGAAAAACTGCATCAACATATGTTAATTTACTAGCGGGCGAAGCTGCGCGGATCAACTACTACTCATACATCAAAAGCAATAGAATCAAATCGAAAAAATCGGTTGAATGCTCTCGTAATGACAACGTGCAGTTATGTAGTAGGTGCAATGTTAAAAAATAACGTGTAATATCTGATTATTTTTGTCATAACATCTTCCCTAATGAAGATGTATATGTTTAATAAAGTGTTCTCCATTATGTATGGTGATCAATCAACCAGTGCCAACAGCTTTAATGTTATGGATGAACAAGTTTCACTACTATACTATAGATACATTGCTATAATCGAAGAAGAATATTGTTATCTGTAACTTTAATATTAACATTTTAGATCCATCTTCATTAACTTCTAAGTTTCTCAACCTCTTTAAGTATAATCTGCACAAAACTTTTTTTGAACCTACTTGGATTACTGCCACTAATGCTACTTGTATAGACAATATATTTACAAATATAAACCCCTCAAGTAGTACAGTTAAAAATGTATTAAATTCAGACCATTATTGCCTATTAGTTCAATTTCCTAGAATAACAAGAAAACTTCCAAAGAAAGAAATTGTTTTTGTTCCTATAAATAATTATAGATTGAAATGTTTTAAAAATAATTTAGTCGAGAAGTTGCCTAAGTTGCCCTATCACGAAAATCCAAATAGTTTATATGACACATTATTTAATTTAATTAATTCAGAATATAAACAAATATTTATTCCTAAAACACTATCATTGTGCAATCAGAGAAAATTTAGTGAATGGGCAACAACAGGAATTTATAAAAGTAGGAAACGGTTATTTGATTTATATTATGAAAAATCTTATAACCATAGTTCTGTATTTAAGGAATATGTGAAGAGCTATTCAAAAATTTTTAGAAGGGTCTGTGATTCTGCAAAATCCTTGTACATAAAAAATATTATAAGGCAATCTTCAAACAAAATTAAAACTACATGGAACATTATTAACTGTGAAACCGGCAAGTCCAGGACTTTTAATGACGAATATCAGTTGGAAGTAGATGGATTAATTGTAAAGGAAGATTTGGATGTAGCAATGGAGTTTGAAAAATTCTTTACCAATGTAGCTACTTCAACAACTCAAGCTCTTACCTTATCGGCCAGCTCTGCAGAATCACTACTGAAGCAATTTGTACCGATATGTGAAAAATCTTTTGAATTTTCTTTTGTGGATGTTAAGTATATACTTAAAGCTTTTAAAAAATTAGAAATTAAAAAAACTTCCGACATATGGGGTCACTCCCTAAAAATCATTGCTTCAGTAATAAATGTAATCGCACCATACCTATCTGAAATATTTAATAGCTGTATAACATATGGTGTTTTCCTGATTTGATGAAACTCAGTAAAGTTATTCCTATTTTTAAATCTGGTTCTAAATCTGAACCAACCAACTATCGACCTATTTCGGTTTTGCCTACCCTGAGTAAAATATTTGAAAAAATAATTCTCGATCAAATGTTAAGTCATTTTAATAAATTTAAATTATTTCATTATAAACAGTTTGGTTTTACTAAGGGTCGCTCAACTACAGATGCTGGTGTAGAATTATTAAAGAACATTTATGAAGCCTGGGAAGAGTCACGGGATGCGATTGGGATGTTCTGTGATTTATCTAAGGCTTTTGACTGTGTTCATCATAGCATATTAATCAGGAAATTACACCATTATGGAATTAGAAATAAGGCTCTCGACCTTTTGATTTCTTATTTAAATGGAAGAATTCAAAAGGTTGAAGTTAACGGAATAAGATCCTCAGGCGCTGCTGTCACAATGGGTGTCCCACAAGGGTCCATACTTGGTCCATTTCTGTTTCTTATGTATATAAATGACTTATCTTACTATGTGGGTGATAAACATGGAATTGTATTGTTTGCGGATGACACTTCACTTTTATTTAAAGTGAAAAGACAAATTGGTAAGTATGACGAAATAAACAATATGATTTCAAAAGTTGTACACTGGTTCAGTGTTAATAATTTGCTTCTAAATGGCAATAAAACTAAGTGTATTAAATTTTCAACGCCTAATGTAAAGCATATAGATACCAATGTACAACTTAATGGTAAAATAATGGACCTTGTGGACTCTACTACATTTTTAGGTGTTACTGTAGATAAAAAATTGCATTGGGGACCACATATCGAGAAATTGGCCAGTAGACTAAGTTTAGCAGCATTCGCAGTAAAAAAAATGAGACAGCTTTCTGATGTTGATACTGCACGCCTTGTTTAGTTACTTTCATAGTGTTATGTCATATGGAATTCTTCTCTGGGGGAATTCCACTGAAATAAATACTATATTTGTATTACAAAAAAGGGCTATAAGGGCAATTTACAATCTTAGTCCAAGGACCTCCCTGAGAGAAAAAATCAAAGAAATCAATATCTTAACTGCAATTTCTCAGTATAAATTCGAAATCTTGATGTACGTTCGTAAAAATATTTGCTTATTTAAAAAGAATAGTGATATTCACTCCCTAAATACAAGGAACAAAAACAGTCTTGCTGTGCATGTGTCTCGTCTCCACAGAATAAGCAACTCTTTTATGGGGCAAAGTTTACGCTTCTACAATAAGCTGCCTGATGCCATTAGAGATTTACCAGTTAACAAATTCAAAAAATGTGTTAAAACAAAACTGTGTAAAAAAGGTTACTATAAAATATCTGAATACCTTGATTACAGGAAAGCATGAGATTAACTGCTCCTCATATCGGCAATCCTTATTAATAATGTAACAATTAGATACTAATTAAATATTATGTAATATTTTATTTAAAAAATGTTATGAAAAAAAGACAAGCCCGCTGAGTTTCTTCCGCCGGATCTTCTCAGTGGCCGCGTTTCCGATCCGGTAGTAGTTTAAAATGTTGACGCGTCAAAATAACTTGTAAAAAGTTTTATTGAATAAAGTACTTCTGATTTCTGATTTCTGATTATATACATTTCGCTGTTTGCCAAGTGTTGGCGACCATAGACTAAACAAAAATCTTTTTTAAGTTTGACAACTGACTTAAGCTGTAAGAACATAGTAAGTATGTATGTCTGTATATTATCGCTTATGTCACATGAATGTAATGTGTGCAATGTTTATTTTTAATAATTTAATGTATTTCTAATGCATTTTATTTATAAATATTAGGTTTCTACAGTTCTCCGCAATTTAAACTTTTACGGTGTCAAAAAAGAGGGGGAGTTTTGGACCCAAATGTAAGGGGTTGAAAATATGTGGTTCAAACAATATTACTATTTTTATATTTCGAAGTTCAAAATATGAGCCGTATCTGCTTTCTGAGAAAAAAGAAATAAGGAACATAAGTATGCAATTCTTTTATTTAGTTGATAAAATTATAATGAATTTATTTAAATAATATTAATCAAAATGTAAGCTCGTTTGTATTATAATATGTAAAAGTGTATTCTTGATTAATATTTAATTTAATCAACAATAAGTACCATTATTATTTTACAAACCGTATATGATATAAAAAGAAAAGCAGTATGTTCAATGCTAACCGGGATGGAAATGCCATGCATGTAATAATCCTATGTCACTTCTGGATAATTTAGCTTACTAAATGTGATTTTTTTTAATCAAGTAGTATGTGAATTAAATCGTAACACACAAACAAAAGATCAAATCTTTCCTCTTTACAACATTAGTTAACATTCCTAACATCTATAGCAAAATTTTACTCTCAGTTATAAAATATTATCGAGCTACACAATATTTTATAACGTTATATAACTGCCGTGAGCATCTTAAATTATTGAATTAAAAACACGCCACTACCAGACGCTACTACTGAGATTTTTCTGAATAAAAAACAAATATTCCTGCCCGAACCCCGGGAGTCGTACCGTGACCATGATAATTTTAGTCGAGCAGACTAGCCACTAAAATAACGAAACAGTTGCGAAGAACTTAACCAATCATTAATTTAATATTTATTCTTCATCTTCATCATCGTGTTGGTCCGGCCTTTTGAAGAATGGACCATCTGCCGTTCTGCCAGGCAGTTCGTAAGAAGCAAACGATTGCCTATGCGAGTCACTACTATCGTGGCTATTAGTTGGTAGAGTTCAGCAATGTTTCGCCCGGGTCTTGTACCACCTCCTTAGCCAGTAAACTTATGCAAGTGGTATTAAGACCCCGCCACAAGGATAGCACCGCACAAATAATATTTTTGGTGTTTAGAGGTGATCGTGGTTTCTTTTCATCGGGAGAGCCATCTGTTTGTTTGGTATCTTATTGTATAAAAAAATCCTTTTCATTTTTTTTATCTGTCGAAATATTTTCAATTGTTATCAAAATCTTTTCAGCTGTATTTTTACGTTTTCTAAGCAATGATTTTAACTGGACATTTTATGTCTATAGCAGTAAGCCCACATTGTACACAAAGAGTCTTATGTCTGGTCATGATGGCTAATTAGTTGGCAAGCATTATACTTTCTTCACAAAAATGTTATTACAAGTATTTTATTTTGTGACATTTATTATCTAAGGCTGGTTCATGTTATACGTCTCGTTAGCTTTCATGTGAATAACTATTTTTATTTTAACATCATAGATTAAAAACCTCCCGTGTTGGTCCGGGCTCCTTTGAAGTATAGGCCAACTGCCGTTCTCCCTGGCTGGTCGTAAAAGTTGACCGGTTGGCTATACTTGTCACTACAATCGTGCCTACTAGGTGGTAGAGTTCCGCAACATCTCTCTCGGGTATTTAGTACCACCGCCTTACCTATTCCTTGTCATTGTCGTGTTTCGGTTTGGAGGTTAAGGTTTACCGGCTGTAGACTTGGATAGCAACCCCGCCACATGGACAACAACGCACTATTAACATTTTGGTGTTTATAGAGCGATGATTTCTCTTTCCATCAGGAGATTCATCTGCTTGTTATGGTTTAAGAATAAAAATCTGTGAGCCAGTTGACCCTGTAGGCCATCACCGAAACTTCTCGCTAAATTTAGACATTTTAAGCTCAAAGAAGCAAAAACTCTACCTAACCATAGATTTTTGAGTTAGAAGAGTTCAATAATTTCAAGTTTGTAAAAATGATATTTATTAATTTATAATGTTCGAAACGTTTTCGATCTTTCAGATGGCATTCAACGCAATTTTGAGCTCTAAATTGTTTTATGAGCCCCAAAATCAATAGGCTAAAAAGAGGTTATTATGTCGAAGAAATTTGAAAAAACTTTTCTCAAAAATTTTCATCATTCATTAATCCCGAACGAATCAAGTGAATTTAATCCGATTTATGGTGTTCAGCATAGTTTTTTGTTTAGGAAAAAATGACTAGATTTTTAAATAAATCGGTGTTTTAGCTTGAAAGTTATTTTAAAAATATTAAGCTGTAAACAACAATATATAAAAATTTTGAAAAGCTATAACTTTTGAAAATTTTATTCGATTTTAATTCTTGAAACAGCATTCGATGAAGTTTTTTAATGCTAAAACATCGAAGGAGATAAAACAATGATTGGTTGAAACTTTTTGATGTTATGTCGAAACAGGTAAACTGATTACACACACAACACACAACACACAACACACATACATACATTCATACAGACATAATGACGTCATCTTGAAAATAGTCGGAAAAGGTTCCTAGGACCTTAAAACGTGATTTGCTAAAAAATTCGATTTTCGAAAATCGTTTACCGCCTGTGCGGTCTAGTGGTCCAGCGTTGGCGTTGACCACATGAGGTCCCGGGTTCGATTCCCGGGTCGGGCACTTAAAAAAGTGTTTTTTTCATTTTTCTGATAAACACAAAAAGTTGCGCGGGATTGGGAAGTGCCCAGTTGGCGATAGGTTTGCCGCCTATCACATTTGTGGGACCAAGTATCTTCGGCTAATCGTGGGTGCGGATAACGGGGGTGAAGATACTTATTTTACTTTTTTATTTCGTAGCCTCTCACCTTTCCCGTTGTATAAAGAAAAGTTTTCAATAAAGAAATGCAATGTGTTCAGGTCAAAAAAATCTTTACTTTATTTTACTTACTTTGGGGCTCAATTTACTAATTACTGTTTAAGTATATATATATATATATATATATATATATATATATATATATATATATAATATATATATATATATATATATTATATATATATATATATATATATATATATATATATATATATACTATTATATATATATATATATACTATTATATATATATATATATATATATATATATATATATATATATATATATATATATATATATATATATATATATATATATATATATATATATACTTAAACAGTAATTAGTAAATTGAGCCCCAAAGTAAGTAAAATAAAGTAAAGATTTTTTTGACCTGAACACATTGCATTTCTTTATTGAAAACTTTTCTTTATACAACGGGAAAGGTGAAGGCTACGAAATAAAAAAGTAAAATAAGTATCTTCACCCCCGTTATCCGCACCCACGATTAGCCGAAGATACTTGGTCCCACAAATGTGATAGGCGGCAAACCTATCGCCAACTGGGCACTTCCCAATCCCGCGCAACTTTTTGTGTTTATCAGAAAAATGAAAAAAACACTTTTTTAAGTGCCCGACCCGGGAATCGAACCCGGGACCTCATGTGGTCAACGCCAACGCTGGACCACTAGACCGCACAGGCGGTAAACGATTTTCGAAAATCGAATTTTTTAGCAAATCACGTTTTAAGGTCCTAGGAACCTTTTCCGACTATTTTCAAGATGACGTCATTATGTCTGTATGAATGTATGTATGTGTGTTGTGTGTTGTGTGTTGTGTGTGTAATCAGTTTACCTGTTTCGACATAACATCAAAAAGTTTCAACCAATCATTGTTTTATCTCCTTCGATGTTTTAGCATTAAAAAACTTCATCGAATGCTGTTTCAAGAATTAAAATCGAATAAAATTTTCAAAAGTTATAGCTTTTCAAAATTTTTATATATTGTTGTTTACAGCTTAATATTTTTAAAATAACTTTCAGGCTAAAACACCGATTTATTTAAAAATCTAGTCATTTTTTCCTAAACAAAAAACTATGCTGAACACCATAAATCGGATTAAATTCACTTGATTCGTTCGGGATTAATGAATGATGAAAATTTTTGAGAAAAGTTTTTTCAAATTTCTTCGACATAATAACCTCTTTTTAGCCTATTGATTTTGGGGCTCATAAAACAATTTAGAGCTCAAAATTGCGTTGAATGCCATCTGAAAGATCGAAAACGTTTCGAACATTATAAATTAATAAATATCATTTTTACAAACTTGAAATTATTGAACTCTTCTAACTCAAAAATCTATGGTTAGGTAGAGTTTTTGCTTCTTTGAGCTTAAAATGTCTAAATTTAGCGAGAAGTTTCGGTGATGGCCTACAGGGTCAACTGGCTCACAGATTTTTATTCTTAAACCATAACAAGCAGATGAATCTCCTGATGGAAAGAGAAATCATCGCTCTATAAACACCAAAATGTTAATAGTGCGTTGTTGTCCATGTGGCGGGGTTGCTATCCAAGTCTACAGCCGGTAAACCTTAACCTCCAAACCGAAACACGACAATGACAAGGAATAGGTAAGGCGGTGGTACTAAATACCCGAGAGAGATGTTGCGGAACTCTACCACCTAGTAGGCACGATTGTAGTGACAAGTATAGCCAACCGGTCAACTTTTACGACCAGCCAGGGAGAACGGCAGTTGGCCTATACTTCAAAGGAGCCCGGACCAACACGGGAGGTTTTTAATCTATGATGTTAAAATAAAAATAGTTATTCACATGAAAGCTAACGAGACGTATAACATGAACCAGCCTTAGATAATAAATGTCACAAAATAAAATACTTGTAATAACATTTTTGTGAAGAAAGTATAATGCTTGCCAACTAATTAGCCATCATGACCAGACATAAGACTCTTTGTGTACAATGTGGGCTTACTGCTATAGACATAAAATGTCCAGTTAAAATCATTGCTTAGAAAACGTAAAAATACAGCTGAAAAGATTTTGATAACAATTGAAAATATTTCGACAGATAAAAAAAATGAAAAGGATTTTTTTATACAATAAGATACCAAACAAACAGATGGCTCTCCCGATGAAAAGAAACCACGATCACCTCTAAACACCAAAAATATTATTTGTGCGGTGCTATCCTTGTGGCGCGGTGTTATCAAAAAGTTGCGCGGGATTGGGAAGTGCCCAGTTGGCGATAGGTTTGCCGCCTATCACATTTGTGGGACCAAGTATCTTCGGCTAATCGTGGGTGCGGATAACGGGGGTGAAGATACTTATTTTACTTTTTTATTTCGTAGCCTCTCACCTTTCCCGTTGTATAAAGAAAAGTTTTCAATAAAGAAATGCAATGTGTTCAGGTCAAAAAAATCTTTACTTTATTTTACTTACTTTGGGGCTCAATTTACTAATTACTGTTTAAGTATATATATATATATATATATATATATATATATATATATATATATATATATATATATATATATATATAATATATATATATATATATATATATATATATATATATATATATATATATATATATATATATAATATATATATGTGTGTGTGTGTGTGTGTGTGTGTGTGTGAGAGAAAAACAACCAAAAAATGAAATCTTTCCTTTTCATAATATTAGTTAAGATTAAGATGTGTTATTATGTGTGTATGCTAATTATGAACACTATATAACACGCAAAATATACATGCATTTGATATAATGAGACTATAATTTAGAGAAGCGGTGGCTCCTATGTGTATTTTTTTTAATTTCCCGTTACGTATGTAGATAAGGAAGTTACTGATTTTGCCCCGATTTTCGAAATAAAAAAAATGCATTTTAAACAGCTTACTTATGCATGCGTCCACATTATAAACAAATTTACAATTATTCTACTCTTCGATTTGTTAAAAGTTATTTTCTAATTAAAATTCTGGCCGTATTCATCATTAAAAGTTTTAATTCAACTCATAGAAGTGCAGTTTGATTGTCTGGGGTAAAGTAGTTGTTGAGCATGTACCGCCTTTTTAAGACAGCGTTATGTTCGTGATGAAATAACGTATCGTTAATATTCAAATCTCTACTTATTCGGATCGGGGCATGTGAACTTATTTTGCTGTTTTTATCCTTAAAGTTCTCCGTTTTATTTTCAGTAAAGTAGGCGATTTCAAAGGTACTTTTTGTAGCTGTAACCATCAAATCTAAAATTGCTAAATCCTCAAAGGACACTACAAAGTAGACTTGCTGTTCAAGTTATGCAAACTCAGCGAAAGAACCCAATTCTGATTTGGTTCTGATATGATGTTAAAAGTAGAATCTTGTAATGTTTTGTCAAATTATATTTCAAATGTATACCGAGACTTTTCCTTTGTTTAATTTCTCTGATTTTGTATTTTTAAGGAAACCCTCAAGGCTTTTAATTATTTTCGTGGTTGGAAGATATTTTCAGAAGTTATCTTAATTATAAGATTTAATAAAAATATTAAAAAGAAACATTTATGAAATTCGTTACTACTTAGAAGAATCTTTATTTTTCAACAGACTTTATAAAATTTTTTTTTTTTTTTATATCATAAGATAGCAAACAAGCAGATGGGTCTCCTGATGGAAAGAGTCAACCATCGCCTATAGACACCAAAGATGTTAATGGTGCGTTGCTATCTTGTGGCGAGGTCTAATGCCACATGCATAAGTTTACCGGCTACCTTACCCTCCAAACCGGAACACGACAGCGACAAGCACTGACGCTATTGCGGCAGGAATAGGTAAGGCGGTGGTACCAGACCCGGGCGAGACAATGCAGAACTCTACCACCTAGTAGCCACGATGGTAGTGACTCGATAGCCAATCGGTCGCCTTTTACGACCTACCTGGCAGAACGGCAGTTGGCCTATTCTACAAAGGAGGCCGGGACCAACACGGCGATAAATAAGGTTTTATATATTATTTATTAAATATAAGGTTTTTCACAATAAATCTTTTAGTTTTTAAAGTAATTGAACAATGAATATGCTTATGTTAATGAATAACATAAATAACTTATGAAATACACTCACATCCCTGAAGAAGAAAAATAGATTTGCAAATTGTATTAGCGTCTATGATGTAACAGTTTGACAAGCTATTAACAAATGGGGCACATATTAAATCTCGGGAACTTTTTCTTCAATCATCTTTAAGTTTTTAGAAAAACTGACTTATTTATTAGGGTAATTTAATAAAATTTCTCAAACCCAGGATTCAAAGATTTAGCAAAATAGACCTTTTTAAATTCTTACACAAGTCCATACTTTAACAGGTAATTGTTGAAATGAAATAGTTAATTTTTTTATTTAGTGGTTTAGTAAAGGGCAGGTTTGCCGATTTTTATCTCCAAAAAAATCAATCAAAATGTTTAATACTTTTGCCATATATGTATATGACGTATACGTATATATAATAATAGAGCATTATATATATTAATACGCTAAGGATAAGATGTTTGCCTCCCTTTTTAGAGAAAACCTCACAATTACTCTAAATAAATTCTATATCATTTTATAGAGAATTGCTTGCTCTACCGGCATCAACAACTAAAAAAAATATTACTGCTTTTGTTTTTATAAATTATTAAAATTAAAATTATATACATATATTAAGACATAATACAGCAATGCTGCCATCTGACAGCTTTAATTTTGAAACATGATTGACGGTCGGTAATTTTTTGTTCAATTTCAAATCAACTAAGAAGTATTTAATAAAATTACTTAGTGCGAATTATTCGCACGGGTATGGCTAGTTTTATATTATTTGCATATTCATGTGACATATTTACTTCTTACTTTATTGCAGTTCTAAAAACCCATTCATTTGTGACTCAAAATCAATCTTACATGGAATAATTTAGGACAGGGGTTCCACAATACTAGCTGTTTCTCCTTGGTCTGCGACTCAAATCGCCGATAACCAGGTTTTTTTAATCGACTTGATGCGTTCGTTTAGCAATTTCTATCGCATTTATTATGAAAAGTGTACCGAGGAGTTGTTCGGCTTAATTTCACCCATCCATCCATCATCAGACATCACGCTAATATGTGAAATCCTCCCTCACTATTTTGCTGTCTTGAATTTCACTGCAATGATATTTATCGCCTCGCATGAGTACTCTACATAATAACCTTTTACCGGTGGGAGGGATGCGCTGTGCCGCGCTCCCGGCTGCATGGGTACCACCATCTTGTCTATTTCTCCCGTGAAACAGCTTTACTGTGTTTCGGAGAGAAGGGCAAGACAGGCAGTGTAATTATTGGTACCGAGACTTAACATCTTATGTCTCAGGATGGGCAACACATGAATGGAATACCTGGGCTAGTTCCAGCCCAGGTATCCCATTTTTGTTCATCGGCGACGTCGACCATTTACCATCTGAACGCTTAGTGTGAGTTTTTCTTTTCGCATTCGATCGTGAGCGCGTTTCGAGTTTACTAGGAATTTGTATGTGATTTGTACAGCGCCACCTAGCGGTAACGTTCTTTACGTTTACCACTATGTGGCGCTGTACAAATCACATACCAATTCCTAGTAAATTACAAACGCGCTCACGATCGAATGCGAAAAGAAAAACATTAAAAAAATAATAATAATGAATTGTTAAAATTAACGAAGGCGACAATGGTGGTCAACGGCCGTCTCACTTGTTGACAAATCTTTTTTTAGTCAATGAATTGTAGTACAATTGAGCGTGTAGTTCACTCAATCTACTCGCAAGAGAATCGGCGTGATGATATGTATTTCTAGCTAATTAGTAAAGCTTTACTTTCGAGTAACATGCCATCTATATAATCTTTCATATATACTTTCATCCTATATTTGGCTCCCTTAGGCGTTGATTTCTTTTTAAAAAGTAGCCTTTGTTTGACTTTATTGGTATATTTGACCAAAATCGGTAGCCTTTGTTTGACTTTATTGGTATATTTGACCAAAATCGGTTCAGCGGTTTAGCCGTAAAAGCATAACAGATAGACAGACTTTCACATTTACATTATTTATAATATTAATAGTATGGATATGAACTATGGATGCATTAGTATGGATTTTACGTTATTATAACATAACGTTTTGCTTATTAATAATGTTTAGTATTATAACTCGTCCCTATCATGTTTTTCAAAATCCAAAGAGAATATAAAAGACGACATAGCCATTTGGCAATATTTCACTCAGCTCTACTAATTCGTGGATTTAGACTTATGACGTCCGTGAACAATCTCGCTAGGATAAAATTCTTTAGCGGAAAGTTTTTTGGAACAAATGTTGTGATTTACATCATATATAGAGCTCCTTACTCATACAAGTTAGCTCATACAAAGTGACATTTATTTTTCTTCTATACATTTCAGATGTTTACATGTAAATTTAATTTTATATCTGCCTCCTTAGTAGTTTGTTTGGTTGATATTTATTTTTTATTTTGATGTTTGAATTATTTGTTATTAATTACGAACCCACAGCATGTTAGTTATCTATACATATAATAAAATTGTAGGAAAGTCAAATCTGTACATTGAATATTTTTTAAAATAATAATTGGGACGTGATCTACAATCGATACCGAAGGCAAAAATATAGTTTTTAGAATTTTTATCTGTTTGTCTGTTTGTCTGTATGTATGTCCGGGGTAAACTTAAAAAGTACTGCATGGATTTACTTCAAATTTTGCATGAATATTACTAACAGGTTGGGTCAACATATAGGCCACATATTATCACGCTATCACCTAGCGGCCAGGTGCTGTGCGGAGTAAACGAAGTCCGCGCCGACGAAGTCGCTGGCAACAGCTAGTACTGAAATAAAATAATTACTGAAAGGAAATCACAGTATTTTTCAACCGAAGGAAAAAATAAGGTTATTAATTTGACATGTATAATGTATATATGTAATATTCTTGAAATTGAATTATGTTTGAGTATGATGATCTGTTGAGGCGTTCAAAATAGGTACGTATAGTAAATTTCATAAGTGTATGTATCATTTGTATGTTTATCCACGAATTTCTCAAGAACTAGAAGCCATATTAAGATAATAATTTTTGTTTAAAATCAGGTAGGGAACAGTTCAAGTATCATCCAAATCAGTTAAGTATTTTATGAGATGTGGGTATAGTTGAAAATTGAAGTCGGTTTAAAGTTTTAAGTTATTATTATAATTATTACGGCGTATTTTTTGAAAATGATTTCGTGTACCACAGGAATACGAGACACGTTAGGACCGCAGGCTTTAGTTTAAACAGACTTGGTCCAAACGATAACAACATAGTAATGTAATACCGTGATAATAACGTTACATGCTAACTTTGATATTTAGCATATAACTACATGAACAGAACATGTTATCCGTGTACGACGTCCACTTAGCTGGGAATTGGGCAGATGAGGTTTTAGCGTTAGGTTCAATTTACATCGCCGCAGAATAGAATGAAAGCGACTCTTTGATATGTAATCGTACATAATATACAAAATTCGTTATGCCACGTACAATTTCATTGCAAAAAGTTGCTTACGTTCCATGCGGCGGTGTATATTGAGCCTTAGTTAACGACATTAGTGGTAAAAATCGTAACATCCCTATTACCAACAGTAACTCCTGAAAACTCCTACTTGAAAACATTTTTACAAAATCAGGGGACTTATAATAATTGAAATAAATATTTCGCTGGACTAGAATGATCTAAGAATCACACAGAATGATCTAAGTAAGCAAATAATTTGTGTTATACATTTACGTTAACGATACTTATATTTACAAATGCATGTATGTATAAATATTGAAAAGGTATCAATTCCGAAAATGTATTTATCTAAAGTAATATCTATACCTATACCTACATATAATAAAATCGTAGGAAAGTCAAAACTGTACATTGAATATTTTTTAAAAGAATACTTGGGGCGTGATCTACAATCGATATTGAAGCCAAAAATATAGTTTTAAGAATTTTTGTCTATTTGTATGTTTGTCTGTTTGTCTGTATGTATGTCCGGGGTAAAATCAAAAAGTACAGCATGGATTTACTTCAAATTTTGCATGAATATTACTAACAGGTCGATCAACATATAGGATACATATTATCACGCTATCACCTAAGAGGGAGGAGCTGTGCGGAGTAAACGAAGTCCGCGCGGACGAAGTCGTGGGCAACAGCTAGTATTATTATAAAGAGGATAGATTTGTTTTTTTGTTTGTTTATTCGCAAAGATCTAATTCAATAACTTCTCGATTGATTTTAAAAATTCTTTCACCCTTAGAAAGCTACATTATCAAGGAGTGAAAAATAGCATAACTTTTTACCCGACTGGTGAAAGTGAAATTATGATTTTTAGTCACGCGAACGAAGTCTTTGGTATCTATGAGCGATGGTTTTTCTTTGCACCAGGAGAACCATCTGCTTGTTTATTTTGTAATATTATAAAAAATAAGTCGCAAGTAAGCTGCTAGTATCTAATATAACGCTTAAACCTAGAAATACAAATTTTTATGCGCGTCAGAAAAAAAAAATATATTATTGGTTCATGACAATAAAGGATGTTGAAATGAAAATAATACTGCTATACCCTATAAAATAGACATATAATTTTAGATTAATCGATCGGTTTCGCTTTTTAAAGTATCTTCAGGACGTAATATTCTTTAAAGTATATATATATATATATATATATATATATATATATATATATATATATATATATATATATATATATATATTAGCTCCAAACAATTAAATATTAAAAACAAAAAAATGAGTATACATTATAAAATGCAATTAGTACCCGCTTGTAAATTATGCTTATACACACGTAAATATGTTTTCGAATAAAATAATATTACAATATATGTTAACAAAATAGAATTTTTTTTTTAATTCGTGTATAATGTTTCTTTTTGGTACAATTAAATACGTAAATGTATTTATTATGTATTATATACTTAAAAGGAGACCTCCAGTAGCAACAAAAAACTTTGTGTCTACTTAAAGTTACTGAATAAACATTTTTGTATTTGTATTTGTACATATACAATAACAAGAACAACAATAACAATCCGGGGTTTACAGAAAAATGAGAATTAAATGCATCACATCACGATCCAAACAGATTTGTCTTGTTTTTTTCTCGACATTCATGTCTCTCTTCATGCAAACACGCTGGGTTCGGAGACTTGACACCACCTTCGAACAGCACCCGACCAATTTGATCATGGTACGTCAGGCTTGGTGTCCCCAATACCTACATCCATCCATATTCGCATTTTATCTGTTTTGTTAGTAATCCGTGTTTATATTTATGTTTTAAATTAAATATGAGTTATGACACACAGTGCTCATTCTAACAGAATTAATTGATAGACAGATTTACCATTGTTGTTTAACCACCTCTTATGGTCTCCTAAGTATCTTGGGGTTGGGGGTAAAGGGACACATTCGTGATATAATGTATATATTAGAATTTATGGTTCTTAATTTATTTGTATAATTTCATGCTCTTTCTAACGGATTTATTTGTCAGAATCGCTATTGTAGTCGGACCGTCTCTCATATTCTCTTCAGTACTGCTTAGCAGTAAGGACATGTATTCATGTTATCTTATTCTTGTACATACATATCTCCACGCCAATCCCTTACGGGGTAGACGAAGAGAACCGAGTGTCATTTGCCATGGTTATTACAGATTTTGTCTTGCTTCCTGTACATTAATCAGTTTCTTCATACAAACACGTCGATTCTTCTGATATTTATATGTGTGGGTCATATTTATGCTCACGCACACCGATAAAATGTAATAGATCACTTATTTCTTTTCTTTAGTATATCAGTAACCGAAAAAAATTTATAGATCTAATTTTTCGTTTGGATATTGTAGAAGATCATTAAAACTACCCCCTGCAGGCCGTTCCTTTGTATCAGAATAAACAGTGTTATAAGAAAAATATCGTTCTCTATTTACAAGTTTCTTGCCAATGTTACCGGCAAGTTTAGAAACATTCGTCACTAGTCATGACCTCCAAGTCATGACGTCACCTTAACCCCCGGTTGGTCCCCACCAAGGAACTTTAGTGCCTTATATCTCAGCCTTTTTTTAATAGAATTAAAAAATATGTGAATTTTCAATAATCTACTTGAGGGACAAAAAAACTTTGTCATCATCCCTATTGTATCAAAAATATTTTATAATTTTTTTTACAATTTAATTATTTCCTCGCAATTTTTTTTTTCACCACAAGCCCATTTTTGTTCAGAGTTTGGGTACTCGCACCACGTTGGTAGGACTTATGTAGAAATCTTTATTAATCTTTTGTTAGACCAGCAAACAATTGAATTATCGTCGCTTCATTTTTAAAAATATATAAACTAGTCAAAAGCGCGTACATATATAGAACTTACGTGTAGAAAGACAATGATCGGTCATTGTCCATCTCATATTTCTTGGATGTTAAATTGACTGTGAGAACAAATGGGACCCTAGCTCACTGTATATACAGCAAACCCACATACACCGACAAATCAACATGCGTCATCTTATCAGCACCCCCGCCCTTTAAAATCTGTAGTCACATCACTTTTTACGCGAAACGCGTTTTATCTCTTTCTCTCATAGCCTTAACCATATAAATACATTAATGATTTAGAAATTTTCACAGACCACAGTGGAAATTTTACTTTTACATGATACTACATTCTAGTTTAACAATACTTTTAACATATATCTCTGGAAGAAATTTCACATCTAATCTATTAAAGTAAGTGACATTACTTTTAATCTAATGCATATTATAAAGGTCGGCGAATGTGGCTAGCTCGGTTAGAAAGGCCTTAATCCATTAGGCCGACTACATTTATTGGAAAAAGGACAGGAATGTGTAGGGCGGCGGTGCTGTGGCAAGTCGTCACTGAATTCCACCCATTACATTCAATTACTTTTATATCACACTCAATTTATCTTCATTAACATAAGTTATATGAGCATTGTATCAGCGAAAAGTTTTTAACTATCTTCTTTCAATTCCATCAAAGTTCCTTAACCAATGTATTTCATTATCTCAGAAATCCTCAAAGAATGTATATTAAATAAATATTGCTCGCAAGCGTTGATTTTTAAGGTTTTGAAAATTTCCATGTGCACGTTAAATTGAGTTGGGATACATGTAACGTTTAACCCAGAAAAAGACACTGTTTACGAGACAGACAAGTGTTACTAATAAGTGGCTCTGTAAGAAAAGTGTAATAATAAAAACAGTATAATAATTACACTGACGAAATCGTGGGGAGCGGCTGGTGCACAATCATAATATAAATATGTATGTATATATATATATATATATATATATATATATATATATATATATATATATATATATATATATATATATTCGAGTATTTACGGACTTGTGAATGGAATACTTCTGCTTTTGGTGCGTTATTGAATATTTTACTATTTTATATCTATTCTCCTTGTTATGAGGTTTTTGTATCGTTAACATAACTTACGATAGTAACTATTATATAATCTGTGGCATAACACATCATTGACTTTGATAAATGTTGTTCAGTTGGTAAGCAATATTTCCTTATTCGCAAAAATAATAAAATATGTATCAACTTCAGAAGTTAGAACCCATTCGTTGAGAATCGGCCCGAACTTGTATTTATGTTTACTTGTAACCTATTATTATACATTATTTATGTTCATGAATAATTCTACGTATAATCATGGACAAATGAATCAGTACTAATCTAGACAGTGTTCTTATGTTAATAGTATATATAAAATGTATATACAAGAAAATTGTACGTAATAAATACGCATAATAAAAATACTCGTATATCCCGATTTGTAGTTTCGAATAAACTCTTACTCATGTTTTACAATGACTTATAAATTATTTATGATCATAAATATTCTTGGAATTATTGCAAACAAAAATGAATGAATTCTGTAGGTGCACTGCATTATAGGAATAGTGGTGCGAATAGCGACTAGTATATTTAATATTATTACACTATTTTTAATAATACTATTATTTATCTACCTTCCTCGTTGTGAGCTTCTTGTACTGTCAGTATAACACATTGTTGACTGTGATAAATGTTGTTCAGCTGGTTCGCAATATTCTCCTATTCGCAATAACAATGAAATATATTTTCAATTTTATACTTGAACGTATAGTAATACTACAGAGTTATTTACAATTTTAAGGTGTTGCATTTGAATATACTCGTAATTAATCATTAACAAGCACATGCTCACAATTTAGCTTCCCATACTTCGATTTTGCCCTCTTAGGGTTGAATTTCTATAGGTGTAACTATGTTGTTTTTAAGGTAAGTTATTACCCTAAAATTACTTGATTAATTTTTAAACATTTTTTTGTTTTATTTTTTAAATATTTTCATCAAACGAATTTCCAAAATGGAATTAGTCGGACTATTTTTTGTTATGTATATTCACCGATTACTCAAAGACGCCTAAAGAGATTTGGAATCAATCTTGCATTACAGGGTCTAGGGGCCTTTCACGTAATCAAACGGCAATCGAGTCAAAGCGTTTTAGACTCTAACAAATTTTTTTACATATTACTCCACATCGTAGTACGTCTCGACATTCTATGGTGTTTGTGTGTGTAGGAGCCCTAAGCGCATTAACTCAATTACGTGAATCGAGGGGCAGTAATTGTCTGCCTTTTTGGTAAATAAACAATACAAAATTTTCTTCATGAGCGGAGATATTTCCGAACGCCGTCTGGTAACATTTGTGGTACCCGTCTTGCCCATACTTTTTTAAACCGCAATGAAACCGGTAAAATGGATTGGATGCTATCGAATTAAAGCTTTAATGCCTCTGCTAAATGTTTTATGTTCATTCTTCCGTCTCGCAAAATAAAATTCTCAAATTTTTCCACGTTTTTTTCTGTAACAAAGATTAAAGGCCGTCCGGAACGAGGCTCATCTTCACAGCTTGGTCTATTTGTTTTAAATTCAGCATCCCAGTAAGCGACTGCAGAACAGCGTAAAGCATCATGTTATGTCTGCGGAATGTCCCGAAAAATGTCATTTTTTTCAGACACAGTTACTTTATCACAGCACATAACTCACTTTTCTCCATATCCCTCTTGTTCTCACAACTCAATGCACAAACCAATTTATATTTCTTCAATAAAATAATGAAAACAAGTGAAAGTTTGCAATAATGTTACAAGATTGATACTCTTCCTAATAATTGTCAAAATGCCACTAAAGAAATTGTGTACATTTTAATTTCAAAGAACCTTTTGATTCAACCTCGCACATTCCGCCTTTAAGATTAATCAAACTCATATCCATGTTTCTGAATAATTATTCATGAATAATTCTTCATATGTTTGTATACAAATAAATAAATATTAATTTAGATTAGGCACTTTGAATTCTGCTTTTAACACATACACAATATTATATGTCACGTGTGCACCTAATATATATTTAAATTAGACTATTTACATCAATTTATTTGCAAATATCGAATATTAATTCTAAATAAAAAAGTAAGAATATCTGAATATTTTTAAGAAATATTCTATTAGATTTTCCTTCAAATATTGTGACTTATGTTTTATTCAAAATTACAGATGTGTTATCGGAGAATTTAATATACTACATACGTAAGCTATTCTAAGTGGAAGTCGTGTTTCGTTTCGTTAACAGTCGCTGCAGTGCTGAAATTATAATAAATGGTCCCACCAAAATCAAAACGTCGTAACCACTGTGAATTCCATGGCGCTTACGCGTTTCAATCAACGAGCTCTGACATAGGTGCAGTTCATGGACTACACTTTATTGCTCGGCCACAGTTGCGGTTGTCGTCACAAAGCTTCATGCACACGATAAACGCAGATGTGACTGGCTAATATCGGCTATTATTCCGGACTGCGTGTGCCTTAGCGCGCTAATATCTTCGGGACGATAGACGCATATGCGGCCGCAGCATTAGGGGCCATCCATAAATTACGTCACACGAATTTCATGATTTTTTGATCCCTCCCTCCCCCTTGTCACAGCTGGCCACATTTGTGAACCCCCCCCTCCCTACCTAGTGTGACGTCACATATTTTGCAATTTTACATTGGAATAATGATCTCATTTGTTTATTTTTTCATCTACACAGGTGGCTTTTTAAATTTAGTGTGTAATTATATTTTGAAAAATGTTATGTCACAAAAGTTGGAACCCCTCCCCACCCCTTCTCACGCAATGTCACATTTAGTCGACCCCCTTCCTCCCCCATAACGTGACATAAATTATGGATGGCCCCTTAGTGGACCACAAGTGGCGTAGCGCATGTCTAGTATGTTAGAACATAGAAACTTGTGTTATTTCCTTTTCATAATATCGGCAATATATAGGACTGACTACCAAAATTCGACTAATCCCAATTTACTAAGCGATTTATGTCTATAATGATTATTTTTCAAATTGAGGTTTTTATATCACAAAGAGAGTATCCTTGTATTCATTATT
The DNA here is from genome assembly GCA_036924255.1 of Apodemia mormo. NCBI lineage: Eukaryota > Metazoa > Arthropoda > Insecta > Lepidoptera > Riodinidae > Apodemia > Apodemia mormo. The sequence goes on from JAUPFN010000011.1 coordinate 31,772,506, forward strand.
TATATACATTGTCATATTATACAGAGTCTATATTCAAGTTTTATGCAGGGATCTCTGAAGCTACATAAGTTCGTATGAAAGCTTCCTTCGACGATCAGAATAATAAACAACTGTAGTACGTAAATACAGAAAGTAGTTCTGAAGAACGATGTTTCTGTAGTCAATAACAAACACAAAGGATTTAAATTGTCTGCTGTCTGACCTTATAATTATAATTATTCGTATTTAAATAGAGAAAGTTCAGATAACGCTTTATACGTAGGTCACACTATAAGTTTTGCGTAACTTAAAAAAACAACATGTTATAACCAAAATATTATGTTTATGGCTTTTCAAAATAATCCCTTCTACATTTTAAACATTTATTCATGCTATTGAACCGTTTTTTAAAACAGGAGGACCAAAGATCTGAAGGCATGTTTTCTACGTGCTGATTGAACGCTATCACTGCCTCTTCGGAGTTGGTAAAAGTAAAACCTCTGATCAAATCTTTGATTTTGGGGAAAATACAGAAATCATAGGGTGCTAGGTCGGGGCTATGCGCAGGATGAATGACGAGATGTACTTTTTCGGAAGCTAAAAATGACTTTGTTTTGTTGGCCGTGTGTGAAGAAGCGTTGTTATGGTGTAGGAGAATGCGGCTTTTGGGTCGTCTTTCGCGAACTTTTTCTAACACCCTGGGTAAACAATTGGTGGAATACCACTAGGCATTAACACTCGTTTGATCTTCAAGTGGAATTGTACAGATGGGACCCGTAGCTGAGAAAAAAAAACGCGACCATTTTTTTACCAATGTTTCTCGCCTGTCTCACTTTTGTTGGCCTGTTCTCATTTTCAAACACCCATTCACAAGATTGCTTTTTTTTTCGGGTTCAAAACAATAAATTCAAGTTTCGTCTCCTGTGACAATGTCATAAACAGCATTAGAATGTCTTCAGTAGCATCTGAGAGCACCATTCCACGCGAGCCCGTTTTTACTCCGTTGTCAGTTCATGAGGGATCCAACGACAACAAAGTTTCCGAACTTCGTGTAAAATTTTGTGAATTTGGCTCATACTAATCCCCAATAGTCCTCGAATTGTTTCATAGGTAATCCAGGGGTTTTCTTCAATTAACGGCTTAACAGTAGCCACTTTATTTTCGTTGACGGCAGTTGAACAGCACGAAATTCGTCATGTAAAGAAACTCGACTTCCCTCAAATTCATCAAACCATCGCCTCACGGTGCTCAAACAAGGTGCTTCTCTCCCAAAAGCATTTTGAAGACGAGCGGCACAGTCTTGCGAAGAAACAGAACTTTTAAAACTATAAAAAATTAACTAGCCGTTTTATGAGGTATAACAAGCGTAGGTCGTGACACTGGAAAAATTAGGATAAAATATAGATTTTTTGATCGTTACATAACAACAGATGGTTCTTCGTGATGGAGTTTATGGTCATGGTTGAATAATTTTTAATTCAGTTACAAGAAATTTCTAATCAAAGACATTGTTTCTATTTCTGTAAATATTAATATATTATTCCATAAAAATACTTTATTTTTTCATATTTGCTTCGTGTCTTAAACTTGCAAGAGATCTACTAGTAAACAAATTTAAAAAATGAATTAAAATAAACCTGTGTCAAAATAAACCTGTATTAAAATAAACCTGGCGTGCCCATGACATATAGCTCTCAATTCTCTCTGCCTACCCAGTAAGGGATTTGGCGTGAAGATATATTGTTTTTATGACAAAATATTACTACAAAATATCTGAAATTCTGAGTATCGGGAGAAAAGAAAGCCTGGAATTAATTTCCCCTCATGCCAATTTCTGATATTTGTTTACGATGTTTTTATATGTTATTATTCATAAGGTCATATCAATGACATTAACAAGGTTATATCATCTTTTAGAAAATCCATGCTAATGTTATAAATGCGAAAGTGTTTGTTTGTAGGTCTTTCATTGCAAAACGGAGCGAAATTGACGTGATTTTTAAGTGGAGATAGTTAAGGAATGGAGAGTGACATAGGCTACTTTTTGTCTCTTCCTAACCCCCACTCCCCTAAAATGAATTTAGCGCGAGTGAAGCCGCGGGCAAAAGCTAGTAAGATGTGAAAGACAAGCTCGCTGAATTTCTTCCCGGGTCTTTTTAGTGTGTCGTCACGCGTTTGATCCTATAGCAGCTTAATAATTATTGACGCCTCAAACAAACTTCTAAAAAGTTTGAATAATGACGTTCCTGTTAGTCAAGTGGTTAGGCGACCTTGACTACGCAGTCGATGGGTCCCAGGCTCGATTACCGACAGGGGCACATTTGTGTGATGAGAACAAATGTTTATATTTCTGGATCTGGGGTATTATGTATGTAACAGTATTTATATATTGTGTATTTCTATGTATAAGTATCGTTGTATAACATCCAAAACATAAACAAATAATTTACTTACTTTGGGTTACACAAAATTATTTATTTTGTTCAGCAAAAAAATCTAATTTCTGAAATTTTCCCCTTAGAATTATTTATGTACCTACGTCTTGACGCAAACAATCTTTTTTCTACAAACTATATGTACCAAAGATACAGTTGATTGTGTATAGAAACAAGTTCTCGGCGAGTGTAAGATAACAATTTGGTTAGGATCTTATTAACTCAAAGCTACGCAGCGTAGTGAAGTAACCACGAACGACAGCTAGGCCATAACATTTTACCGCTTGACCTCTTTCAATTTCGCCCATCGCTTCTTTGCTTACTAAAGCATCAAATTGTTAGAAAAAATGTACTTAAGTTTTAGTCCACGTCCTTAAAAATACAGTTTTTACATAAAATAGATAAGTTTTATATATTGACTCGTGATATAACACGATTCAATTTTAACACACAATTTTATGTACACGAATATCTCCAAAACTCTGAATTAAATATGTGTTCTATACTAATGTTATAAAGTACATGCTAGTAGAACTCTTCGAGCTCAGAAACCTCTGTTTATGACACATTGTTGGTTGTTCTGTGCTCATAATACCTTAACATAAGCAAGACCAGTTTACAGATTTTTTATGTATTTTCTTCGATTACTCAAAGACACTTTGACCGATTTGTAAAAATTCTTTTGTAAGACAAGGCTCACTTCACAGTTAATCCCGTATAAATTTGGTGATGATCTAATCCATGGTTTCAAAGACTCTATCTATGAAACCATGGATTAGATTATCACCAAATTTCCTGTTGGAAGTTGATTGATACAATTATTTTTTTGAGTTTAAATTATTTTACACCTAAAGTGCTTAGATTTGCAAATAATGTATTATTCGTTTGAATTTTAGTAAAAATTCATTATTACTTTTTTTCGTCGATCTCGTAAATAATTTCCCCAAAGAATACTTAAAGCTAAGTGACGTAAATCCAATAAAACGTTGCCTAAATTCTTTTCCCTTTTAGGCCATTTATTTTCAATTTCGCTAATGTGATTTTAGCTGTATTAAATCTTTTTCTGGTCAAGTGGTTAGACTGTTTTCGAATCAGAGATTGTAGGTTAGGCAAAGTGTTTTTATAGCATGAGATAGAAAATAAATACACGGTTTTTCTGATGGAGAGAGAAAACCAACCAAAGAGGACAATGGTGCGTTCTGGTAATCTGATTCCTTATTCATATTCGGAGGCAATCTATATCAGACACTAGTAGACGTTTACCAGTTACTTTACCTCCTAAATCCAAATACGACCCTGACAGGTCTTGATGATATTACACATTTTTCCAGGCGAGACTCTACAGAACTCTACCACAATATTATTCGCAATAGGCATAAACACCTAGCCAAGTTGGATAATTTCCATCGTCGGCACTTGAAACTGCATTTCGAAATAGATATGACAAATAAACTCACTTGTACTTCCAGTTCACATGAATTTTATATAATTTTATACACCCAACCGGTTTCGTTTATCACAGCATCATTAGGGATATTTTACACAGCCAAGTATTTATGATTTACGAAATATCTGGTCGGGCTTATTAGGTATTGCTATTCAAAAAGTCTTAAAAGTAGGATGGCGTCGCTTTACTGTATGTAAACACCCTCGTATTTTGGCAAATAACGTATAATTATTATTCTGGCTATCCCAAATTAGAAGCGATGGTTGTTTAAAGTTGATGAAATTAACTACTGGGATCACCATCTATTTCGTCAGCTGAAGCTGAAATAATGAGTGAATCATGATGAATCTGAATGTCTTTTGACGAATAATAAATTGTGTCAACCCTAATATTGCATGAGGATGTTTATATATGCATAACTTTTATTGCTATAGATTTCCATATAACTCATGTTATTATAAACCACTATGCTGTAAAATCTTGTTACTTGTAACCTACATTCTTTCGTCGCCACTCTATTTCAATATTTATTGCATTATAATGATGCACTGCATTCTATTAAACATCTATCAAACATCTATCAAATACATTCCATTCCATTTTATTTCATTCCATTTTATTAAACATCTATCAAATACAAGTCGAGGTAACAAACGACGAGTTCCGTAGCATCAGGTCCAAAATTTAAAAAATTGGTAAATTGCGTGACGGGTCACGCACTATGTGTGTACTGAAGTTACCCATCACAATAATACAGACTAAGAAAAGGGCTTTTATTGTTTCTTTAACATATGTAACGATAATGACGGATATATCCGCACCACCGGTTCTCCAAGTATATTTTATAATTAGTTAAAACTAGGTTATGATCACTACTTTAATTTTCCTATAAATATAGACAAATAATTTTAAATCAATCGACCGGTTTCGCTTTTTAAAGCATCTAGTTTTAACCAATAACAATGGAATTTCACCAAGTGCCGATGACTGAAAGTGAAAAATCTATATTTTATAAGTCTGTCGACTATTACTCAAAACTTGTAAAGCCTATTAAGCCGGGATAGTTTTCCTTTTAACTTCATTATATTTGCTACTGCCGTGAATTTTTACCACCTCCAAAACCAACCGTCTAGTTGACAGAGACGGGGGACACTTGACTCTAATAAAAAATAGCACTTTAAAGCATAATATAGCGAGTACCTTAACCGAAAAATTGTTTTCGCAAACCTACAATATTAAAAAAAACATTGGTATTCAACGATATCCTACACATGGGGTACACGACAAAACAAAATAACATCTCCACTTACCATAAAAAATATTTTTTAAGATTTTCTGATTTTATGTTACCAGTTTGCTCCCGTGACTCGTACGCATATTCATGCCAAATTACAGCTTTCTAGTACTAAAGATCTCTGAGCTGGACTGCAGACGGATGGACAAACGGACGGATGGACATATCGAAACTATAAGGGTTCCTAGTTTACTTAGTAACCCAAAAAATGCGGTTGTGTATAAAACTAATCAAAATATCTTGTTCAAAATAAAAGATTCATTAAGAGTATCTCACTTAATTCTTTAAAAAAGTTAGGCGTTTCACTCAAGTTCTTAATAATAAATTTAAAAACTTGAGTAAAAGAAAGAAGTGCCGATTTTAAATATAAAAAGCTTATATTTTGCTAAATGAAGCTACTTTAAATCTAAGGAAATTGTTTTCTGAATATTTTTAAAATTTTATTGGACATTCACACTATCCACTCTATTCTCTACATAATAATGTGGCGGCCCTTTTAAAGCAGAAATCTACAGACTATCTCTTTTATATCATTAGATAGCAAACAAACAGATGGTTGTTCTGATGAAAAGAAAAACATGACATTACAAGCATCGACGCAATTGAGGCAGATAATATATTTAAGGCTGTAATACCGTATTCCCGGACGAGACGTTGCAGCACTCTACCATCTAGTAGTCTTGATACTAGTGACTTATATAGCCAATCGTTCGCCTTTTACGAACTGCCTGGTAGAATGACAGATAGACAATTCTTCAAAAAAGTCCGGAATATCACAGGCTGCCCATGGATGGCTTCAATGAGCTGAGGACGAATAAGTAAAGTTAGTCAAATGGACTACTGAGACAAAGCTTGCGATAAATCATTAAACTCGAAATTGCATCGCTGGTTTACAAACACCGATCTAACGCTACTATTGGGGAAGGTTTAAGCGGTGCGATGTACCGTATCGATATGAGCTGGCCTGATATCTTTGGGGATCCAAGGCTTTGCTTGTGTTATATTATGTAGGATAATTGAGTAATATATTGGATGTGTGTAAATAGGAATACTGTAGGTATTTCCGTCTGCAATTTCTTGCTGAGCTTATAAAGATTCTATTCCTATTCCTGCCACAATAGCGTCAGTGCTTGTGTAAACTTATGCATGTGGCATTAGACCTCGCTACAAGATAGTAACGCACTATTAACATCTTTGGTGTCTATAGGCGATGGTTGACTCTTACCATCAGGATACCTATCTGCTTGTTTGCTATCTTATGATATAAAAAAAAGATTCTGGCATTTATGACTTACTCGTATGTCTTTTCTTACGGTTGCTCGCAGCTACGCGTGAAATACATTAGAGGTGCTACGAATATTTTATGTTATTTGGTATTCGGCATGTACGGCCACTTTCTGTGGTATTCGGTCGAATATTGTGAACTGTTCCGCCAAATATCGAATATATATACTCATAAAAAAAATTGGACATATTACTCGAAATATATATATATATATATATATATATATATATATATATATATATATATATATATATATATATATAAATGTAGAAATGTGTGTATACAAGTCATTTAGATATCTAACAGTGTGATTTTCTGGATAGCCCAATGGCTGGCTAGTGAAGAGTACAATATGCGTTAAACTGTTCAGCTCACTATTTGTACCTTGTGTATTTTGTATATGATTGCCGTATACATATTTTTTCAGGAAACAAAAGATAGACATTTAATTCATTTTTGTGTAAGATAAAATGTAATTACGCATTAGTTAGTAATGTCGTTAATCTTAATATGATTTACACTCACACGCGTCGTTGCCAGCGCTAGTTTCTGCTGTGTATGAATAATGTAATAAATTATTAAATAAGGCGTTACTTTGCGGGATTCGGTAACTCAAAGGATAGATAAGGGTAATTAGATTTGTAACTTCCTGTTGATTTTTACGAATTTCTGCGGTGATACCTATACCATCTGAGTCAAAAACATTATAAAGACTCTAGCGACATAATAGTTCTGCCTCATCTTTTATGTCTCATTCATTTTTCATCGTCGTGATATATATGTATTAGAATACAAATATACTAGTTAAATGAGTTCTAGCGATCAATACAATCAACACGCTGAGTGTTATGTGCGAAACCATCAAATACGTCTTATGATTTATCTAAAAGATGTTACCGATCAGGGACTGGAACCGGTAAGGGTAACATACCGCTCATTTAATTAACCGGTGAATCAATGAGCGGATTTTAACCTGTATATAAACGATATTAATATAGCTGTTAATATATATTGATGTAGCGGTTAATATAATTCATATTACCAGTTAAGTTGCTCTTCAAATTAATAATGATTACCGGTTAATACAGAGAGAAAAATTTTAACTCTTGCGCGTGTCGACTTAAACGGTTAAACTCAAAATTAATAGGGCGCGCCATTTCCTTCGTATTTCATCAGACACAGACTCGTAGTCTAACTAGTCTTTCCCGCAATTACGCACTTGTAGCGAGTTTCAAATTAACGGGATTATTTCGCTCAACAGGAGCAGAAAATGTAAAATATCGGATTCTAAATTTTACCGGTTAAACACCGATAACAGTAACCTAACCGCAAACAATTCAGGTATGAAGTCACTGACCGAAACCGGTTTAGAAAATTAACCGGTTTCCGATCCCTGTTACAAATCTAGTTCACAGATGATTTTTCTTTATACCATAAGATTGCAAACAAACACTTGGCTCCCCTGATGGAAAGAGACAACCGTCTTTTATAGTCACCAAACATGTAAATGGTGTGTAGCTATTATTATGGCAAGGTCTTTATGTCATATGCATAAGTTTACCTGCTGCTTTGCCCTCCAAACCGATACACGACAGTGACAAGCATTGGCACTATTGCTTCAGGAATAGGGTAGCACCAGACCTGGACGAGACAGTGCAAAACTCTACCACATAGTAGCAACGATGTTAGTGACACGTATAGCCAATCGGTTGCCTTTTACGACCTGCCTGGTAGAACGTCAGTTGGTCTATTCTTCAAAAGAGCTCGGACCAACAAGGGAAAAAATTTTACGTGATTCCAGGTCACTGCTTTTTTACATTAATTTTTGTTTGTAGATATTTTTCCCCACTATTTAAATTAAGAAACATTAAATAACCTTTTTTTTTTCCTATCCTATCCATTTTTCCTATCCTAATATGCAAAATGGGATTCCACTTTCCACGACGCTTGAGTAAATAAATCCCCATTTAGCATCTTGGGCTCCACTACTACAAAAATCAGAACTAAATAAAAATATAATTTGCAAATTGTGACCGCTATATTCTTTGACAAATAACTAATTTCTCGCGTATGTAAATACTTTCATAAATCTGTGCCCTCTTTGATTTATACATCTGTCATTCTGCCAAGCAGTTTGTTAAATGCGACGGATTGGTCAAACAGATCGCTATATTCTTTGACAAATCAAATCAAGAAAAAAATAGTACTTATAATAGAAAATATCTAAGAACATACATAACTAATTATGTAAATACTTCTATAAATCTGTGTCCCCCTTTGATCTATCATCTGTCATTGTGCCAGGCAGGTTGTTAAATGCGACCGATTGGTCAATCATATTATCACAATCATTATGTATGGCTGCTCATTGGGAATATTCTACAATGTCTCGCACGGGTAATAACGCTTTAATTATTTCTGCCACAGTAGCATCAATGCTTATTCATGTCGTATTCCAGTTTGGAGGGTACGTTAGCTGGTTATAACTTATACATGTGGAATTCAAACCCCGCTACACAGATATAAACGCTTGTACATCTTTTGTGTCTATAGACTATGGTGGTCTTTTTTCATTAGGAGAGATCGTTTCTATGAAAAAAAGATATAGTAAAAAAATATAACCTGCCTTGTATAGTCCTTTGACTTTTAGAAGGATAATAAATGCAGTCTCAATTGACAATTGATAAAGATCGAAGCAGTTCTAAAAAATATGTCCTTTTATTTCTGTCTCGTGTAAACATCGTATACGGAAAAATATAGGCTCTAATTGACACAGTTCGTGTACAGCGTGTTTTTACGTTACGTTCAGTTGGAAAAATCGTTCCGCTACATTTGTTCCCGGCCCATGGCTCATGTAAATTCTCTTTTAGTGGGGAATTGGCGATCGTTTCGTATGTGTAGTTTTAGCTTGTTAGTATTTACGTTTTATAGATTTATGTAGAATTAAAGTGGCTTTTTAGATTATTTCATACTGATGAGTTGTAGACTTACTCAACTAGCATTCCCTGAACTGAATTCTAAACTGATCAGAAAATTATTTAAATTTCCAAGGGTGAAATAAAGAAAGGTATAAGGAAATTATAGGGTCTGAAAAATGGGGACAACTTGTTAAATAAACATATCCACACCAAGGGTCTAACTGACAGTTCCGTATGTAGGACCTAAACAATGAATAAACTCCAGACCACGTTCTGTTTAAGTGTCTTCCGTTCTGCCAACCAATTTGTATAGGCCGTGCGAATCACTATTATCGTGGCTACTAGATGGTAGAGTTCTGCCCGGCTATTGTCACGGCTTATCTATTCCTATCTATTACACTATCGCCTTAGGTATCGCCGTAGGTCGATTTCAGGGGAGCCATCTGCTTGTTTGCTTGTCTTATGATAAGATATCAAATATTACCTGAATACCTATATAAAAATTGATGTGCTTATCTAGCTAGCTATTATCATTTTGTGCAATTTGACTGTAATCTATAAACAAATATTTTCACAAAAAGTACGAAGTGGAAACCCCAACTTTTGTTCATAGCATTTAAAGCTCGGATCGCGTTTTCACTGACTGTTAGACACATTAAATATTTACTCAACAATTAATTAATGGGGTCTTCGTCAACAAAACACGACGCCAATTAACGAATTCGTTGAGGCTTGATTACGATTAATTGTTTGCAGTAATGAAGATTAAATGAGGCTTGCTTTGACATTTGTAATATATCTAATTATTGGCCCGCAGTGGTTTTGTTTGAACTACGGAATAAAGGGGTTGGACTTGAAAACTAGCGTTATTGTAATACCTCTATGGTGGGGTATTACAAGAATTTTTGCCGGCGTCGGGACGTGACGACCCCATCGCCCGCTGGTGGAATAATCTTCTTCTGTGAAATTATTCTACCGGTGCAGTCAGTCAATAAAAGAGGTAGTGCTATGCTTAGCTGAATGGGCCGGCACGACCAGTGCAATACCACTACCTCACTTAAAACCAACGTAAAGTAACAGCTTTGCTGTTGCGTTCCGTTTGGACTGAGAGGTTCCCGGAGGCCCTTTCCCCCCTCCCCCTAACACTATGGAAGCGCGATTCAAAGGCAGTAGTTTACCCCAGGGGGGTACCACTAGCGTTAGCGGTGGAGAATCCCCCTCTGGACATCCATGTTCAGGAATTTGTAATCAACCTAATCATGGATGCCCAGGCTGCCCTGCGTACTCTGGGGGGGGGGGGGGGGGGTAAAATTGCGCTCACACACTTCGCTGCTCGGGGCAAACGGAACAAAAATCTTCAGGCATCCCCTACCACACTCCACGTGGACTGTACTAATATTAGGGGTCTTCACTCGAATTTAAATGCCGCCCACCACCACCTTGAGACGGCCAAGCCGGATTTGTTCTTTTTAATCGAGACGCAGATATCCTCTCCGGCTGATACTTCATATCTCTCCTACCCGGGGTACAAATTTGAGCATTCATTTGTACCCCGGGCGGGAGTTTGTGCTTACGTCAGAGAGGATATCTGTTTTCGACGTCTCAGCAGCCTTGAAGGCTGTCCATCACCCTATCCATCCTATCCATCCTCTATCCATCCTCTGGCTACGTGTAAACTGCGACGACCATCCCCGCATCTATGCGTGCCTGTACAGGTCCCAGGAAATGCCGAATCAGACCGATTCATAGAACACATCCAAATTGCAATAGATTCCGTGCTGCAGCAGATCCCCTCCGCAGAGATCATGATCATCGGTGATTTTAACGCCCACCATGCCGAATGGCTCGGTTCACGTACTACCGATCATGCGGGGAGATCTGTTCACGATTTTGATTTAGCGTATGGTATGACACAGCTGGTTACTTCGCCTACGCGTGTTCCAGATGTGGACCACCATCTTCCTTCCTTGTTAGACCTTCTGCTGACCTCACACCCAGACAGCTATCAGGTTTCTGTAGACGCAAAGTGCCGATTACGCGCTTACCACGGCCTCGTTCTTCAGGCTGCCGTCGCGTTTGGCACTACAGGTCAGCAGATTGGGACGCGATGCGGTCCTTTTTTGCATCTTATCCATGGAGGCGTATGTGCTCCTCGCTGGAAGATCCAGATGTCATTGCTGACTGCGTCGCTGATGTGGTGCTGCAGGGAATGGAAATTTACATTCAGTTTTCTGTTGTACCCGTTGGTGGCAAGTCTAAGCCATGGTTTGGTCACCAATGCAAAACGGCTTCACGGCGAAAGCATGAATCCTACTATGCCTGGGCCGCGGCATCGGCATTTCAGAATGTAAATACCAGCACACTCAGAAAGGAGTACAATTATGCGTCTAGGTCTTTTAAAAGAACCATCGCTAAAGCAAAATCCGAGCACATTGGCAGAATTGGCGGGAGGCTAGTTCGCCTTCCTTCGGGAACTCGTGCGTTCTGGTCGCTAGCCAAAGCCGTTCAAGGTAATTTCTCTAGGCCCTCTTTTCCACCTTTGCACAAAGATGATGGCTCTCTAGCACATTCTGCAAAAGAGAAAGCTGATCTCTTAGGCTCATTTTTTGCAGCCAACTCGACTATAGGCGACCAAGGAAATACACCACCTACCATCCCGCGGTGTGATACTTCCATGCCGGAGGTAAAGTTCTTGCAAACTGCAGTGCGTAAGGCGCTCTTTTCCTTGGACGTCCATAAGTCGAGTGGGCCGGATGGCATCTCTCCTATCGTGCTAAAGATGTGCGCTCCAGAGTTGGCACCGGTTTTAACGCGTTTATTCCGGCTCTCCTACTCAAAAGGCGTCGTGCCCATAACTTGCAAGACCAATCCCTAAAAAAGGCGATCAATCGGTCCCGTCCAACTATCGGCCTATAGCGATAACCTCCTTATTCTCCAAAATAATGGAGTTCATTATTAACTGCCAGCTTCTGAGGTATCTTGAGGAGCACCAGCTGATTAGTGACCGCCAGTACGGTTTCCGTCGCGGACGCTCAGCTGGTGATCTTCTGGTTTACTTAACACATCGATGGGCGGAGGCATTCGAGAATAAGGGAGAGGCATTGGCAGTGAGTTTGGACATAGCGAAGGCCTTTGATCGGGTATGGCACAGGGCACTTCTTTCCTAGCTTCCATCCTATGGGCTTTTTGAGAAATTGTGCAAATGGATCACCAGTTTTCTGACGGATCGGAGTATAAGGGTCGTTGTTGATGGCGCATGCTCTGACCTTAAACTCGTCAATGCTGGTGTTCCTCAAGGTTGTGTGCTATCGCCTACGCTGTTTCTTCTGCACATTGATGACATGTTGCGATCGAGCAGCATTCATTGTTATGCGGATGACAGTACAGGCGATGCTTTATACTCTGGCCGCAGCGGAATTTCCCGGGAGCACGTCAACGAGTGCCGGAACAAACTAATGTCAGAAATTGAAGCACAACTTTCTGTTGCTTCGGAGTGGGATCGATTAAATTTGGTCAAATTCAACCCCATTAAGACAAGTTTGCGCGTTTACCGCTAAAAATCACCCTTTGTCGTATCACCTCGTTTTGGAAATACTTCCCTAAAAGCCACAGCCAGCATTGGAATACTTGGAGTCGACATATCGAGCGACGTTCAGTTCCGCGGTCACTTGGAAGGCAAGGCTAAATTAGCCTCTAAAAAGCTGGGAGTTCTCAGCAGGGCCAGGCAGTACTTCACACCGGCCCATCGCTTATTACTTTATAAGGCGCAAATCCGGCCTCATATGGAGTACTGCTCTCATTTATGGGCGGGAGCTCCTTAGTACCAGCTCCTTCCTTTTGATCGAATTCAACGTAGGGCGGCTCGAATTGTCAAGGACGAGACTCTTTCAAATCGGCTTGATTCTTTGACGTTACGTAGAGATGTGGCATCACTCTGCATCTTTTATCGGCTCTACCATGGGGAATGTTCCGAGTAACAGTTTGGATTAATTCCTGCTGCCGAATTTCACCATCGGACATCGCGACAAAATTCGAAGTTCCATCCTTACCATCTCGATGTCTGGAAATCCACAACCGTGCGATTTTCGAGGCATTTTTTGCCCCGCACCACTCCTTTGTGGAACCACCTATCGGCAGAAATTTTTCCAAATGGATACGACTTAGGGACCTTCAAGAAAAGAGCTTACTCATTCTTAAAAGGCCGGCAACGCAATTACAAGACCTCTGGTAGTGTGGTTGTCTATGGGCGGCGGTAATCACTTACCATCAGGTGAGCCTCCTGTCCGTTTGCCCCCTCTTCTATAAAAAAAAATAATGCTGGCAGCCTTTTCCGCTTTTAAGTAAATTTGAAACTAGAATAGGTTATTGGTAGAATTGTCTAGTCTTTTTATGCTGTCAGATTGTCTCTAACCACTCGACTAACGAAGCGATAAATTATTAGCTTAAATCAACGTATGTGTATCAACGACGATGATCTGGTAGGCAAAAAACTCCAGAGCCTCGCTCATCGCCGCAGAGTGGCTAGTTTATCGGTTTTTTATCGGATACATTTTGGAGAGTGCGCTGCGGAATCGCACGACTTAATTCCGCCATCCCCGTTTTTCTATCGATCATCGAGGCGCACAGACACTAGGCATCGCCATATTATGGTGGACATTCCACGTACCCGAACAAAGCGGTTCGACTTGACATTCTTGATACGAACCGCAAGGGACTTGAATATGCTTCCTGAGTCTGTTCCCCGACGGGTATAACTTGGGGATCTTCAAGAGAAGAGTGAACAGGTACCTTCTAGGGAAGCGCGTTCACATCTTACGATATTAAAAATATCTCGTACGATATTAAAACGTCAATAAGTAAATAGCTGAAATTTTGCTTGGTTTGCCTTTGACGTTTATGTAAATTGTAGGCCTTTACATTCACAAAAAATAATTAAATAAACGAGGTTAGGCGTAGTAATGCGATTAAATGACAATAAATGGTCCAAATTAGTAACGAAATGGAACTTTGTACATGAAAAGATTGCTACGAAGACCCATGATTAAATTAAGATACGAATTTGGTGGAATGAATAGAGTAATTACACGGAACTTTTGTGACCTACAATTAGATAATTAATTAGTAATGTATTCTCATCTTTTGTTAAAGGGACTAGTTGTCGTAAAATTGTGTGATTATGCCAGTCGGACTTCTTATTGCTCTGTCGCCCAATCTATAACGTAAATAAAATGGCATCCTCATGGTCTCTTTCATATATATATATATATATATATATATATATATATATATATATATATATATATATATATATATATATATATATATATATATGACGGCGTCCGCGTCGTCAAATGCAAGAATATTGTAAAGTGTAAACAACAAATGCACGGCCCGGGCCGGCAAGCGCATCGTTCGATATCCCTACTACTCAACTTGTTTTGCTACCTGTATAAAAGGCTCTGAGCGCCCGCCGATAAGGCAGTCTAGGCTCTGGCGTGGCTCGGTACACTTGTTGTATCTTGCTAGTAGCTTATCCTTGACTCTCGGATAATTAATTTGTGCAAACAAGTTAATTATTATTGTCAACTATAAATTAGTCGCAGTACAATTTATAATTGACTATCTATTTCTTAAATTATGACTTATTTGTAATAAGGAATAATTAAGTTACTTGGAATTGTTAAACGAGAACTAGTCATTAGTGATGGAAAGCTTTAATAGTGATTTTATGTTATTTTTTGATACAAGTCGAACAAAATATAAAGAGTTGTTATATTACCACATCCGCATTTTATTTATCATATCTGACCCACTTCCTACATCAGAAGTGGGATCGGATTCACTCCCACTTCAGCATCAAACTATTTCGGTTAATTATGTAGAGCAGTAAATATCTCTTTTCACTTGTGGTATGGAAACTATTCTTTGAAAAATAGCAGAAAATATTAATTCACGTTCTGTAAATGCATCTACTCCCCTTAAGTTGATATACTTTGATTCTGATGAAGCAGACGATATGACTAACTGGTGTCCTCCTCCTAGCTTCGTATTCTTCATTACTGAGGGTCGTAACCTCCTCATTAGATTGTTCTTGATAGCACAATATTATGCCATTGGACTCTATCTTCAGCGGCGTGCAGAGCATCATAAAACATTTTAGACATAAGATTGGTGCAAACCTGGTCTGACCATCGCATAGGAGTACAACCACGTGGTCTTTTGTCTTCTACTTTTCCGGTCACTATTAGCTTTTCGAGATTGTCTCCTTGCTTTCTAGAGATGTGGCCGAAGTATTATAGAATTCTTTGAAGGCACGTAGCAGACAGTCTGGTCTTTACTCCAAGTTGTTTTAGTATGAAGGCATTGGTCCTGTGTGCTGTCCAAGGGATACGTAACATTTTCCTCCAGCACCACATTTCAAACGCATCAATGCGACGTCTGTCTGCAGCTCTTAGTGTCTATGACTCTGCGCCGTACGTAAATATGGAGAACACCAGCGTACAAACCAGCCTCTGCTTTGTTTTTAATGAGATGCTTCTGTCGTTCCAAAGACCCTTCATCTGACTCGTAGGATTTTTGTCGTGTAACTTACTAGCTGGTGTACCTCAAGTAAAATAAATATAGAAAAGAAAAAATTAGACGGGGTTGATCTGATCATTGTAGCTACTCACTCACTTAAGAGTCATGCCGTCACCTACTTCACAAGCTGCTGTCTTGGCAAGCTATATTATGACTTGAAGATCTCTTCCTTTTAGACTTGGATATGAACCGATTTAAGAGCACCACTGTATTTACGAGGAAGTTACAATTTTTGTGATAGAATCGAACATCGTAACAATTATTGCCGTGATAAACAGAAACTTATCTCAAATAATTTTTGCTTGCAGCGAAAGCAGGTCATCTACCACTATCTCTGGTGGCGGGTCCAGTGGCCGACCACTAGTGGTCTGATATGTATGTTGTGACCCCGGCCCAGCCACAAAGCTTCCATTTGTCCGAAGCGCTACAAGAAGAAAGAAGTTGCCACATCAAGTTTCGAAAACAGAAAACCAGTCAACATCTGTTCCAGAGCGTCACATGGTGTATTACACTAAGTGAAAATTAATTATTTTTTATATTTGACTCTGGTTCAGAAGGCCATATCTAACAAATATCTTGTGATTCCTTTGTAAGAGAACGGTTTTATGAACAAGAATCCAAGTAGTCGCTTGTCCTAATGTAATTTCTACTCAACAGATCAAATGTTTAACCACAGGGCAAAATTTAAATTTGGCGGTCATATTTCACGTTTGACCTAATGAGTCTTAATAAAAAATTTTCGTTAGGTCGCAAAATTTTGGAGCAAGGTAGAATAGGAACTAAGCAACAGGTTAATGCTTAGCAATACTTAAACACTTAATCGTGCTCAATTTCAAAATCTGCTAGCGAGAGTATGGTAAACACTGACCTTGTAGATAAAGATAGAGAGCGCTTGGTGGATATTTTTAAAAACAATTGACAACCAATTGAATTAAAACCGTCGGGCTTAAATTCGTCGAGCTGAAATCGAATTAGTTGACCCTTTGAAGATCATTAATAAGCAATCTTAAAGTTTATTACCAACTAAAACTCAGACTAATATTTAAAAAAAAAGAAAACAATACAGATTTACATCTTCTTGCGACAGGCACATATAGAGCTAACAGTCGGTCCGAATATGTGATGCGAATCTTGTAGGGTTTAATAATGATAGCGCAGTATAATTCTCTGACAAATCATGGCAAGAGCGGTTAGGTAATATTTAACACGTGCTCAGCAGGATTAGGTTTGACATTCGGCAACTAACAAAAACTCGCAAAAGTATCTACAAGCTTTGAAGATCCAGTGTATCCAATAGAATCAAAAAATCAGCCCAATCGGACATTTTACGGTTGAGTAGAGGTAATGAAAGTTTAAACCTTTTAGTGTAGGTGACTTTGTCTTTGTTAGGAATGAAGAACGACACTAAACGAAACTTGATTCAAAATATAAGGGCTCCTTAAAAGTTACCGCAATTTTAGAAAACAATAAGTACGAATTAAGACATATCAATAGATCCAATAGGACAAATAAGTGCGCCCATGATAGCCTCTGCGAAGTTTCCCATATTCTTGTAGGGTTTCTTGAGGTACCTATATGAAAATTATAACAAGGATGACGTGACGGCGTATACTCATGATAATGATCTTGTTCATAAAACAATATTGATAGAAATGCAGTGTATATTGTAAATAGTTATAACAGTCAGAGTTTTTAATATCTTCAAACTACCTGCGAAGGATATTCTCTAATCTTGTAATAACTATGCCACTATTCATGAGGCTGCATCATCAGCAAAAAAATACGATATAAAGTAAACGAAAAAAAAATGTAGTAAAATGATGATAAAAAATCATATCACTAAATATTTAAGTAAAAAAAAGCAAGAAAAAAAATTAAAGGAAATGGGAGTTTTATAAAACTATGAAAAGAAATCAATTGAAAAATAAAATAAAAAAAATATATCAAAAAATGTAGGAGGATGACGGCACACTCCAGTCTCCAGTTTTAAACTGATGAGAGGGAGCTTAGTACACTCCAGTCTCCGGTTTTAACTGATGAGAGGGAGCTTAGTGCACTCCAGTCTCCGGTTTTTAACTGATGAGAGGGAGCTTAATAAACTCCAGTCTCCGGTTTTTAACTGATGAGAGGGAGCTTAGTACAGTCCAGTCTCCGGTTTTTTTAATTGATGAGGGATTCCTAGCTTAGTAGGATCCAGTCTCCGGTTTCAAAACTGACGAGAAAGGTTTAATAGTTGTAGTTGCTGAAGGGGTTACCGGACCAGCACACTATTGTAACATTTCGCTAAAAGATCACGCTAATTATAGAGTTGTAAAAAAAAAAAGATTATGTTTAGTTTTCTAAAAGATATGTCAGGATGAACGAGGCGTTCCTTGTCCTCAGATGTATAAAGATGCGCACACGAGGACGTGTGCATGTCAGTATGGCCGTGACGGCGTCTGCGTCGTCAAATGCAAGAATATTGTAAAGTGTAAACAACAAATGCACGGCCCGGGCCGGCAAGCGCATCGTTCGATATCCCTACTACTCAACTTGTTTTGCTACCTGTATAAAAGGCTCTGAGCGCCCGCCGATAAGGCAGTCTAGGCTCTGGCGTGGCTCGGTACACTTGTTGTATCTTGCTAGTAGCTTATCCTTGACTCTCGGATAATTAATTTGTGCAAACAAGTTAATTATTATTGTCAACTATAAATTAGTCGCAGTACAATTTATAATTGACTATCTATTTCTTAAATTATGACTTATTTGTAATAAGGAATAATTAAGTTACTTGGAATTGTTAAACGAGAACTAGTCATTAGTGATGGAAAGCTTTAATAGTGATTTTATGTTATTTTTTGATACAAGTCGAACAAAATATAAAGAGTTGTTATATTACCACATCCGCATTTTATTTATCATATCTGACCCACTTCCTACATATATATATATATATATATATATATATATATATATATATATATATATATATATATATATATATATAAGATAGCAAACATGCATATGGGTCTCCTGATGGTAAGAGTCAAGCATCGCATATAAACACCAAGATGTAAATGGTGCTTTGCTTTCTTGTGGCGAGGTCTAATGCCACGTGCATACGTCTACCGGCTACATTACTCTCAACACGACATGATAGTGTCAAACACTAAGGCTATTGCGACAGGAATAGATAGGTAAGGCGGCGGTACCAGACCAGGACGAGACAATGCAGAAGTCTACTACCAAGTAGTCACAATGGTAGTGACTCGCATAGTCATTCGGTCGCTTTTTACAACCTGCCTGGCAGAATGGCAGTTGGACTATTCTTGAATGAATGTGAATGAGTGACGAGCACGGGCCACGAGCAACGGGGAGACTTCATTCTAAAAAAATCTGTAAACATTTTTTTTTCAAAAATTTTTGTCATTGATAAATCCCAAACCAATTTACCGATTTTGATCTAATTAACGGTTTTTGACGCAGTATTTTAAGAAGAAAAGCTGATTAGATTTTTAAGTCAATCGGTTTATCAGTTTGAAAATTCTTTCAAAAATATTAAGTAAGTTTATAGCTTTTAAAATGTTACAATTACGTTGTTTTTAACAACGTAATTGTAACATTTTGAAAAGTAGATTCGATTTTGGTTTTTGAACATGCATTCCACATAGTTTTCTTACTGCTAAAATATCGCAGAATACCGAAAAATGATTGGTTGAAAGTTTTCGAAGTTACGTCAAAAACACTTTTTTCAAAATTTTTTTTAATTCGGGTGTAATATACCGAACGTATAAACCAATTTTGATGCAATTTACGCATTAGACGTAGTTTATTGAGGAATAGAGCTGATTAGATTTTGTACTTAATCAGTTCATTTATCTGGAAGTTTTATTAAAAAATACTGTTTTGCAAAAAAAAAATTTTTGAGGTTTTTTCAAAATTTGGCTCGGCCAATTTGGTTAAAATTTTCAGGACGTTTAAGTTGAGCGAAATCCAATCGAATGCCATCATTCGCATTTTAATCGATGAAGCCGTTAAAAAGTTATGAGATGTTTACAAACACACATACACATACATACATTATACATACATAAGGAAGAGGTTCCTAGGACCTTAAAACGCGGAAATCTGGTAAAAACACGATTTTCGAAAATCGGGGCAAAATCAGTAAATTCCTTATCTACATACGTAGCGGGAAGTTAAAAACACAGTTTTTCTATAAAATTATGACATGAATATGATATGATATGTATAAATTTTACAAGAAATTTTGGTGGCTATAGCAAAATTATAGGTAATATTTTCTCATCTTCTGTTGAAAGGCTCAATTGAAGTAATTGTGTGATTGTGGCAGTTGGACTTATTGTGAGCGGTCTCTTAATCTATGACATAAATGTTATGTTCCGGGTTCCTATAATCAACGATCCGTAATTCGTAGCAGTAATCATTCATAACCAATGTAATAATAACGAAGCTTTCCATAAGTTGTTTGGATATTTGGTAATTTAACATTAATAGGAGCAGCTTTAGCTTACGCCTCGAAGAATATGTTATTACTCGTAACTTTAACGACTCGTTTTACTGATATAGGAATCGGCATAATACTCTTGCGTACCGACGGTTTTGACTCTTGTTCTGAACTTGACGCTTGTCTTGTACTTATTCTAAAAAACAGTTTTCTGTAAAAGATTACTTGCACAATTGTTTTTCGAAACGTTTGTGGGTAATTAGGTAGTTAATTGGTAATATTTCCTCATCTTTTGTTAAAGGCCTCAGTTGAAGTGAT
This sequence comes from Apodemia mormo, assembly GCA_036924255.1. Lineage (NCBI taxonomy): Eukaryota > Metazoa > Arthropoda > Insecta > Lepidoptera > Riodinidae > Apodemia > Apodemia mormo. The sequence continues at coordinate 31,793,208 of JAUPFN010000011.1, forward strand.
TTTGACAGGTTTCTTATTACTCCATCGCGCAATCTATGACCTAAATTAAATGTCACTTCAACGCTCTAGCGGTGTTGATGCATAAGGTTCTGTATTTGTTATGTAAAGATTAGATTTTCTGAAAAACTTGCACAATAATTACATGGAGCTTACCTGGGCCATAATTCAATCGCCCCGTTTGTCGAGTGGTTAGCGAACCTGACTACGCATCAATGGGGCTCGGTTTCGATTCCCGACAGGGACAAACATATATTTGATGAGCGTGTATGTTTGTATTTTCGAGTTGCGGTGTTTATTAAATATATTTCAGTATTTATATGACCACACATTACATCTTGTGTTCGTCCTAAAATAAAGTTTAGTTTTTTCTGTGAATCATAACTCACATAAGACTTGGGCCCCTATTCATGTTTTAAAACTTCAATCGAATCGAATCATTTAGGGGTCTTACACATTATGCCACGTTGGTGCATGACGCGACGTTGTATTATGTTAATGTGTTTAAGTGCGCTAAGCGTTTCGATTCGATTGTACTTTTGTTACGTGAATAGGAACATGGATGTGTATGTGTGTGTGTGTGTGTGTGAGTGGGTGTGTGTGTGTGTGTGTGTTTCTGTGTTTTATCGACACATTTTATTACATTATTGTCTTGGAGTTAGCTTACGTAGTTCAGATCACGAGTTTCCGGGTTCAATCAAAAGGCGGGCAAAAATTATTTTTAAGTTTTTCTCAGAAATCCAATATTTCAGGAGCTACTCGGAGTCTGGCGGATGGTGTCTTAGTGTTACCACGCTCATGCCCCATGCTCGTGCGATTATCGCTAGAAATAGGCGTCAGATCGATAAAATGCGTAACCAGCCAGTGAATTATAATGCATCAGAAGACCTATAGACATTCAATTGAATTGTGAATTGTGTTGGACCAGAAGGTCTCAATTTCGTTGATACTCATAAAATACAATTCATGAGCTATTTTTAATCATAGACTAGCATATATATATATATATATATATATATATATATATATATATATATATATATATATAAGACAGCAAACAAGCAGATGGCTCTCCTGATATAAAGAGAAACCATCTCCTATAGACACCAAAGATGTTAATAGTGTATTGTTATCCTTGTGGCGGGATAGCAATGCCACATACATAAGTCTACCAGCTATCTCAACCTCCAAACTGAAAAATGACATAATAAGCATTGACGTTATTGCGGCAGTAATAGGTAACGCAGTGATACCAAATATCCGGGCAAGACGGTGGGTAACTCTACCACCCAGTAGTCACGATAGCAGTGTCGCATATAGCCTATGCTTATGCAAACAGACTTTTATGCTCTGGCTGGCAGAACGGCAGTTGGTCTTTTTTTATATCATAAGATATGAAACAAGCAGAGGGGTCTCCTGATGGAAGGACTCAACCATCGCCTATAGACATCAAAGATATTAATGGTGTGTTTCCATCTTGTGTCTAGGTGTAATGCCACATTCATAAGTTTACCGGCTACTTTACTCTCCAAACGGGAAGACGACAGTGACAAGTACTGACGCTATTGCGGCAGGAATAGGTAAGGTGTTGGTACCAGACCTGAGCGAGCAGTGAGCGAGCGAGAGACCGATGGTAGTGACTCGCATAGCCAATCGTTTGCCTTTTACGACCCGCCTGGCAGAACGGCAGTTGACCTATTCTTCAAAGAATTCCTGACTAACACAGGCAATTGTCACATGCATAAGTTTACCGCCTACCTTACCCACCAAACTCGAACATGAGAGTGGAGAACACTGACGCTAATATAGTACATTTACCATAATCGCTTTTTCATTAGTTGCCTGATATGCCCATACTACAAATTGTTTTATTGTTTTACTACACTTTTATTTCTCAATTGCGTCAGTGTCTATTCAAGTTAGAACAAATGTTATTGAACTGGCGAAAACAAATGAATGGAACTATTTGTCTATCTGCCAGTGTGTCCGGCTCGCGGACATTTATTAAAAACTTCTGTGTCCAAACATTCCGATAAAAAATGAAAGGGAAAAATGTGTAGAAGATTTTTCTAACGTAAAATATGAGTAAAATAGATTTGACAATTTTAGAAGTATTTTTATCTTTAGTACCCAATTTACTTATGTTAATACTAGCTGCTGCGCGCAACTTCGCCTGTAATCTTTAAAATCAAATAATATCTTATATCTAAATACATATAACATTATTATAAATTATTATTATTATCTTCACGTCCGTATCCCCCAAGAGAAGAGGTAGGCAGAGATCCCAGACGTATCTCTGCGTACCTCTTCTTCTATCAGCCTATTTATTATTCAAAAAGAATAGATCAACTGTATCACTGCTAGGCAACTTTAAAATAAACTTCCCGAAGGTATAAAAGTTCTATATATATATATATATATATATATATATATATATATATATATATATATATATATATATATATATATTAATAAAAACAAATATTACACACACTATATTCATGTGACATACACGATAACTGATAATATACACACATGTATACTATATTCTTTACGCCTAAAGTCTTTAAAAGAGATTTTTGTGTTTAGTCTGTGGTCGATTTTCGGCCACAGGCGATCGCTAGTGTATTAAAAATGTCTTAAAGTAAATCTGTATAACAATGAGATAATAAATTGTCAGGTTAATTAGAAGATTTTTTTTTATTTCATAAGATTGCAAACAAGCATCCTGATGGAAAGAGTCAATCATCGCCTATAGACACCAAAGATGTTAATGGTGCGTTGCTATCTTCTGGCGAGGTCTTATGCCACATGCATAAGTTTACCGGCTACCTTACCCTCCAAACCAGAACACGACAGTGACAAGCACTGACGCTATTGCGACAGATATTGACGGTGGTACCAGACCCGGGAGACAATGCAGAACTCTACCACCTAGTAGCCACGATGTTAGTGACTTGCATAGCCAATCGGTCGCCTTTTACGACATGCCTGGCAGAACGGCAGTTGGCCTATTCTTCAAAGGAGCCCGGAACCAACACGGACCAAGATAAAAGAGCTTTGTATTAATTGCTCCTCATTACAATCTCTTATATTTTTTGTTATATGAAATAAAAAAAATTGGTGAAGTGCGTGTCAAGCCACGCGCAAAGTAGGGTTCTGAAGTTGCCCATCACAATAATGCGGACCAAGAGGAGCGCTTTTATAGTTTCATACTGTGGACATTTAAGCTATTTAACGTCAATGAGAAATATATATCCGTAATCCGTATCACAGGTTCATCGCCTATAAAAACTTCTCTAAGTACGTTTTATAACTTGGTCGACGATTACTCAAAAACTTGTAAAGCCTTCTAGCTGTGATAATTTTCCTTTTATCTTCATTATATTTGCTATTACCATGATTTTTCCCACCCCCCAGTAACCGTTTAGACAGCAGAGGAGGGAAGGGGGAGGGACACTTGACTTACAAAAATTAGCACTTAAAAGCCTAATATTTTAAAAATAATCGAAAACTTGTTTTCACAAACCTACAATATGTTTTTAAATCAATAGGAAGATTGAAAAGGAATATTTAAATATTATAAATTATCAACTATGAAATCTTGATGAAGAAGATAAAGCTGAAAAATGACAATCAGATAACCTACAATCAAATGTCAATTTTGTCAATGTTGAAGGAAAAGCGTTTCGTAACAAAAATATTAAAAAGTGATTGTAGGTTATCTGATTTATTAATTTTTTAGGCTTATCTTCATCAAGGTTACTTGGTTGGTAACTTATGACATTTAAATATGTATTTCTTTTCAGCATTCTTCTTGATTGCTTCAGATCCTTTCCTTTAATACACATTATATCCACTTTTAACAGAAATTACATTTGATCATGATATAAAAATGAAATCAGTATGTACTGAGCACAAAAATCACTTGTATTTCATAACCTTTTACATACAGTTTAAAATAAAAATAAAAATCATTATACTGAGATTTTTTTAAATTTTTAGCTTGCTACTATATATATGTATACAATAATTGTAAAAATATTATTTACAACTTTGTATTGATGCATGTACAGCATCAATACAAAGTTGTAAATATTTGACCGACCGATTGGCTATGCGAGTCACTACCATCGTGGCTATTAGGTGGTAGAATTCTGCATTGTCTCGCCCGAGTCTGGTACCACCGCCTTACCTATTCCTGCCGCAATAGCGTCAGTGCTTGTCGCTGTCGTATTCCGGTTTGAAGGGTAAGGTAGCCGGTTAACTTATGCATGTGGCATTAGACCTCGCCACAAGATAGCAACGCACCATTAACACCTTTGGTGTCTATAAGCGATGGTTGATTCTTTCCATCAGGAGACCCATCTGCTTGTTTGCTATCTTATAACATAAAAAAAGTCAAACGACCGACATCAGTACACCACAATAGAATATCAAGTGACAAACATATGTTTTGTACTTAGGGTTTTTCAATTCTTTAACGCATCTCTAAACATAAGAAGTTATGTATACTTATAGTATGCAGCTTCAGTAAAAAAATATTCTACTATGCAGCTGATGAAAAGCCAATGACTATAAAAAATATTCTACTATGCATATGATTAAAAGCCAGCCGCAGTTAAAAAAATATTCTACTATGCAGCTGATGAAAAGCCAATTGCTGTATAAAAATATTCTACCATGCAGATGATAAACAGCCAATGACTGTATAATAGATTCAAAGGGAGTTACTTAGGTACAGTCTAAAGTGTATTGGGACCGCGATTAAAAGCCAATAATCATATAATAGAATAAAAAAGGGATTTAGTACAGCTATTTGCAGTATAGAACAACCCAAATACTCTTTAGGATGTATAAAAAATATCGCCATTATTGTATATTAAAAACAACGCTAATATACATATATGTCGTGATAAGCAACTTATTAGTCCAGTAAAAAGTTTAATGAAACCATGATCAACCAGTTTTGGCGCAATGAGTAAAAATGTGTTCATTAATACTTAAATAATGATATTATGAAATAAATTTTGATTTAAAATTAGGGGAAAGGTATGAAAAAAAATAAAAAAAGGGTTGAAAAATGCCTTTTTTTAAATAACTTAATAACGGTAGGAAATACAAAAAAAGTTTCAAGTAAAAGTTGTAGAGAAAAAAATTCTACACAAAAAGTTCCTCTTCATTTTTTTGTTATCTACTTTAGTTTAGCTCCAAAAAATAAAAATTAAATTTGCTTTGTAATTAATTATAAAACCTTACCAGAATTATTACGGCCCTGTACCATGCAGCGCGCGCATCACATAAATATGTACTAACACTACTACACATGTATTCCCATATTTATATATTTTTACATATTTTACTACAAATTTAATTTTTATTTTTTGTACGACTACACCACATGTAAATTTCTATGTGAATGTATAAGTTCATCAACATACTTTCTATCTTATACTACTGCTAACTAGGTACGTAACTACAATATTCCCTAGTAAAACTTCAAAAGCAATATCCACTACCACTTGACATAATTTTCACCGATCGCTAACCGTAACCAGGACCTCTATACAAGCGGTTCTTTGACGACAGTTCGAATGGATCTTTATCGAATGATTAATAGGTCGACGCCTGACTTCTGCACAACGTCAGCAGTCACAGACTGATACATTTCAACTTTATTCATTAGTTTTTTCTTTAGTTGGTGACATGAAACATGCTATTGTTTCGATCTAGGTTAATGTAATTTGTTTTTTTTTTGTATTGTAAAAACTTATGACGTATGAATATGACTGGAACGTGTTCACTGTCACTGTTTTGGAAATACATACATACATGTCTTCACGCCAGATCCCTTACGATCTAGGCAGGGTGAACCGAGTGCCATGTCATACTTCTTGTAGATTTGTCTTGCATCCTCTACATTAATTACTTGCTACTGTACAGTAATTAATGTGTACCTACGGACAGTACACGATCAATCTGATTAAGGAATGTTAGTTTTCCTCTTTCCCGGTACCTATATCCTTTATATTCGCGTTGTATATCTGTTTTTCACCTTACATCTACCTTTCTTTCTACATGTTCGAACCATCGGAGCAGACCCCTTGTCATTTTTACACTGACACTTTCTTTCAGACCTAACCTCTCTTTCTCTTCAGTATCACAAAATCCGGTCTGCGAGTGTTACGCCACATGTTTTTTGTTTTGGTTAAAGGACTATCTTACCATTAAAATGGTGAGATAGTCGTAAACTTATTATTGTGTTTTTAGTCAACCTTCGCACAAATAGTAACACACTATCAGCAACTTTTTAACTAACCAATTCGTATAAGGTAAAAAATTGGCAATTACGTGTCACTACCATCAAGACTACTAGGTGTTAGAGTTTTGCAACGTCTGCAAATACCCGGGGGTTGGTACCACCGCCTTACCTATTTTTGTCGCAATAGAGTCAATGCTTGTCATCGTCGTATCCTGGTTTGGAGGGTAGGGTAGCCAGTAGGCTTATGCATGTGGCATTGCCATCCCGCTACACGGATAGCAACTCACCATTAATATCTTTGGTGTGCATAGGCGAAGGTTTCTTGCTATCTAGAGAGCCACATTTGCTATCTAATATAAAAAAGTATATTTATACTTTATATATATAAATCAATTGCTGTTCGTTAGTCTCGCTAAAACTTGAGAAAGGCTGAACTGATTTTGCTAATTTTGGTTTTGAATTAATTGTTAAAGTCCAGGGAAGGTTTAAAAGGTGAGAAAATTTAGAAAAAATATAAGAGTAGTTAAAAAGGCAGAACAATGTTTGGCGGGTCAGCTAGTAGTAAATAAAAACTCCGCTGGTTAACAAAAAAGGAGTTGCTAAAATAAGTTTACATAAAACAATAATTTATGACGCAATACTACAATATCGAATAGTTGGTTATTTATGGAGCTAATCCTTTGAATACATTACATTTTATACAATGCTCGGTTCTAGATTATCATAATATTGATTTATTAAAACCGTTTGCTTTTCGAGAACCCTTTTTTATTGTGGAACCATAAATATGTAAATATTATTTATATCACAAAATAATTACTAACAAACAAATGATTCTTTTGTTAAAATGAAATTTTCTTTTAACACGCACAAAGATAATTTTATTTTTGACGGCATATAATAGTAATTTATTTAAAAAAATAAGGCGACTTCAAATATCTGTCACTTCCATATCTCACTCGAAAACTAGAAAAAAGGGAATTTTAATTTATTTTTGTTGATTATAAAAAAAATATTTTTTATAATCAACAAAAATAAATTAAAATTCACTTATTTGTACTAGCTAATTTTTGTAAGTGGTGTTTTTTCTAAACTTAAAAACCTCTCTAACTCGGTTAATTTTGACCGGAGGAGAAAATATTATATAACTTTTTGATGAAAGTTAAAAGTTCTACACATTTTATTTCAAACTTTTTTATCTCACTTTAACCGTTTTAATCTATCTATATATCGCATCTTTGGGAACAAAGTGTCACTTCTGCATGTTTGCAAACTTTACAGGAAAAACAAAATAGTATTTTTCTATACGTATTTCTTAAATTTTCAATAACGTTTAAGAGTATTAACGTAGTATTATTAATTATTTTTATTAATTATTATTATTATTTTTGCTGTATATATAGAGTCGATTATCGCGATTTTTGCTCAATACTTAAGTGGTTTTTATAAAAAATGCAGAAATGACACTTTGTTCCCAAAGGTGCGATATATAAAAATCAATTGCTGTTCGTTAGTCTCGCTAAAACTCGAGAACGGCTGAACCGATTTAGCTAATTTTGGTTTTGAATTATTTTGGAAGTCCAGGGAAGGTTTAAAGGTGAGAAAATATAGAAAAAAGAGTAGTTAAAAAGGCAGAACAACGTTTGCCGGGTCAGCTAGTTATAAATATTTTTTTTCACCTCTTATAACAAAAAACCTTTACATATCATTTTTATATCATCAAAACCACATTATACCTAAAATGCAAAGAAGAGTGACATATTTTGATTTAAAGCTTTATTTTACTAGAGTGTTAAGTATAAGTACAGTAATACCCCGACTTACGCTACCTCGACTTACGCGAATTCGGAGTTACGCGATTTAATTTTCTTCGCGATTTAACCTTCTACATCAAAATAACTTCAGATTGTGTTTATATATTTTATTAATATAGTTTGTCATATTATCTAGAATTAAATTAAAATTTATTTCCTAAATTATTGTTTTATATTTCCTAAATTATAGTCTCCGGTCCCAATTAAACATACTTTGTATGACTTTATAGGTATATGCAAAATTGTACCCCGACTTACGCGAATTCGACTTACGCGGATAGCGCTCGGTCCCACCTATCGCGTAAGTCCGGGGTATTACTGTATATATATTATGTAACATCTTATATATACATATCATGTAACATCTCTTAAATTATTTTTTTCCACGAACACACACAATATACGCAATTAACTGTGACAAATTTCATACTCCACCGTTCACGTAATTGCTAGAAAAGTGAAATCAGAAGTCATAAGTATTTATTCAATAAAACTTTTTACCAGTTGTTTTGACACGTCAACATATTTTTTAGGGGTTAGTTGGGGTACAAAGTTTTCGTTTCACGTATTAATATACAGGGTTACCATCAGCAACCTCGCAGGACAAGGTAGCTAACATCATATACAACAACATTTGTTCTAACGTTCCTAACTCTACGTGCATCGCAAAGATTAGGTAAAAAAGTGTTTCTATTATTAATACTAGCAGCGCATCCGAATGAAGAGTTGGAAATGTCATGACAGGATAATGAAAACTTAAAAAATCATTTTTATTTAATGTATTGTGCTATGTCAAAAGTCGTAGAACAAATGTTGTTATTTGTAATGTTAGGTATCTACTCCTGCGAGGTTGCTGGTGTTTTAGAGATAACCCCGTATAGATAAATATGATTTCGGTGCTGACGTCAAACATAAGTTACAAAAATAAAATCTGCGTTTCGTATGCATGAACCGACTTGTTTGGATTAAAAGGGTCTCGAAGTTTTCGTTGGGGAATCAAATGCTTAAGCGGACCCATGTTACTTGGCATCAACACTCTGATATTCCTCGGGAATACAAATACACACCCGATTGGACTGCATTGAATGCGAGATTGTTTTCCGTATTTACTATTGCTTTACGCTTATGTTGATCGAATAAGGTTCACTATTGGATTGTTTTTACAATGAAATGTAATAAACTTCGCTAAACGTAGACCTTCGACTTATTTATGAACTTAGGATCAAGTAATTTGTATTTGGCGAGAAGACTTTTTCACGCGTCTTGTTTTTGTAAGTCTATAACTTTTTTTAGTCCTTTTCCGTGAGCTATGTAAAAGTTATTTGTGTAGAAAAAATCTTTAAACCGGTTGACCTCGCAGGTCTTCCCTAACACTTCTTGCCAATTGAAGTATTTAATGTTCAAAGGAACAGAAACAAAGAACAGATTTTCGAGCTCAGAGTTCGAAAATAAATAATAAATCAATAATCTTACATATAATAATAAATTATAGACTGCTCGAAGAGTTCAAAAATCTAATGTATCTTATAAATGACAGTATTTAATTTTAGAAAAGCTGTATAATTTGAAGACGGTGATCGATTTTGATCTTCCGATTAGCATTTAGCTCAATTTTCAAGCTCTAAAATGTACATATATCTTAGATACAAAATATATTATTCGGAAAATGTCGAAGTAATGTCAAAAAACACGTTTTTGATAAATCCTAAACGAATCAACCGATTTTTAGCCAATTTACGGTATTTTTGAAGTTATACTTCTTTTGGTACGTTAGGAAAAAGGATGAGAGGATTTTTTTACGATGCGCTCGCACACAATAAGAAGTTAGCTAGTCAACATTTTAGTTTTTCAAAGAAGTTTGTCCATTTATTTATGTACAAACAATTATATAATGATGTTTAAATAAAATTTATTTAACTAGGTAATGCGTTATAACAGAACATTCTTTCTATTTATTAAATACCTCTTTTCTGTTATTAATGTCGTTTTCTCTACAAACAGGATAACACGAAGGAAAAATTTAGAAAGATTTTTATCTTGTTACGCCAAACTGATACTGAACTGAAAAAACTGAACGGATAAACTGATTTAGAATTTGTATTCAATCGATACATTAATTTGAAAGTAAATTTAAAAAAATAAAGTTTTCAAAAACAAAAGTATCTTCACGCTCATAACCCGGAAGAGGTAAGGCGAGGTACAACCAATCGTACCCATGATTAGCCGAAGATATTTAGTCCCACAATGTGATAGGTGGCAAGCCTATCGCCATCGGAGCACTCTTCCTATCCCGGGCAAAGTTGTTTCTATCGAAAAACTGAAAAAAACACATGTTTGAATTAGCCGACCCGGGAATCGAAACCAGGACCTCCATGTGGTTAACACCGATACCGGACCACTAGACCACAAACAGGGTTTTCAAAAATTTTCAAAATCTTGTTGGGTATCAATAATTAATTAATCTTTATTATGAAACAGTACATGTGTGTTTTATATGAAAACCAGCCCCGTTCTAGGTGCTCTCATCAACTTTCGGTGGTCCGGGCATCTTTACTAAATAGACCATCTGCCATTGTGCCCGACAGTACGTAAAAGGCGAGCGATGGGCTATTGTGACACTACCATAGTGACTACTTGACTACTGTATGGTAGAGTTTCACAGCGCCTCGCCCGAGTAGTTGGAACCACCACATCACCTATTCCTGCCGCAATAGTGATAATGCCTGTCATTGTTCCAGTGAAGACGGTATGATAACCGACAAATAAACACGCCGCCACACGGCTAGCAACGCACCCTTAACATCTTTTGTGTCTATATGTGATGGTTGTCTTTCCATCAGGAGAACCATCTTTTTGTTTGCCATTTTATATAAAAAATATAACAAATTTTATAACATATTTTATCCCCTATTTTGGTCCCTAAGGGATTGATTTTTTTTAACGTAGCCTATGTTTTACCGTAGATCATCAACTATCTTGCCAAATTTACTCAAAATCGGTTCAGTAGTTTAGCTTTTGAAACGTGAACAGACATACAGAATTTCGCATACATTGACAATATTAATAAAAATAATATGGAAATTGAATTCAATGTAAATTTCTTTTTACCAAAAAAAAAACATCCAAAGGAGATAATTCAATCAGATACTGGTGGCACCATTGTTGTAGGGTTTTTATCATGTATGTGATAAAATGTCTTGTTTCGCGTACATTTCCATAACAGTCTTTTTGTAAATATCCCGAGACTAGATATTTGCTGGCAATGTAATACAACACACGATCAATCTCGCTCTCTCGTAAAAACGACATCGCTTTTGTTGCTTTCACTTGGGTTTATATTCGTTCGAATTTATTTTTCCTCTGTGCCTTTAGTTCCGAGCGAGGGATTACGCTTAAAGATACGGATGATATAGAAAACTTCATGATTTAGCGTTGTCTTTAGAGATGGCTTCAAACGGAAAACATATGTTAAAAGGATTTCAGTGATTTTAGTGATGTTTATCACGGCAAGAAAAAAATAAGATATTTTATATAATTGTAATTTAAATAACTATTATATAGATTTACGTAGCATAATAATAATTTAAATACTATCTTTTTATAAAAAAAAACCTTGTTGTTCCGGGCTCGTAAAAGAAGTCGGTTTAAAAGTAATAATCCCACAGTGATAGTAAAAAAATATAGCGACAGTTTGTAAAGATGTTTGAATATTTTATACTTTTATCCTACAAAAATTTAAGAGATCCTGTGGGATTAATAAAAAAACTTAGATTGCGCGACAGCCCGTGGGGCGAAACTGTTCGTTAAAAAAAGGAAAAAAGAGCAATGAAGAATAACTTTAGTATTAGAATTAAGTTGGCAAAAGCAAAGTTATTGATGTGGTAATTATAACAGCTGCGATGTTTCCTTCGATCCTGTGAAGTATGAACTAATTGTCACTAAGGCCGCGTTTCAAAGTCAGCGTTCAGCGGGGCGATAACAAACATATATATAAATTACAATAACAATTATCAACCGACTTCCAAAAAGAAGGGGATTATCGATTCAGCTGTATGTTTGTTTTTAATGTTACCTCAGAAATCGGACATTATGAACCGATTTCAAAAATTCTTTTTTTTATTTGTGAGGGTATACTTCCCATGTGGTCCCATTTCAATTTGGTAAAACATTAACGCAGGCTTCTGGAGACATGAAAATTGGGAAGACTTTTTTACTGAGTAAAAAAATATTTTATGTTTGCGTTTGAACGTGCTTTTATTGTTTTTACATTATGAGGTGCCACGCAACGCCAATTGCTTTGATAAGTGGCCCACAGAGTACTTTGTAATATACTTTGGTGAGTTTACTACCGTTGTAGCACCATTCCCCGCTGACTCCGAGATCGCGACCTTAATGCAAATTATAGTAATTCGCAATGAAATGAACCCTTGCAACTTGGTATCTTGATAAGAATTTTAATACAGTACGACGACGTGATTGCACAAATTATAAGCAATGTACTGTTGTCCCTCTGTTTGTGTGTATGTCCTATTACAACTTAAGAACGGCTGAACCGGTTTTGATAAAAAATTGTATATAGAAATAATATGGAATTGCCCATATAAATTTTTGTCTGTTTGTCTTTATTTTTTTTTACTTCTATTGTATAGCAAGTAAGATAGCTTGTTTGCTATCTAGATAGCTCTCCTGATGAAAAAAGATAACCATCGCATATAGACATAAAAGATGTTGTTAATGGTGTGTTGGTACCTTGCTATACGTGTGATGGAGTTAGAATGCCAAATGCTTAAATTGACCGGCTACTTTTTGCAAGCATTTACGCTATTGCGGCAGGAATATGTAAGGCGGTGGAACTAAATACCCCGGGCGAGACGTTGCGGAATTCCACCACCCAGTAAAAGTCTCGTTAGAACTCAAGAACATGACTGACTGATTTTAATGAAAATTGGCATTCAGTGAACTCCCATGATTACACTAATGAGAGGTCTTATAAGTTTTGTCTGTCTTTATGTTCTGTTATAGCTTAAGAACGGTTTGACCCGTTTGGATAGAAATTTGTATACAATGAGAACAAATGATTGCGGCAATGATAGGTTGAACATTTCAATTATTTCATTTTGTGACAAGCAATTACTCGCAATTTTGTTCGCGTGACCAAACATTATTACTTCTCTTTGCTCAGTCGGGTAAAAAATTAGCTTGTGTCACTCCAGCTTACTGAAGGTGAAAGAAGTTTTATAATCGGTCGAGTAGTTTTTGAGTTAAATTGCATTAAACAAACAAAATGTCAAATTTTTCCTCTTAAACTAATACCATATGTTTATATTAATGATAGATAAGTCAGTACAAAAACTTTTTTCTTGAATTTCACAATGAAGTATAATTGTCTATCATTCTCACGCCCGGTTCCCTTGCGGGGTAGGCAAAGTAAACCGGACGTCTATAGACTTTTCAGTTTTTTTTATGTCATAAAATAGCAAACAAGTAGATAGGTCTCCTAATGGAAATAGTCAACCATCGCCTAGACACCAAGGATGTAAATGATGTGTTGCTATCTTGTGGCGAGGTCTAATGCCGCATGCATAAGTTTACCGGCTACCTTATTCTCCAAACTTGAACACGACAGCGACAAGCACTGACGCTATTGCGGCAGCAATAGTTAAGGCGGTGGTACTAGACCCGAGCGAGATAATGCAAAACTCTAACACCTAGTAGCAACGGTAGTAGTGAGTCGTATAGCCAATCGGTCGCCTTTTACACCTGCCTGACAGAATGGCAGTTGGCCTATTCTTCAAAGGAGCCCGGGACGTACACGGGAAGAGTTCACCACGATTCACTGGTTTTGTCGGTTGGTGAGATGAATGATGATTCCCATCGCCGCATTATTACCGACCTGATACCGATTATTGACCAGTTCTAGCGGTAACCGAAACCGACGGCTTTACGTGCTCATCCGAGCCACGGGAGTGGTAACACACCACCCGCCAGACTTAGAGCTGTTACTGAGGTTTTTGGATTTTCGAGAAAACTTCGAAAAAAACCTAAAATAACAACTGTGCCCGACGCGGAGATCGAACCCGGGATATTCGTCTACTGTACAATAGAATAAAATTGCAGCAAACATATTACATTCCACGATTTGTTTTTCCTTACAGTACGCCTAGTGTCGCTTATTTCTTGTAAATTAAAAATCCTTTAAAAATACATCTCTCGCTTAATTCACCTGACTAACCTACCGGCCACGCGAACCAGCGGCGGGGGGGCGGTTGAGGCGAATATTCGTCGGTCACCCCCCTCCGCCGCTGGTCGCCACGCCACGTGGCATGTTTGGTATTTTCCCATACATTTGTTTCAGACGCCAGACGCTTCGCCGTTCGCGCCGCGCAATAAATCGCGGGCGCGAATTTCCCGTGGCCAGGCCGTAATCACACTTGAGTGCTTCTACTTACTAAAGTGTTGCTGTTCGCTGGACTTGAAATACAATTGTTTTTAAATGTCCGAAACCAAACTTTGCCCTTTTCCATTTTACATTTATAACGAACCTCAAGCTTTTTTGTTGAATATATTAAAAATCAAGAGTTTGCGCTACTCAATTATGCGGTATCTTCCTTTTTGGTTTTAGCTGAGGGTATGAACAAATGAATAAATATTATTATTTGCAATATTAAATTGATTGAATATGGTTATTACAGAGCTTTAAATTGTAAGAAGTTTATAGTTATGGTCTTGCCTAGTTCTAGGTATATCGCTTTCAGTAGTCTAGCGGTACCAGCTTTGGTATATACCAAAGGTTCCTAAACTTTTTTTCTCATAGACCACTCAAAATTTTGTGGGTTCCGGTGGACCCCCTGAATCTAAATTTCTACCATAATCCCAAGATTCAATAAAAAAATTTGAAGATTAGACGTAACTATGGAAATTTGCGTTGCTGAGTTCCAATCGTAAATTAACAGTTTTCGAAAAAAGTGAGATTTGATTGGGTAATTAATTGATATTTTTTCATATTATTAAAATACTAGCTGTTGCCCGCAACTTCGTCCGCGCGGGCTTCGTTTACTCCGCACAGCTCCTCCCCCGTAAGTGCTAGCGCGATAATATGTATTCTATATGTTGACCCGATCTGTTAGTAATATTCATGCAAAATTTGAAGTAAATCCATGCAGTACTTTTTGAGTTTACCCCGGAAATACATACAGACAAACAGACAAAGAGACAAAAATTCTAAAAACTATATTTTTGGCTTCGATATCGTTTGTAGATCACGCCCCAAGTATTCTTTAAAAAAAAATATTCAATGTACAGTTTTGACTTTTCTACGATTTTATTATATGTATAAATTATCTGTCTACATTGATTGGCAACAAGCCAATATTTCAGTTCTTCACTATCAAAACTAGATAACTTTTCATGGACCTTGGCTAACGAATTGTGAGCCCCCATTTTGGTCACGCCAAGGTAGACCCCCGTCGGGTCTCCCGAGGAGCCCTGGGGATTCACCTGTACCGCTTTGGAAATCAGTGATATAGACGTATGGGGTTCGGGATTCAGATCCTGAATCTGACAATTCGTGGTAAATAAATTTTTCAGTTTTGCTGGAAAATACAACTTGCCCCTTACTGGATATGCAGTGCTTTTATTGACAAATCCCGTAGGTAATAGATATTAAATATGCGATTTGTAGATAGGTTGTCCACCTACGAAATCATAAGATTGCACCTGTGTCTTTGTTTTTGAAGATATAACTGACAGTATTAAGGTTATAAAATGTAAAAATAATTGATCTGGTACATCCAGATATTAGCACATTCAAACAAAAACGAGCGAATCTTACAGGAGTCGCATATGATGTGTAACATCCGATTTGCTATCCTACTATGAAATTGAGATGAAATATGTGGTCAATTTATTGGTTATATTATTGGTCGAATATACATATTCTAAGCATGAAATTCTTGTTAATTCTATATTAAGGCTCGCGCTTGCTCGCGCAAGTTTACCGCCACCGCGCGCCCTAATTGGTCAAATCAAATATTTCCCTTTTCCGAAATTACTCCCACAAAAAATGTCCAGCAACCGAGAGGAAAGGTGTTACACATCAAAAAGCAAACACTTTTCTTCCCTACATTATTACTTATGATATTACGCACATACTTGTATTTCTGCCGAGGACTTCGGGATATTTTTTTTATTTCATTACATAGGAATCAAGTAGATGGTTCTCCTGATAAAAGGGGAAACCACTGCCTATAGACACCAAAGATGTTAATGGTGACAGTATTTACTTTTTTATTTTTATTTTAATAAGATCATCGATAAACTCTACTTCCTTACGCTTCCCTGCACTCGTGAGAGTGAGAGAAATGCGACGTAAATCTGTCACAGGAAGCTACCTATTCCTGCCGCAAAAACATCAGTAAGAATCTAACGTTTTTGCGGCAGGAATAGGTAAGGTGTGGTACGGAATCTGAACTAAACTTTGCGGAAGTCTACCACCTGGTAGTCACGGTGGTACTGACATGTACCTATACAAATATTTCGCCTTTTAAGAACTGCCCGGCAGAATGGAAGATGTCTTCTAGCGCTAGTTCGCGAACCAATTACGAAACAGCGTGAAACGCAGCAACGTCGCATACATATCGATAGTATAATATATAACGTTATTAGTCCAAACAAGGTTATAATCACTTGTACATTAATTTCACTACAAATATAGACAAATAATTTTAAATTAATCGACCGGTTTCGCTTTTTAAAGCATCTTCAGGACGTAATATTCTTTACAATATCTATTTTTTTTATATAATAAGATAGCAAACAAACAAATAGGTCTCCTGATGGAAAAAGTCAACCATCGCCTATAGACACCAAAGATGTTAATGGTGCGTTGCTATCTTGTGGCGAGGTCTAATGCCACATGCATAAGGTTACCGGCTACCTTACCCTCCAAACCGGAACACGACAGCGACAAGCACTGACGCTATTGCGGCAGGAATAGGTAAGGCGGTGGTACCAGACTCGGGCGAGACAATGTAGAACTCTACCAACTAGTAGCCACGATGGTAGTGACTCGATAGCCAATCCGTCGCCTTTTACGACCTTCCTGGCAGAATGGCAGTTGGCCTATTCTTCAAAGGAGGCCGGGACAAGTACGAGTACAAGTACAAGTGATTATAACCTAGTTTGGACTAATAACAATGGAATTTCACCAAGTGCCGACGATTGAAAGTATAAAATCTATATACAACGTTATTTATTATCTGATAACCTTTTAAATCCTTGCTTTATTTTGCCTATTTTGTCGCCCATAGTAATTGTAATGCAAGGGAGTAATGATTGATGGCTGAAGGCAACTGTTTTTTTTCTCAGTGTACAAATTAATCTTTTTACGGGTTAAACTAAAATTTAGTATTACATACTACAGCTATCGTAAGGTATCTTCTACCTAAGGAATTTCGAATATTCAGCCCTTCGTGGGAAATAAATGTTCCGAGAATTGTTGGAATTAATATCTGCGGTAAAATTTCTCCACCGGACATCGCATAAAATTCAGAGGTACTGGACCGCAAAGCTGAAACCAGCATCGAATTTTAGTTTAATAAATACATGTGCGAATTCCAAGAAATAGCTAAATCCCAAAAGGTTCAATATGTATATTAAAATCATGAAATCTTGGAATATTTCCCGATATAAATAACTCAATTTGCTTTTGACCAGAGTATTTAATATAGATATGGCAATCTGATTGAGATTCGACCGATCGAAAGTAAAAACAATAAAATTTCTTAAGTTTAACAACAAAGTTTGGACGTAAGGAAATAGTTTATATTATCATGTATATTATCATGTAGTGTGTCATGTGTGTAATGTTTATTTTTATTAATTTTAATATAATATGTATTTGTAATGCATATTATTTAAAAATATTGAGATTTTGCCCTCCTCCACAATTTAAATTTTAACTGTACCAATAGATAGGTACCGTAGTAGAATAACATATATGCTACTTTTTATCCCAGAAAAATGAGTTGTTCCCGCGGGATTCACCAAAAACTTTTATAATGCAGCGGGCTGCGAGGTACAGCTAGTATTATAAATAAATGCGAAAGTTTGTGAAGGTGGATGGATGGATATTTGTTACTCTTTCACACCAAAAAATGTAAGACTGATTTGAATGAAATTTGGCATACGTGTATATGATAAGCTGGAATAGCACATATGATACTTTTTATCCCGGAATAATGAGTTGTTCCCGTGGGATTCACCGAAAACTTATAATTCAGCGGGCTGCAGGGCGATGCTAATATTAAAATAAATGTTCTTAATTTTTAAAAACGATACGTTATACCTAGTAGTAGTATATGTATAATAGCAATTTGAAAAAATTTCTTCGCTACGCCTGACAAGTTCCATATTATGTGATATTTGTAAGGTTTTGGGAAACATCAAAACGTGTTATTAAATTAACAAATATATTATTTCGTTAATTTATTATTTGTTATTAAATTAACTATTAGTTCATTTACTATTTGTTATTGAATAACAAATAGACTATTTGTAAATTTAATATTTTAACACGTTTTAGTTGTTTCCCAAAACCTTACAAATATTACACATAGAACTTGTCAGGCTCAGCAACGATATTATCTATACTCTGTACGCGAAATTAGTTCCAAAAATATTCTTTTTTTTACATAAGTACACATTGTTGCGAATGAGTATTCGCAACAATGTGTATATTGTATATATTAGTTCCAAAAATATTCTTTTTTTTATATATACAAGATACACATTGTTGCGAATAATCTAGAATCGTGAAGAGTTCGAGCGCTAGAGAGATCTAGAATAAAAGAAAGAGATAGCTACTTCTATTAATAGCCACCGTTACCCGAATTTATGTCATAATTGACCTTATCGTTTAGGGATGAGAATGAAAATAGCGTGTACCATAAATCGTTTACGATTAGCATTGTTTACACGTAGATTTCGGAAAATTCGGGATTGTAGTCGAACTTTACCTTGAGTATAAATAGGGATGTGTTTGCAAATAGAATGCAGTTTTTATAAAGCAATTCAGAGCGAAAGTGCGGGCGACCAGTGTGAAGAATATAGCACAGTGAATAAGAGAAGTGTTTTATTGTGTAGTAGGTTAATTCTAGTGTTAGTATAGTGAGTATTATTAGTGCTTATCAGTGTATTTACGTGCTGCATTGTGGTGTTTTGTATATTAGTGTTGTAAATACATGGTTTTAAGATAAGTGGTATTTTATTGCACAATACGAACGCGAAGCACCTATAAATATTATTATAAAAAAGCACACAAACAGATGACTCTCCGGATGGAAAAATAAATTTTTTTTTAATGTTGCGGTTCGCACGAAATCATCATGGCGGCAATAACTAAATCCATTGTGTGCTTACTCTCAATGTAAATTCATTACTGTACACAATAAAGTCTTTATTCATTTCGCATTCAATGTAATTCCAGCGTATAAACAATAAACACGTTTTCAAATGGAATTTGTAAAATAAGTTTCGTGTTGATCGTATTATTGTATTGTTTGAAACTCTGAACTTTATATTGGCTAATATTCAGAATGCTAATTCGGTACAGCACAGCTTTCTTAAAATTATCTGTCTTAACACATGAACAAACTTGGGCAAGTTTCGTACGTGGAACGTTTTCATTAATTCACATTTCGTAATTACTTTTTGTAATGCATTTAATTAACCTATTTGTTTTATGTTTCAGGTACGTTGCATTTACACTTGTCTTATAATTTTGCAATATTCGTAATGAGTAAGTAAATTAACTTTAAATTTAGATTATCTAGATTCTAGAGCATGAAGATTTTCATGTGAGAGAGAAAGTAATGTCTTACCTGGGTTTTTAATCAATGCCTTAACTGAGCTCCGTCACGTTGGAATCCGCTTAAATAAATACAAAATATTTTTTTCTCGCATTGTAAATTACAAATGATGCTAATAATAATTAATGTTTAAAGTTTTTTTTTCCGGATTTGTATCTAATAGACAAAAAAAATGAGAAAAACAGTTTATACTTTATAGAAGTAAATATTAATGATAATGCAACAGCTAGTAGGGTTACATTTTTTTTATCATAAGATAGCAAACAAACAGATGGGTCTTCTGATGGAAAGAGTCAACCATCGCCTATATATACCAAAGATGTTAATGGTGCGTTGCTATCTTATGGCGAGATCTAATGCCATATGCATAAGTTTACCGGCTACCTTACCGCCCAAACCGGAATACGACAGTGACAAGCATCGGTCACCTTTTACGACCTGACAGACAGACCGGCAGTTGGCTTATTCTTCAAAGGAGCCCGGACCGACATGGGGAAAAACGCTACATACGTCGAATTATTTGTAGTTTATAGTAGTACATACAAAAAAATATTAATGTATTCATGTTCCGGAGATATTGGACATACTTAATAACAAAAACAGCAAAGTAAGAGAGTTATATAAAAGTGCGGTACAAATCGGAAACTATAAATGACGCTAATGAATGTAGTAAACTTTTTTATAGTAGGTATTTATAACTGCGACGAAAAATGGGAAAAAATAGTATACAGCGGAAAATAATAATGGCAATGCAACATCTAGCAATGATATATACGCTAAATCATGTAGTAACAAAAGTTATTTTATATATTCTGGTTCTGGAAATATTGGACATAACAAAAAATAACGTTGTATAAACAGGCAATATTAGTTCGGAAACTATAAACGTAAAAAAATGTAGTAAACTTTTTTTTATATAACAATTGGAAATAATATGATAAATTCAGTTTTATATAGTAGTGATATAAATGCTAAATCATTTGTCGTTTATAGTAGTACATACAAAAAATTTTTAATGTATTCATGTTCCGGAGATATTGGACATACTTAATAACAAAAACAGCAAAGTAAGAGACTTATATAAAAGTGCGGTACAAATATATAATATAATAATAAACCAAAGAATCAACGAGAATGTTGAGGCTTGAACGAAATCATCATGGCGGCAACACCTACATCTATTGTGTACTTAGTCTCAATGTTAGTAAAACATGAAGTCTTTATTCTTTTCGTGTTCAATGTAATTCCAAAGTATACACAGAAAACATGTTCACAAATGGAATTTGTAAAATATTGTATTGTTTGAAACTCTGAACTTTATATTGGCTTATATCCAGGGCGCTAATTCTGTACAGCACAGTTTTCTTAAGTTTATCTGTCTTAACACATGAACAAACTTGGGCAAGTTTCGTATATTTGTTAATGTATGTACAAGTTGTAGGTATTGGCGAATGTATGTAGTTTGTTATACTTTGTACTCAAACTGATCTGGCGCATTGTTGGTCTAGGCAACGTGATGAATCGATTATCTCTGCCGACCTGCCGATAATTCCCAAAATACGAACGTGTTTAATTATATTTTCTAGCGATCGCCCGCTGGTCGAAATTCGATCGTAAGTTTGATCATAGGCTAAATGAAAATCTTAAGTTTGACAATATGCTTTCACCATCAACAAAATTTATATATGTGATTACTATGATGTCTGTCAAATGCGTGGTATTGTATTTTTTTTTTAAATTTAATTTATTTTCATATGAGCTTTCGACACTTCTTCTCAATATAAACTTTAATATTGCCATATTTCATATTTCTCCGTTCGCGTAATTTTTGTAAAAAGGGTTACGAAATTTTTGCTTCATGTGTTATATATAAGAAATTTTGTATGAAAGTTTTGCAACATCTCGCTTGGCCTTTTTTGATTTATTTTTTCCTATCGCTATAGAGCTCATCCATACTAATGTTATAAATGCAAAAGTAATTCTGCCTGTCTGTCTCTTTTTCACGTCTAAACGGCTGAACCGATTTGGATGAAATTTTGTTCAAAGATACTTTGTAATCCGAGAAAGCACATAGCATAGTTTTTATCCCGGATATCTCACGGGAACGGGAACTATGCGGATAAAATTCTGTGAATTTTATTTTAGAATTTTTCCACGCCGACGAAGTTGCGAGCACAGCTTAGTATCCTATAAAAAGCATGTTCAATCTTTCTTTCAGCTTTTTGTATAACGAACCACGAGTGTTACCAAACAAAGTTTTAATTGTTCCAGATAAATATACTATTCATACACGTTCGTGTCTTTTGTTCATTCCAAAACAGTATGCTTATATACACGATGTAGAGATAATAGAATATGGCAGTAAATAAGCAATTCGGAATAGCCCGGTATAACTAATACACTGTCAAACGCAATGTTTATTCAATTACCTACGGTATTAAAGCTAAATATTACATTACTGATTAGGAATAAACCATTTCTGTATGTTTTAAAGTAAATATTGAATTTAAATTTTATGCTTCGTAAATATGGCATGTTAGTTATTAATTTTTCAACCGATTTCCTAAAATGGAGGCATTTCCACAATTCGGATGTTTAAAAAAGAAAAAATGTATCATCACGCAATCCCTTGCGGGTAGGCGGATTAAACCGAACGCCTATAAACACGGGTTCACCATAATTCAACGGTTTGTCGGTTGGTGAGATGAGTGGTGAATCCCATCGCCGAATTTTACCGACCTGATAACGATTGTCGACTTTTTCAAGCGATAGCCAGAACCGGCGGCTCCACGTGCTTTTCTTAGGCACGGGAGTGATAATACACCGCCCCGACAGACTCCAAGCTGCTATTATGATTTTGGATTTTTAAGAAAAACTTCAAATAAACCTCAATAACACTTTTGCCCGATTCGGCGATCGAACCCGTACCTAATGATCTGAGCCAAATGGGCTCATCTCTAGATCACGAGGCAGTTGGATTTTATTTTATTATGTATGTCGAATGTTTATATTTTATTTATATTGTCCGAGCATTATTCCGCCATATAAGTACAATGTGTAAAAAAAACTTGTTCGATCCAAAAGAGGGTTATAGGTTCGCCAAAAAAATATTAAAAAAAATAATAAAATAATTCGTATATTTCTAAGCTTTGCGGCTTTTTTGAACTGAATTATTAATAATTAACGGGGTCTTACCGCGATTATGTGATGTATTGTTTTCCGATATTTCGGCGCTGTTGCAAGCACCATTATCACAGGGGAACTGAGGTATCGCGGTAATTGAACTATTATGAGCAGACAAGCCGGTCTACCCTTTTTCTTATTCGTTTGCCCGTACCACTGGAACTCGTACGAAAGTCACTTTAACAATACACACTAACCACGTCACTAGGTTTATTTGGATATCGATTGTCTTTTGTTTTTCATTGCACTGATCACTGGATTCCACGATCCCGACAATTTAAACCCGTCTTCCTTTGCTTCTTTTGCTTCTTTCACTAACCGTGGAATGTAATGGCGTTCTGTCGATAATACGCGTGGCCTATGTAATTTAATCCAGTCCCGACTTCAGTAGATGTTCAGCAATTGCTTACTTATTAACGTCGTTATTCTTGACTGCTTTGATATGCTCCGTGACTCGACATGATATGGTTCTTTTTGTCTGACCGATGTATGCTCTCCCACAGCTACAATCTATTTTATAGATACCTGGATGTTCTAATGGGAAACTATCCTTCGGGGAACGTAGATTTTGATGAATTTTCTTTAACGGGGTAAAAATGGTTTCTATCGAAAATTTACTTAAGATTTTCCCCACTTTGTCCGTTTCCCCTTTAATAAACGGTAGAAACGCGGCTTGACGTTCCACGCTTGGTTTTATTGGATAGTTTCTCCTGGTTCGTTCCTGTCCGATTTTTACCTTGTAACCATTCCTGTGTAGAACCTCTTGTACGTGTTTTGAGTTCTTTATGTAGATTTTGTTTATCGCATAGATCAAACGCGAGATTAATGAGTGAGGTGACAACGGCGTTGAGGTGTCTTGGGTGATGAAGCGTGAAGATACCTGTCGGTGTGAGTGGGTTTCCTGTAGACTGTATGTATAAGTATACCGTCCTTCGCTACCATCACTTTTACGTCCAAGAATGCCAAAGATCTTTCATTCTCCAGTTCAAATGTAAGCTGCGTACTCTTACGGATGCTGTTGAAATTTCCAAAATTATTTCCATATCCTCGTCTTGTTTCATGATACAGAATATGCCATCGACATATCTTCTCCAAACTTTTATTGTTGACGAGAATATAGTCAGGGCCTGATGTTCCCAATGTTCCATTCACAAGTAGGCCACTACTGGTGCAACTGGACTACCCATGGCCATTCCGTCCACCTGCAGATAAAACTCGCCTCTATAAATAAATTAACTGGAATACAGGCAGTGTTGAAGTAATTTGGCATACTTCATCGGGATGTTATTTGTACGCAGCCTCTCTTTAATTACCTCTAGACATTCCACAATGGGGACCCTAGTGAATAATGATTCTGCATAACCTCAACCTCAACCTCACCATAACCTCATTATTCTCCATTCTAGTCTGTCTTAGTAGGTTCACGAATTGGCGGGAGTCTTTGACATAAGATGAATTGTGTCCAACCAGTTTTTAAAGAACCGTCGTAATATGTTTTGCCAAATCATATGTAGGTGAACCGATTTGTCTTACTATTGATCGTAAAGGAACATCTATTTTGTGAACTTTTGGAAGTCCGTATATCTTTGGGCAGACTCCTCCGTCGGTCACGTCGGGATCGATTTTCATCTACCCCCTTCTGGTAACTCGCCTTTCCAGTCTGCTCGTGACCACGGTCAATGTAACTTGGCCGAAACGTCGAGCTTTACAAGTAAGTTCTATATATGTACGCGTTATGGACCCGTTTATATATTGTGCTTGTCGCTGTCGTGTTCCGGTTTTGATGGTAAGGTAGCCGGTAAACTTATGCATGTGGCATTAGACCTCGCCACAAGATAACAACGCACTATTAACATCTTTGGTGTCTATAGGCGATGGTTGACTCTTTCCATCAGGAGACCCATCTGCTTGTTTGCTATCTCATGATATAAAAAAAAATTAAAAATGATAGTAGAACGCGTTAGAACGCGTTAGTTTAAAAGTTCATATTATACAGTGGTTTAGAAAACATGTAACCAAAGCATATTTTTATCGGTATTGATAAAAAAACATAATGTCATCACAATGCACATCATAGCGATCGAGATCGTAGAACGAACTCGGTCGTTCGGAGGATCTTCGGAGCGATCACACCTCACTCTGTAGTTTGTATCTTAGCTAGTTGACAGAACGGGTTTCTTTAAGATTTCAGGTGTATTTCTTCTCTATAGGCTTAGGTTCGTAGGTGTAGGTAGGGTAGGTTAGATTAGTAGGTACCTACTAATCTAACCTACCCTACCTACCATGATAATACATGACGACCCATGTAGTGACAAATCCAATGATGATACGGCAATGACATTCAAGCGCGGAAAACGAGAAACAGTTTATAACGAATTCCTATTCAAATATTTTCAGAAACGCGAAATTTATATACCATTGGATTAATTTACTAGCTCTAACCATAGAGATAGTAAATGAGAAATAGATATGACAGGAAAGCGGCTTTTACCATCAAGAGAACGATCTAATTAGTTTCTTTGCTATAAAAGATAACGCATAGTTTTTT
The DNA here is from genome assembly GCA_036924255.1 of Apodemia mormo. Lineage (NCBI taxonomy): Eukaryota > Metazoa > Arthropoda > Insecta > Lepidoptera > Riodinidae > Apodemia > Apodemia mormo. The sequence goes on from JAUPFN010000011.1 coordinate 31,818,882, forward strand.
TTTTAGAGAATGTAGTCACAGAGCAAGAATTTAAATGTAATTCAGCCGTTGTTTCTAGCCAAACCAAAGCGGGCAATTGGGAAGATTAATGGTCACAGAAGTGACGGTGACATTAGGAGTGTTTAAATGGCCGCTACGCTTCGTAAATTTTCACTGTTCTTTATTTCGAAAACGGGAATCTGTTCCGGATAGTAGTACCAAAATAATTTTCTTTTATTTAAGGATTTGTAAGTATAGAATTTTTTCTTTAATTAATTAAGCGTTTGTTAACAAAATAATAATAATAAGAAATATTCACGGGACAAATTACACTTACTGATCTTACCCCAAAGTAGGCAAATTATTTGCTTGTGTTATGGGTGTGAGTCAACGATACTAATACATAGAAATACATTTATAAATACTAGAATATATAACAAAAAATTATTTATTTATTTATTAAGCTATTGCATAGCTTCTATCGCGGGCCTTGAGCGTGGAGACCGAATCCAGAAATTCCGTAACGAAAAAACGAAAAAACCCCCACTCCGAGCGGCATCCATTCCATCACTACATAGTATAAAACAAAGTCGCTTTCTCTGTCTGTCCCTATGTCCGTATGTATGCTTAAATCTTTAAAACTACGTATCGGATTATGATACGGTTTTTTTAAATAGATAGAGTGATTAAAGAGGAAGGTTTATATGTGTAATAACATTCAATATATTGTAGAGAAATACTGCAATTTTTGAGTTTTCTGATGTCATGTCGTAAATAATTTTTTTTTTCCGCTTACATTGCAAACGCAGGCTAAACCCTACGAGATTTATCAAAATAATGTGCTAAGTATTTGTACACCTTGAAATGGTCTACAGAAAACTCCGCGATGGTATATGTATATCTCTTATGGATAACCCACAATAGCATTTTTTTTGTCATTTACTTTTTACGAGAAATAATGGCTTTTTTTTCGAAGCAATTTTAAGCAATACACCTAATCCTTATCCAATTAAATACCTTAAATATATTGTTGATTTAATATAGATTAATACGGCCGTTTACAGTATGTAATTTAAATGAATATTTTCGAAGATATTACAGATTTAAAATGCAGGGGCATAGCGGTTCCGGGCTTACGGGCCTGTGGCAGCGCGCGCGCGGTATGTTCTGTTAAACCGCTGGGAAACGTGTTAATTTTCGCATAAATAAATATAGGACTGCAGCTAAAAACCAACATTCAGTACATTCTTTTTTTTTTAAACTAAATATCACCATATAAAAATCATGTCGAAGATTAGAAGTAGTATTAACAAATTATTTGTTTTAGAGATTTTTTTAGCCAGTTTTTGGAATTTTATATGATCAAGTAAAGTATATTCTATCATGTAATAAGTTAGCACATTCCTTAGATAATATCTTCAGGTATATCGTATAATTTTTGTGAAATTGTTATTTAACAATTAATGTAAAAAAAACGTGATTTAGCAAACCAGTTTTTAACTTCCCACTACGTATGTAGATAAGGAAGTTACTGATTTTACCCCGATTTTCGAAAATCGAGTTTTCAGCAGATGTAAATGTTTTGAGGTCCTAGGAATCTTTTCCGACTATTTTCACGATGACGTCAGTATGTCTGTATGTCTCTGTGTGTGTGTGTGTGTGTGTGTGTTTGTTCGTGTCTATGCTTATATTTTTTACTCTTTTGAGCTTAAAATACCTTAATTTAGAGAGAAGAGAATGGCCAACTATATATCGCTCTTTCAAGAAGTTACTCTTGAAAGAGCGATATATAGTTGGCCATGTAACGCGATGTGCGATGACGTCAGTATGTCAGTATGTATGTATGTGTGTGTATGTGTGTGTGTGTGTGTGTGTGTGTGTGTGTATATATAAACATCTCATAACTGTTTAATGGCTAGACCGATCGAAACGCGGTTGATGGAATTCGATTGGATTACGCTCAACTTAGATTTCCTGAAAATTTGAACCGATTCGATCCAGGAGATTAAGAGAAATTTAAAAAAAAAACACCAAAAAAAATTTTGACTAACTTCCAGATTTATGTACCGATTGAGTACAAAAACTAATTAGCTCTATTCCTCAAAAAACTACGTCTAATACATAAATTGCATCAAAATCGGTTTATCCGTTTGGGAGTAATCGTTGACGAAAATTTTGAAAAATGTGTTTTTTCGACGTAGCTTCGAAATTTTGAAAAAAGTATTTTTTCGACGTAGCTTCGAAATTTTTCTGTTTTTTTGGTGTTCTACGATATCTTAGTACTAAAAAACTACGTCAAATGCCGTTTCAAAAATTAAAATCGAATCTAACTCTCAAAACTTATAGCTTTTCAAATATTAAAATTACGTTGTTTTTAGCAAACTTACTTAATTTTTTTTAAATAACTTTCAAGTTAATTTACCGATTGACTTAAAAATATTATCAGTTTTTTTTCTTTAAACTACGTCAAATACCGTTAATGTAATCAAAATCGGTCAATTTGTTTGGGATTTATCAATGAAGAAAATTAAAAATAAAATGTTTTTTGACATCAATTTGAAAGCATCGAAATTTTTCAACCTAACGATTATTTAGCTAAAACAATATTTTAGATCTCAAAAATTGAGTTGAATGCCATCATCGTTTTCAAATATACAGCTTTTCAAAAATTTATAATACTGCCATTTTTAACAAAATAGGTGTTTGAACTGAAAAATCTATGCTTATATTTTTTACTCTTTTGAGCTTAAAATACCTTAATTTATTGAAAAGTTTCAGGGATGGTCCGTAGGGTCAACCATTTACACATTTTTTCCCGTTTGCTCGCCTCACCTTATAAATCGCAGGGTCTGACCTTCAATGTTGCAGGCTTAGACTTGAGCGTTGACTGTGTTTCACATGGCCAACTATATATCGCTCTTTCAAGAGTAACCTCTAAAGAAAACATTTTCGTATTGTCTAATGGCAAGAAAGCTGTGAACATTGTATATAAAGACATTCTGTAATACATTAATTGTAAAATAAAAGAAATAGGTAAAAATGTAAAAACTAAAAATGTAGTACCTATATGAATTTAGAAATTCCAAATATAGCAGGAAATCTTCATGGTATAGGGAAAGGGGAATTGTTTTACTCCAAATTTAACTCGTGCGGGCCACGGGCAGTAATGAATAAAGCAAAACTACTCGATCGATTTTAATCATTTTTTTCCCGTGCGAAGCCGGGGCGGGCCGCTAGTCTATCGATAAATACCAGAACTTTTAATGACTTTTTGAAATATCACGCTTGTCTCTTTAGTTCAGCAACCCGCCTTTAGGTGGTATTGGTTGTATTGGAAAACTACCGTAATCATATATATAATTGTAATTGCATAAGTTGATAAAAAATGCTATGCAATAGCTTTACCGCGGCAGTCTCTGAGTGCCACACGTCTTTTTTATATGTAGCGAGGTCTAGTGACAAATGCATAAGTTAACCGGCTACCTTAACCTTCAAGCCGAAACACGACAGTGACAAGGACTGTCCGTGAATAGGTAAGGCGGTGGTACCATACCCGGGCGAGAAAAAGCAGAACTCTACCACCTAGTATATAATATATAAATACGAGTTTCCTAGAATAAAAAATGCAAAGTTGTTATGGTCATTTTCTTTCCGTGTTGCCCTTTATATGTAATAACTAGCGAACTGCCCGCGGTTTCACCAGCGTAGCTTTTATTCCCATGGGAATATCGGAAAGGTTTATATACACCTTCCTCAAGAATCAATCTATCAAAAAAACCGCATCAAAATCCGTTGCGTAGTTTTAAAGATTTAAGCATACATAGGGACAGACAGAGAAAGCGACTTTGTTTTATACTATGTAGTGAAAACCCATCCGTCTTTTGCTAAAAACGTATACTCTGGCTGAGCACTCTGTGCGTCTTGTGAAGCTGTGAAGACCAATAGTGATACATTCATTTCGAAAAAAAGCCAGGATTACGCATACATACACGTCGTACTAAGTCAAGTTACGGTCTCACAGGAGATAGCTCATAGCGTGGGCGTTAACTTCCTTTTTAAATTTAAACTCTGGCTGAGCCCGCTCACTGCCCATTGTCGTTGTTGCAGTCTTTCAGATTATCAGCTATTGTTATTTTGCGTAAAAATATTAAAAGCTCGATCTCAACAAATTTCGAGTATGGTTTTTTAATTAATAATGTTTAAAATCCTGATAAACTGCCTAATATAGTTCTGTTAACGTTCAACTATGTGTCATTAAGAATATATAAACAAAGATGAGGCAATGTGTTCGATTTCTGACACGGAAAAACATGGGCACCAATTTACGAATTTGAATTTTGCAGCTGCTGCAGCTACAGCGTGCAGCCCACTGCATTATAAAAGTTTTTGGGGTATCCCTCGGGATCACTTAATTTTTCCGGGATAAAAAGCAGCCTATGTGCTATTCCAAGTCATCATCTACCTATGTACCAAATTTCATTTAAATCCGTTGAGTAGTTTTTGCGTTATTGAATAACAAACATCCATCCAAACGTCGAAACTATCGCATTTATAATATTATAATATAGATCATTTGTATGTATGATATATGCTTGCGTTGGTATATCTCCAAATGAGAATGTGAACTTTGAGTCCAGACGTGTAGGCGTTATAGTCTTAGACTTGCTTTAAATAGCAAACGTCTGTCGGTTTGAGTTGGCAGCGTACTTTGTGACAGCAATCTGTAAATTTTTTAAATATTTACACGTAAATTATCTATCATGAAATTGCATTCAGCTCTTTTTAATATCCCCATGAAAGAACAGTGAGAGAGAGAGAGAGAGGGAAAATATTTCATATTTTATCATAAATTAAAATTCAAACGCTGAATAATATATTATTTTGTGTCGTTTTCGAAACTTCTTAGTTATTTTATTATAAATACAAGTCGAAACATACAGAACACGCCTGTACACAGTCCTAAGGGAGTAAAGCTTTTGTATACTCCTTTGAATAAACGCGGAAAGCGAATAAACAAGTATAAATTACCGCAAACTTAAATACCACTTATAGTTACAACTTTATACAACGCGCACTTTCTTTCAGCTTGAAATTGTTTTACTTTGAACTTTTCTTTCACTGTATTGAAAGTGAATATTTTATACTTACAGGCTGTAAACTTTGAGCAAATTGCGCTAATATAAATGTATAATGCCTCTTTTTAACTTGTAAGCTTTCGTGACTTTTTAATCGAATTATTAAAAATAAACGGGATTTTACCGCGATTATTTGATGAATTATTTTCCCGATATTTCGGTGCTGCCGCAAGCATCATGTTCACGGGAGAACAATCGATATGCCCAAATACCAATCATTCATGGCGGGATAATATATTATGTTTAAAAAAATTGTTTTATAATTTCTTTTCTATAGAAAATGGGTATCATACGACATTATTATTTTTTATATAGAAAATTGCTATCATTCGAAATTATTGTACTTTTTGTCAAGATTGTACGCTTAGGATTGAGGGTCGAAACATTTATGAAATTATGATATGCGTACAATAATTATTGTACGTCTGCTGACACTGCCAAATACACTTAGTGATGTAGTTACTGCGTAATGTCGAGGTGAAGGCAAGTGAGGAGAGGGAGGAACGAGTTATTTTTATTTAAAATAGACGGTTATTTCTTCATATCTTCTAATCATCTTCTGATGAGAAGAAATAACCATCACTTATAGACACTATAAAAGTTAATGCTGGGTTGCTGACCGTGTGATGGGGATGTAATGTTATATACCGATATAAGTCTATCGGCTACCTTACCTCACAAACCGGAATACGACAATAATGACGATAAATGATTTGGTATCAAATACCCGGACGAGACATTGCGGAATTCACGACCTAGCTGTCAGGTTAGTGATACGTATAACCAATCGTTCAGCTTTTTCGAACTGCCTGGCAGAATTTCAGATGATCTATTTTTTAAATGGGCCCAGACCAACACGAGCATTGTTACCAGAATTGGGCCAGTCGTAGTAGTAGTATTTTCGTTATTAGCCTGTTTACCTATTGGTAGGTGTTAGAGCGCATTTATTATTACCATCACTCTCTTGATGACATTGCATAAAAGCGAAAAAAGGACGAACTCTAAGAATTTAGACTTAGCTCCCGATTTACCGGAATGTGAGAAAACCGGTTACTTACCCTCCAAACCGAAACACGACAGTAATAAGCATTGACGCTATTGCCACAGAAATAGGCAAGCCGGTGGTACCATGTACTCGGGCGAGACGTTACGGAACTCGACCACCTAGTAGTCACGATGATAGTGACAAGTATAGCCAATTGATCGCCTTTTACGACGTACCTGGCAAAACGGCAGTTGGTATATTCTTCAAAAGGGGCCCCGACCAACACGGTGAAACACTATGGCACAAAATACTGAAGACTAACAGCTGTTGTCAATCTAAACACAAGTAATATTCGGGCAACGCACGGACCGGACGCTATCTCGGAGTGGTTCGAAACGAATTGTCCCGAACCATTCCGAGATCCGCGTCCGTGATTGGAGCTTATGTGTGCGTTGCTCGAATATTACTTGTATGTAGAGTGACTTCTGTTAGTCTTTTTTTTATATAGAAAGGGGGCAAACGGACAGGAGGCTCACCTGATGGTCGCCCATGGACAACCACACTATCAGAAGATTTGCAGTAGCGTTGCCGGCATTTAAAGAAAGAGTAGGCTCTTTCCTTGAGGGTCCCTAAGTCGTATCCGGGGAAAGAAATGCTTCGAGAATCGCACAGTTGTGGATTTCCAGACATCGACATCGAGGATGAAATTTAAAATTTTGTCGCGATGTCCGATGGTGAAATTCTGCGGCAGGAATTAATCCAAACAGTTCCTCGGAGTCTCCAGAATTCTATGGTCTGTAATATTCGTAAAGACTAAAGAAGAAACCACATGTTATTAATTTATGTACCTACAATTTTTCTTAACACATTTTCCTACTTGGTTGTCTGATATTTACTGGTTATTTACTGGTTAAATAAAATATATAAGTTAAAATACTAGCTGTTGCCCGCAACTTCGTTTACTCCGCACAGCTCCTCCCCCGTAGGTGATAGCGTGATAATATGTAGCCCATATATTGACCCGACTTGTTAGTGATATTCATGCAAAATTTTAAGTAAATCCATGCGGTACTTTTTGACTTTACCCCGGACATACATACAGACAAACAGACAAAAATTCTAAAAACTATATTTTTGGCTTCGATATCGATTGTAGATCGCGCCACAAGTATTCTTTTAAAAAAATATTCAATGTACAGTTTTGACATTCCTACGATTTTATTATATGTATATATATTACGCTTATATAGGTATGTTGTTCCGAAAATAGTGTATACCTACATATTCTCGCAAAAGTGTTACTCGCCGACATGTTGTATTTTGTAATGCAATTTCAAAATGGCCGTTAGTTACTATAACGACATCATGCACCTCGCCGCGGCAATCAGTTATGTGTAATTTGTACCTACAGCCAGTGAAACGATATTAAATCAAAATCCGTTTCATAATTCGTGTTGATATTTCAATATTTTTTATCAAATACCTTTTATTGCTTGTTAAGAAACAAAACTACTTACATATATTGAATAGGCTAGTTCAGTGAATTGTGAGAGAAAAGAAATAATGGACCACTATACGAGTACAAAATATTGTACCCCCATGTTGGTTCCGGGCTCCCCCGTGTTGGTTCCGGGCTCCTTTGTAGAAAAGACAAACTGCCGGTCTGCCAGGCGGGTCGTAAGAGGCAACCGATTGGCTATGCGAATCACTACCATCGTGGCTACTAGGTGGTATAATTCTGCATTGTCTCGCCCGGGTCTGGTACCACCGCCTTACCTATTCCTGCCGCAATAGCGTCAATGCTTGTCACTGTCGTGTTCCGGTTTGGAGGTTAAGGTAGCCGGTAAACTTATATATGTGGCATTAGACCTCGCCACAAGATAGCAACGCACCATTAACATCTTTGTTGTCTATAGGCGATGGTTTACTCTTTCCATCAGGAGACCCATCTGCTTGCTTGCTACTTATATTATAAAAAAAACCTTTCAAGTGCTACAGCATTAAGTGGCTCTCACAGATCACATGATTAATAATAGACACGGTATTGGGAAAGAAATGTGTTGCCGCGTATATAAGCAAACGCTTCTATCACTGCCAAAAGTGTCATACATTTTTAGATATATTGTGAAAAAATAGAGATAAACCATGTTGTACTATTTTATCGTTCAGAATGAGATGACAGGGTTTATAAATTACACTTGGAGTGATTTTATTTTATTGGTTTGTACTATCACTCTATTTCTGTGTGTGAATACAAGCTACGCTGACAACCTAAAAAATTGGCTTGAAAGGCGTATTCATTTATTCCACGGTTGCTGTAGATCCAAGGTTCCCTAACTTTATTTTCTCGTAGACCACTTTCAAAATTTTGCTGGTTCCGGTGGACCCCCTGAATCTAAATTTTTACTATACTCCCAAAACTTAAGAAAAAATTTGTAGATTAGATATTCTATGGACATTTGCGTTGCAGTTGATTTTCAATTGTGAATTAACAGTTTTCGAAAAAAGTGAGAATTGAATGGATAATTTATTGATATTTTTAGTTTTTACTTCGCTTACGAATTGTGACCCCCATTTTAGTCACGCTAACGTAGACCCCCGTCGAGTCGCTCATGGACCCCTGGGAGTCCACCTGGACCACTTTGGGATTCAATGCTGTAGGTAATGAAGATGATTCACAACTTCCTCGATGCCTAACACACATTGATTAGATTTAGATGATAATCGATACAATCTATGGCTTTGTTATCGCCTTTAGTACAACTGTCATTGGTTTAATTAACAATTAACTGTCGATACTTTGAACACCTTCATTTGAAGAAAGTAACATTGAATTTAGACTAAAAAATATTTTTCCAAAAATTTTATCAAGTAAAAGCTGCAACGTATCTAGGTGCTCAGTTTGTAAAAACCAAAAGATCTCTCGTTCGATCCCAGCCGGAGTCGAAATGTTGCTTTCTAAATTATGAAAATTTATTCCCTTAATCCTAATTTGTGAAAAAGAAAGACTTTTTAAAATTATGAAAATGACTGGAACACTGAGTCTGTGTTCGCCGACGAGTACAATCTGGGAATCTTCAAGAGAAGAGTGAACAGGTACCTTCTAGGGAAGCGCGTTCCATCTTAGGCCGCATCTTAGCTTACTATCAGGCGAGAAAAAAAGGGAATTTTGAAATAAGTACGTTAAAAAGTTAAGTTTATGAGTTCGTTTTTGCAAGTAATCTCTGGAACTACTTAACCGATTTTGAAAATTATTTTATTAGTAGAATATCACATTATCAAGATCATAGGCGATTTTTTCGCGGGGTCCTAAGTGGGTTATACCACGGGAAACTGCTATTTATATATATATATATATATATATATATATATATATATATATATATATATATATATATATATATATATATATATATATATATATATATATATGTATATATATATATATATATATATATATATATATATATATATCTTGTAGTAAGATCACAATTCCACATACATCAGGAATCATTTCTCTACGAATTGATAAATTAATTAAAATAAATAAATTAGGCAATTCGTGAGAAAAAAATAAGGGCTTATCTTAAACACACCACTGGAACTTCTGGTGAATCCGAACAAAAACTAATTAACATCTTTGGATGGACTCCCACGTAAAACCCCATATTTGATTCCCACGAAACTCTACTTCTAAAAGCAATCAGCTTTGCGGAAATTATTCGATAGCGGTTCTCGACTTCTCGGATATTATAAAACTTTAATTGAAATAATTCGACATCAATCCTACCTAAACTAGTTTTTAGTTTCCTTTGAAATAGAGTTATAGTACGGTAAAATTGGTATTTTAGAAAAGAAACCTCTTTGTTAAAGGTCTTCAAAGTCAAAGTCAAAACTTGTTTATTCAAAATAGGATTAATAGTAACCTCTTTTTGAACATCAGTTATTAAATAATGGATAACATTAAAATTACATGAAGACAATTTGTACATCTTGTATAATGGTTAGTCATTAGTCTGGTAATCATTAGGTCCCGTATTTTATTCTTGAGCGTGCTCGAGTCGCAAAAATTATCGTCGTTAAAAACAAATAATAATAACTGGCTAAGTGCGTATACAGCCACGCGTTATATAGCGCATTGTAGGATTTCGCAGTGGTCTATCGCAAAAATGTGGACTAAGAAGAGGGCTTTTTATCACATACAATAAAATTTTAATCTATTAAACGCCAATGACGGATAAATCCGCACTACAAGTTCACCGCTTGTAAAAACTTCTCCAATTTTATTTTTAAATTGGTCGATTATTATTACTTTGTAGAGCCTACTCAGCTGTGAAAGTTTTACTTTATTTTCGTGATTTTTTCACACAAACCAACCGTTTATCTGGCAAAGGACACCTGACTAACAAAAATTAGCCCTTTAAAGCATACTATTTCACAAACGAATCCTTTAATCGAGAAATTGTTTACTCAAACCTACAATATTTTTAAATATCTATCCAACGATGCCACACACTATGGGGTACTGGAAAATAAATTAACATGCTTACTTTATGTGTATAGGAGACATTAACTAATGTAACCGATATGTATATTCGGACCAAATTACATGTTTCCTGTACTAATAATCCTTGAGGAGCTAGGCTGTGGACAAACTGACGGACGAACGGGCGTACGGACAGAGATGGCTAAATTATAAAGGTTCTTAGTTTGACTTCAGAACTTTGAAAAGCAAAGAAAAATTTGATAATTGATCGAATGAACATTATATTTAGAAGAGCTGAAGACGAAGGTCGTTGGTTTAAGTCCAGCAATCAGATTTTTTGTTTGTTTAGAAAAACAGTCTTAAACGACGAAAATGCCGTAATGTACTAACGTAAATAAACTAGTCTGGAGACAAACTAGACAAGACAACCATATTGCTATGTTGAAGACGTATGATTCAATTTAAAGTAGGTATAGTTTTTTGTTTGTTTGCTAATGTCGAAAATATGACAATGGAGATTACACGCCTGTCTACAAAATAATCAATTTTCAAGCAATGAATTATATTATTTGGTTTTAATTAGCCGGGCTATAACATTTAATTGAAATAAACAGTGCCTAGTATTTAAGCTTAATCATTAAGTTTTAATGTAATTCTTGCTGATAAAATATCTTGCCTGCTTGTTTCTTATTTTATACAATAGCAAGCAAGCAAATGGTTCTTCTGATAGAAAGAGATAACCATCGCCTATAGACACCAAAGAGTTAATGGTTAGTAAACCTATAGGCACAGAAGTTAATGGTGCGTTGCTATTCGTTGGCGGGGTTGGAATGCTACATGCATAAGTGCACCGGCTAATTTACCCTTCAATCCTGAACAAAACAGCGACAGGTATAGACGCTATTGCCTCAGAATATATAATAGTACAAGTACTATTGCGGCAGGAATAGGTAAGGCGGTGGTACCAAACGTGGACGAGACTTTGCAGAATTCTATCACCCTGTTGTTTACCGTTACTTGTGTCTGATGTTACAAGAAAAAATCAGTTTCTTTCTTGTAATTTGGTTCTATCCTATATAATCTGCAAATTTCCCATTCCCAGTAATAATAGCGACAATATATTGTAAGCACTAAGCTATGAACTTAGCGCGCCCCAGGGAAACACTAATGCTATCTTTGCTACAATTTGAATTATTAGCAAAGCTCGAGTGCCAGTAATTATAGCTGCTGTGTAGCAAGGAATGGCTCGCACAGTGACAAAGCACCTTACATTATATTTCTTTATGATACTATTAGCTATCTCACCCATGAGGGCTACCTCAGAATTCGGTATTTTTTATCTATTCGTTTTTTTTTTGCCAAACCAACCGAGTTTTTTGTCTGACCTAATTTTTGTTGGAAGTATTCCCTCAATTCCCGTTTGTTCCGATTCAAAGATTCAGTTTGTAGCAGTGTTATTGAATTTTACTGAGTCCCTTAATCGAAAACTTGTTTTCACAAACCTACAACAATTTTTAAAAACCTATCCAACGATACCTGGGCAACGATACGAGCACAATGGCATACTTGAGAAAAAAATTAACATTCCCATTTTACATCTACGAGAGCTAACATGAAAAAGAATATTTTTCAAGATTTTATGTTACCACTTTGTTGGCGTAACTATAAAAGTATATTCGTGGCAAATTATAGCTTTTTAGTAATAACGATCTCTGAACAATCGTGCGGAAGGACGGACATGGCGAAACTACAAGGGTTCCTAGTTTACTTCGGAACTCTAACGAAAAATCGGCCAAAACTGACCCATGCATTGAACTTGGGATCTCATAATCTGAGTTCAATATGTTAACTGCTAGATCAATTTTCCAAAGATTGTTTACCATTGACCTGGTAATTTTCATACTATCACTTCGTGAAACACTTAATAGTTTTTAAACCCCCGGTATATTATTAGGTGGGTAATATAAGACATATTCATTGATAAAAGAAGTACTTATTATAGTTATATGATATCGAACAAAAATAACAAGATTCAACGTTCCCTACAAACTTAGCGCAAAAAAATCAGAAATCAGAAATACTTTATTCAATAAAACTTTTTACAAGTTATTTTGACACGTCAAAAAGTATCTTCACGCCTATATCCCCGAAGGTGTAGGCAGAGGTACAACAAGTGCACCCACGATTAGCCGAAGATACTTGGTCCCACAAATGTGATAGGTGGCAAGTCTATCGCCAACCGGGCACTTTCCAAGCCCGGGCAACTTTGTGTTTATCAGAAAACTGAAAAAACACTTTTTTTTAAAGTGCCCGACCCGGGAATCGAACCCGGGACCTCATGTGGTCAACTCCAACGCTGGACCACTAGACCACAGAGGCGTGTTTGTATTTCCGGGTTTGGGTGTTCATTAAATATATTCTAGTATTTATATATTATGTATTTCTATGTATTGTTATCGTTGACTGACACCTATAACACAAGCAAATAATTTGCTTACTTTGGGATTGGATCAGTAAGTGTAATTTGTCCCGTGAATATTTATTTATTTATTATTTAAAAGAAAGTAAATTGGAGGCAAATTCCTATTTGCAAGTTAATTTAATGCTGTTCCTTTCTGACTGACTAAATTAGCCTATAAGTTAAGATTCTGTTAACTTAATTAAATTAAATTAAGTTTATTCGCAGTGTTAACCTTTTGTTTATTTTGGAGTAATCTGGATAATGAACTGCCTGCACTGAGATTTAAATACTTAATATTCGTTTTCGATAAGATTTTTGGAACGTTTGATCTTCAAAGGCGTCGTGATTATTTTAATATCAATTTATTTTGAAGTTATCTTTATATTATTACGTAATATTAAACTTTGTACCGTTTTCTCCGGCGATTATCCGAACGGTGAAGAATTTTGGCACTGGCGTTGGCAAATTTGTATTAAATTTACATTGGACCGTAGAAACCTAATTTTTAAAATAATACGCATTAGTAATATGCATATGTAACATGCAATAACACACTCTAAATTCATGGGACATACATGATAATATACACAAATGTATACTTACGACTAAAGTCTGTTTTCAAACGTAAAACATTTTTTGTTGTTTTGTCTATGGTCGAATTTTTATAACAGGACAAACGCTAGTAGTATTTAAAAGGAAGGAAATTATTTTCCAGATTTGGCTTGTTTTAGACGAAGCCGTAAAATAAATGACATCACGCTAGTTCCTTGCATAGTGGCAACGTGAATTGGATGTCTATAAACGTTCCAAATCACCACGATTCACCGAGTTGTAGGTGTGTTTAATGAGTGGTGATTTTCCGTGGCGATTTTACCGACTTGATAACGACTTTCGCTGGTTTCTTGCGATAACCCAGACTGATAACTAACCTGATCATTATAAGCACGGGACATGGTGACGGTAAGGACTTCTCAAATGTTCAAAAACTCACTTTGCAAAGAATGCTTCTTGTTTAAGTCCATAAATATCAGCAAACGTGTAAGTGAATATACATTTACTGTTTTTTATTTGTTTAACAAAGTGGATGAAGAGAGTAATGAAGAGAACAAAAACAAGGACAAAACTGCAAGGATCGTGACATATGGCTCTCGGTTCTCTCTGTCTACGCTGTAAGGGATCTGGCGTGGAGATATGCATGCAACAAAATTATGTTCATGGTCGATTCACTTAGATCCGGGCCGGGTCGGGTAAAGTAGCCGATAAACTTATATATGTGGCATTCTTTTACTGCCACACGGATTGTAACGCACAATTAACATCTTTGTTTTTTATATGCTATGCTTGTATTTGCTGACCTATGAATTAAAATCAGAAAAAATGGACTAAGTATAAAGTAAATGTTATTTCTTAGTGTGCTGTCCGAAGAAGTATATCTGTCGTAGCCAGATCGCAGAATTGTCCACATCGTGAAATTTGCGAGAATTTCTTGAAATGGTGGCATTTCATGATGCGGGCAACTAAACTTGGCTAGATCGTTCAATCATTAATGTTTTACGATTTTGTCATCCACGATTGGCCGTGTCGTGAATAATTGGAATTTCATAAGAGATTTCATAAAAATCCAGAATATAGTAGTAACTTTTTTATTGTTTCTTACGCTAGGGAATATTAAAAGTCCTTTCAACATAGTTTTCAGGTTATTACAAAATAACACACGGTAAGGGAAGCCGCCATATTGACACATCACAGCGCCTCTATCGGTAGATAATGTAACTATTTTACGATATTATTAATTGAGTTTGACTCCTTTATAAAGTAGTCGCGCGTTTATCATTGATCTTTCTTATCATTGATCTGACCAAGTAACATCATAATGTGGCCAATGGACAGTGAAAACTTCACGAAATGCCACCATTTCGAGCATTTCATGATGTGGGCAATTTAGCGACCTGCCACGACATATCTACGTATACATTATGTTCCGCGGCCTAGTCTCTGATTACTTTCTTACATGGTATATAATAGTGTTGATAATATCCACATTAGTGATGAAGTACGCCCACAGCTTTCATGACAAAGGGTGGCCCAAGAAGGAAGGATGACCTCTCGTTGGATGTGAGTTATTGCTTATTTCGTTTTACTAACAATAATTTCGCCTAAAAGATTCATTTTAGCGTGAAGGAATTTTTGTTCAATTATTAGCATTTAGGCAGGTTCTGAAAATATTGTTTACGTCTAAAATTGTGTAATATTTTGATTGTTTTCGGATTTTAACATATTCCTAAGGGCGTTAATACACGACGTATTTTACAGGCATTGACGACGCACGGTTCATGGATATTAAACCCGCGTTTATAACGCCGTCTATATTTACCTAATAGGATATTTAATTGCGTTTGTATCAATTTAAAAGCACCACAAAATGATATAACGTGCGCGTTCTAAGCGCGTTGAAAGATCGTTCGAAACGCTGTATATGCGCATTTATATCGATTTAAACATGCGTCATCACTTTTCTCTAAAAGGTGGACGGATCATCACAGGCAAAAATATTGTAAAATGAAAATAATTCTCTAATAAAATGTGAAATGAACACATACTTAGCCTAGGTTAATTTTCATTATTAAAAACATTTGTTTAGTTATTAAAACGTACTCGTAAGTGAAATCAGCACTTAACAATAAACTGAGAATGAAGTTAAATATGGTTATTTTTATACGATATGAATTTATTAATTATATTGTAAGCTTTTCCGTATTTCAAATATTTTTATTAGTATGAAATGTTAGTTTTGTAAAAGCTTGCATGCTTGTTAAATATTATAGTTTTGCTAAAAATACATAGGTACTAACTAAAGTTAAAACAAAAATTTGCATACCAATTGATGGTGAAGTAGGAAAGATTGTTACTCTTTAGCTAATTAAGATCTATTTGTACTCCTATTTCATGCAAATAAAGAATTATTATTATTATTATGTTCTTAATTTTTATTTCTCAACTAGGAATACATAGTTGGTGCAATAATACCATTTACGGGCAAAAGCCAAGTAAATGGTATATTTATTTTATGATTCTGATGGGTGTTCTGTTGAGTTATACTTATTATTATTATTATTATTATACTTATTATTATTATTATTATTATTATTATTATTATTATTAAATTCAAATATTATTTATTTCGTTGGTGACTTGTATATACTATTTGATTGTTGCATTGAAGTGAGGCCGTCGATCTATTCTTTGAAAAAAACGTGATGTACAATGTGAATATGGATGGACCAGGTACCTGGAAGACCAAGACTGGCGTAACATGATCAAATTGGTCGGGTGCTGTCCAAAGGTGTGTATGAAGAGGGTTATAAATTTGGAAGAAGCAAGGCAATTCTATCTGGACCGTAAGATATGGCACTTAAATCTCTCTGCCTACCCTGTAAGTGATTTGGCGTGAAGATATGTTTTAGCAAAGTAATTTATCTGTTCTTTAAAGGGGCATAGGTAAACATGGCTAAAATAGTATAAAATAAAATAATTTAAAGTTGATTTATTTTTTAGAAGGGCACACAGATCAACACAGTAATAAAAGTGGTTCGAAATAAGTTTTTTTTATTTGCAGCTGTATAGGCAGTTGTCACGTCGCGTAAACAAGTCAATATATCTTGCAAGATGATTCAGGCTTCAGCGTGTCTAGTATTTACGTGAGACTTATGTAAACTTGTTTTTATATAACCATCTTAAGTGTAGCTGGCTCTTTTGTACGTGATGTTGAAATATTTTGTGAAAATATATTGTTATTTGAAGATAAGATTTTATGAAGTCTGTTGGCGTGCTTATCGAAGTAACGTATTGTGGTCGTTTTTAATAAACAAATCATGCGATGTGGTACTATTGCGGTATTTGTTCTGTAGGAGATGGATAAAAGATATTGGAATTCCGTGATTTTTAATTGCCTGAAAATTTGAGACATGACTGAGGAAACTTTTCTGAGAAAAATGCATTTAGACGTAAATTTCCTCCTTTAAATTGGTAAAAGCGTATAAAAATATAAATACTGCTATCTTATTTGAAAACTTTTTAGGCGAAGACAAAGTTTTCTCGTTTTCGAATAATAAAAATTTGGTAATTAAATGGAAACGAAATTTTAAATCGTTTTTGTTCAGTTTATTAACATGAAAATAATGGTAGCAATAGAGACTTCGTATTGAGAGATTGAGGACTAGAGATGAGATGAGATGAGAGTTGAGATGTTAGGAACTCCTGTTGGGAATTACTTCGAAAATTTATAATTAGTACTTTTATACCTCACAGTTCTTATGTAAAATATAAAGTAAAACTGTTTCAAATGGCCTCAGTTCTCCTATAATATTAAAAAAAAGATGTGGTGTCGTGGGACACCAGGTAGGAACGAAGTTCCTTCGGCTAATGTAGCATCGACACAATTTGCAAAAAAAACGTGCTCAATTTTATGTAGGTTTTCTTGATTTTTCTCTTAAATTTTGCTAATTAGTTTTTACCTAGTTCTCAGATTTACCTAGTCCAACCCATCTCTAGGTAATAGAGACAGAAGGTATGAGAGAACGAAAAGAAAGAGGGAGAAAGAGAAAGGTATTGTACACTACTCGCTTGTGTATACGACTGTCGTGCCTGCGCATATCTCTTTTAACGGTTTTATTCCACGGACTTTTTCTTAAGCCCCGTTTTCACTTTGATTATTTTGAGTGTAAGTGTTTAATGCAGGTGCTTAGTATAAAGCCAAAAATACGTGAAGATAGCCGTGGATCAGTGCGAGTGATTCGTAATCAGCGTAGTAAAAGTGAGTAGATACTGATTTCTTATCACTCGCACTGATCAACAGCTGTCTTCATGTATTTTTGTCTTAATACTAAGCACCTGCATTAAACACTCACACTCGTACTAATCAAAGTGAAAACGGGGCTTTCAGTTCGGTCGCGCAGCAAAATCTCTATCTTCTCCAAGCCTGCCGTAAGGAACTTCGTTCCAATAAATCTCTCGATTTGTCCAACATCCCACCTAATCCTAACATGATAACAATAGGAATAATTAGGAAGCAGCAGGTATTTAAAATTAAAAGTTCCAAAGTGAAGTTTAGAGGAGTGTTTTCTATGTGCACCCCTTGCGCCTTCTCTGTATTCTTTTGAGGTTGACTGGCAGAGAATGCTCTTGAGCGTAAAGTCTACCCGTGCAAATGTATGTGTGCAAAATTTGAATAAATAAACCTCCTCTTTTTTTGGAAGTCGATTAAATACGGGGCAATTATTATTTATTAGTCGCCTCTGTGGTCTAGTGGTCCAGCGTTGGCGCTGACCACATGAGATCCCGGTTCGATTTCCGGATCGGGCACTTAAAAAAAAGTGCTTTTTTTTTCAGTTTTCTGATAAACACAAAGTTGCCCGGGATTGGAAAGTGCCCGGTTTGGCGATAGGCTTGCCACCTATCACATTTTCGGGACCAAGTATCTACGGCTAATCGTGGGTGCACTTGTTGTACCTCTACCTACCCTTTCGGGGATACGGGCGTGAAGATACTTTTTTTTATTATTTATTAATACATTTTCTTATATATGAATTTGATGACGTTTTATTATCTAGTTACTGTAACAACAACAACATGGTAGATTTAAAGACATGACGAATTACACTATGTATTATTTCGACTAGCACGCAAATCACTGTAATAATTTAACTAATCGATATAACCTTAAAAAACGAACGTGCGTTATTATATATTGCATTTGTGGAAAACTAGCTGTGCCCGCGACTTAGTCCGCGGGATTTTTTTAAAAATAAAAGTTGCCTTATTTTCCCCGTGTTGGTCCCGGGCTCCTTTGAAGAATAGGCCAACTGCCGTTCTGCCAGGCAGGTCGTAAAAGGTGACCAATTGGCTATACGAGTTACTACCATCGTGGCTACTAGGTGGTAGAATTCTGCATTGGCTCGCCCGGGTCTGGTACCACCGCCTTACCTATTCCTGCCGCAATAGCGTCAGTGCTTGTAACAGGGTGAGGTAGCCGGTAAACTTATGCATGTGGTATAAGACCTAGCCACAAGATAGCAACGCATCATTAACACCTTTGGTGTCTTTAGGCGTTGGTTATATACCCTATCTTATGATATAAAAAAAGCCTAAGTTACTACTTTTTACCGTGGTTTTATAAAATAGACAGCTCCGGGGTTTTACCCGCATAGTTTTCGTTCTCGTAGGATTTCCGGGATAAAAACTATCCTATGTCCTTTCTAGGGTTCCATACTATCTTTGTACCAAATTTCATTTAAATCGGTTCAGGGGCTTAAGCGTGAAGAAGAGTCAGCCTCACACAGACAGAGTTACTTTCACTGTATGGACATGTAATGGAACAGTTGCTGAACGTAATACCACATGTGTACATACTCTTTGGTAATGTAATACTGAAGTGTGACAGTGTTAATTAATTTTGTAGTTTTACTACGTACTTAATTACAAACGGCGCTATGTTAACACGTTTCGGGCTTTTAAGTATTCTAATCCATAAGCACAACAACCCTTGCCGCTTTTACGTTGTAACTTTTGTCACCTTTGTGTTTTAGCCTAAGTATACTTTTTGGAGTATTTTAATTCCTTAATGTTTATAAAAAATATGAAAGATAAAGAATAGATAATAAATGTTGATGAGGCTTAGCAGCAGTTTGAAGTCTTAGGTGGAATAGTAGGAAATAACGATCGCCCTGTGGCCGAAATTCAACTATAAATTAAAACATAAAATCTCTTTTAAATTTTGTAAAATACTGGCCGTAAATAAAATAGTACACGTATGTATACATATGTTAACATGAATGTAGTGTGAGTATTTTTTATTTTTATTAATTTAATGTATTTCTATTGCATACTTATTAAAAAATAGTAGTTTTCTACAGTCCTCCGCAATGTAAACTTTGAGTGTGTGAAATTTCACACTCCACCACAATTGTTTTTAAATGGTGCAAAGTTTTTGCTTCTCTTATTAATATAATATAGATAATCTGCACTAAGTATATGCGTCTGAAACTTTTTCTAATTATACAAATACTTTTTTGATGTATATATTAACATATCCGTTCCTTGGATATGTAGGTCCGTAATGCTGTTAATCCCGATTATCGCAAGAAAAACGGGATAAGAGTTTTTTTCCGAGTTGTTTCGGACCCCTTTTCGAAGAATGGACCGACTACCTTAGGGGCCGTTCATAAAATACGTTCGCATACAAGGGGAGGGGGGGGGGTCTGGCTGAGTGTGACAAGATGTGACAAGGGGGGACGAGGGGTATACGGCAACGTTACGTTCGCCGTTTATTATTTTTCCAATACTTGAGACAGTAACGTTTCCACGTACCCTGCGCGTAATGTTATTATAATAACTAAATAAATATTTTTAATTTTCAGAATTTGTGTACTATCATTTAGAATTTATCATACTCAGCAGGGGGGGGTCTTAGTTTTTGTGACGAAATATTTCTAGGGGGGGGTCACAAAAAGTGTGACACAGCGTGACAATGGGGGGGAGGGGGTCAAAAAAAGCTGATTTTAGTGTGTCGTATTTTATGAACGGCCCCTTAAGGCGCTGTCAACACCAAAATCGCTCTTTTTCTATCGAAGTAAACAAGACCTCACTATCAGTGTAAGTGGGTGGCCAGGGGCTTTAAATGAATAAATATTGAAATTAAAAAAAAAAGTGTACATTATTTGTCAAATATGATTCGGTAGCGGTTTAGGTATGAATATGATGATTTCATGTTTTTAACTGCAACCCATATGTCAAAAAAATAATGATATAGAACCGTTAATGATGACTTTAAGACCAATCTTCGCAATTATTTTCTATCGACCCAATTTTGTTCAATTATGTATCGAGTCCAGCCAGGGTCTTTGACATATGATCAATATTAACATATATTTTTTGTGATTTGCTATAACAGTTTTTCCTAAAAAACTGCTTAAAAACATCAATTTTAACTAATTAGGTCTTGTGACCCCCTTAACGCAAGGCATCTCGATAAAAGGCTAATACGTGTCTTTAACATTGTTACTACTAACTAGATGGTATTCTGCTCGACTCATCCGACTTTGAAACCACTGTCTTACTAGACCATTATCCCAGTAACATTTTTATTTTTGATTAATAAACCGAATTTTTGTAAACAGCTTCGCTTTTCGAGACGCCCATCTTTTCTATCTTCGAGAAATATCGAATCGGGTAACTAATAAAGATAGGTAAAAAAGAAAATTTTAAAGTAAAAGTTTCCGCTTTACATATAGGATAAATTTACTTTTGAATTATAATAATACTAACAAACTGTTGTGAGAAAATTAGACTGTTTTTAAATCGATTATAATCAATTTGAAAAAACATCTCATAATTCTGATATGTTTAGAGTGGAGGTTTCGTCAGAAAAACCATCGGATGTGTAGAACCAGTGTTTTCGTGTTTTTCATAAAATAATTAAAAATAATTATTTTTATTAATCAATTTTTTTTCGTTAAATTAGCGTGTTAGCCCTTAACATTATTAGTTTCGAGATTTTTCGAAGAGAGAAAAGTTGGGCGTCTCGTCAAAACGAAGGTGTTCAGTTTCGAGGAATTCCTCGGAGCGCTCCCATTTTCAAGCGCTCCTAATGAAGTGCTCCTAAAGTATTCCTCGAAACGCTCCTTATAAAAATATTATGATTTATGAATAAAGTAAGTTCTTTTAGGACTTACTACAAACTGTTAATTTTAAGACTTAACATTGTTTTCATTGTTACTACAATGACTGTGATCCAATGTTCCTAAAATATATATAATTAATCAACAATAACTTTCGATATAACGAAACAACATGTGATTTTTATAAATTTAATATTCAGATAATAATTACTTTTTAATTATTTACACCACTCACTTTACGCCCTTCCCTATGGGTGCGCTTCGAGGAATAATATTATAATTTATTTCGGTAGCACAATTAAAAGCAGCGCTTTGACGAATACTTTAGGAGCGCTCCATTAGGAGCGCTTGAAAATGGGAGCGCTTCGAGGAATACCTCCAGTTTCAAGTTCAGTCAAGAAAAATTTAGTTGATTACTAGCTGACCCGGCAAACGTTGTTTTGCCATATAAATTATTTAATTAAAAAATAGGGGTCGATCGTAGAGGGTTGAAAATTAAGGGTTGTACATATTTTTCAATGCTGAATCATAAAATATAAAAATAATTTTTTTTGTCCATAAAATAAAAAAAAAAAATTTAGGGGTGGACAACCCTTAACATTTAGGGGGATGAAAAATAGATGTTGGCCGATTTTCAGACCCACTGAATATGCATACGAAATTTCATCAAAATCGGTCAAGCCGTTTCGGAGGAGTACGGGAACGAACATTGTGACACAAGAATTTTATATATAAGATTAATCTTTAACCTGTCTATACATCTTCTATTATATTCTATATAAATCAATTGCTGTTCGTTAGTCTTGCTAAAACTCGAGAACGGCTGAACCGATTCGGCTAATTTTGGTTTTGAATTAATTGAAGTCCAAGGAAGGTTTAAAAGGTGAGAAAATATAGAAAAAAAAACAAGAGTAGTTAAAAAGGCAGAACGTTCTCGAGTTTGCCGGGTCAGCTAGTCAAAAATAAAATATATGTCCTGGGTCCACGGTCTATACTTATTATTATCGTAATTTCTTCGGCGCTTGTCGCTGTCTTTTTCTGGTGTAGAAAGTAAGGTACCCGGTAAACTTTTGCAATATGCATGTGGCATTCCAAACTCACCACAAATATAGCTACGTACTATTAACATTTTTGGTGTCTATAGGCAGTGGCTGTTTATTCTATCAGGAGAGCTATCCCTTGATTTAAAAAAGTAATAGTAAGGGAGCCCAATATGCTAAATGCGTTTTACTCTAGCGGCGTAGGGATCTATGGGGTATTTGTTGATTAAATTATAAGAAAGACAAGATTATAAGAAAGACAAGATTAAAAAATGTGAAAAAACCCAGTGACCTGATATTTATTTATTTATTTATTTTAACTTTATTGTACACCAAAAACATACATTTTCGTACAAAAGGCGAACTTAATGCCTATTGGCATTATCCACCAGTCAACATTTGGGCCAACAGAATGAAGGTGTGAAGGTGCCATTGAACTTTATATATTTTATTATTATCATCATACACATACATACATATTTAAATATTCATATACATATATAGATAGATACACATACATACATAAGCATATACATATACATACATATACAAATATATAAAATCATGTCAAATTTGCATATACTAGATTATAATACTTCAGATATCACCGAAGCGAATCAGATTAAGGTATGGTATGGTGGGTTCGGTGCAAGCAGAAATTTAGAAAATCTGGCGATTCAAATGTAATGTAAGGGACGGCCACAAATTTGCTAAGAAAACGTTGTCTTAATATTCTCGAGCGCATCTTAATTAATTCATCACATGTCAAAGACCGTAGCCGGACTCGATACATTATTGAACAAAATTGGGTTGATAGAAAATAATTGCGAAGATTGGTCTTAAAGTCATCATTAAGTCTTCTAAAATAAAAGATTTTCTTTTATTTTAGAAGACTTAATGATGAGAAATAATACAAGGATAACGAAAAAAATATATACTCTGATGATTCCCACAATCCGAAGTTTTCGGAATTTTAGTTTTTTACTGCCTTACATGCCCGGCTTTATATATGAAAAGCTTATATTTGGCGGAGAGACTTGACAGCATGCGAGGTATCCTCGCTATGATAATCTAACGCGCTCAAGTAAATCCCAAAATCCCCTCTCCTCCCCTTCTACTAAAATTCTACGATAAAGATCGCCCACCATCCACCTCGATAACCAACATACCGATTAATCGTGGTTTTCCACATACTACACACTACACAGCATCTACTGACGTTCTAATAACTCTGCCTACTCTGCAGGAAAAACGGCGTAAATATATATTATTAGAATAAACGATTTGATTATTTAAAAGAAGGCAATTTTAGGAAGACACAATTACAATTTACCTCCCATTTTTAAAGTCAAGTGTCTCTCAGAATTGCTTAATATTTAATGTAACCATGATGAAAAAATGACATTCCGCTTCAGGGACTTTGTCAGATTTATTAGAACCAAAGTAATACTTCTTCTGTTTTAGGGAAATTACTTTGTGGATTATACTTCTCCGTTTTGTAAGTCTTGTCTCATAAAGTAAATTTATGGAGATTGTAAAACTTATTTGTACTGATCTTTTATGTTTTAACTAGCATTTGCTCGCAGCTTCGCTTACTCTGATTTTACTGTGTAATTTTTATATTATATGATAGCAAATAAACAAATACATATCCATAGGCGATAGTTTGTCTCTTTCCATCAGAGTCATCTGCTTGTGTGTGAACCTATGATATAAAAAACCGGCAGACCTGACTGAGTTATCCTGTTTGAACCAGATCACATTCAACGACAGTTTGGTATGAAATCTCTAAATTCCAACTAGGTGGTAGAATTCCGCAACATATCGCCTGAGCTTATTAATACCGCTTACTTATTCCTGACGCAATAGCGTCAATGCTTGTAACGTTCATATTCGTTTTAGAGAGTAAAGTGGCTGGTAAATTTAAGCATATGATGGCGAAACGATATTTTATCATGTTGCACACGGATAGCAACACAACATTCACATCTTTGGTAAGCGATGGTTGTCTGTTTATATTAAGGAAACTGTTTGCTTGTTTGCTGTCCTATAATTATAAAAAAATCCTAATAACTTATATCATTATCAATATAAGCGCTATTTCAGTTGTTATCTCACATCACTCTCTTCCAAAGAAAATCTATAATATGAATGAAAGTGACTAAATTTTTAGAAAGTTGTAATAATGTCTAAATACTACTGACTGTTTTGGGTTAATTTTTGATAAATAAGCTTAAGACGAAATTAAGGTAGGTATAGAATTTGGAAAATTTCCGTACAATCGCGAAACTTTTGCAAATTAAATACCTAACATCGGCAAAATAAATACCTTAATTTCCTCTTTGAGTTATAAATTTTCGCAAAATAACGCCTGAATCTATAAAATATGACGACAGTTAACCTACGTTTGACCTCGGATCTTCAACTATATTTATGACAAATTTCATAAACATCGGTTTAGCGCATGAAACCGTGAAAGCGTGACAGACAGATAAATAGACGGACAGACAGACTTTCGCATTTATGATATCAGTATGGACATGCCTCTTAAATTATAATCTCACAACCTCGATGATAACCAATAATATTATTGGTTCTATAATTAAAGTTCGAAGGATTATAATCCTTCGAACTTTAGTTTTCTTAAAACTAGCCAGAACAAAGTTCTTTCTTAGGCTCAATCACACTGATTACTGAAGAATTGACCGTTAATCGAGTAAAAGTTGTAAGCATTACTTCAGATAACTCCGTATGGCGTATTATTTAGGATATTGTATCCAGAATGTGCCAACGGAAACGGCTATCTGCATGATGTTTTTTTATATCCTTAGATAGCAAATAAGCAGAAGGCTCCCCTATAGAAATCATCGCCTATAGGCACCAAAGATGTTAATGGTGCTGGCGGAATAGTATTACTACCACATGCATATGTCTACCGGCTGCCTTACCTCTGAACCGGAACACGACAGTGACAGGTTGCGCCAATCATATATGCCTTTTACGAACTGGCACATGATTTATTTTTCATATACCTATATATAGATAGGTAATTAATAACACTAGCAATCACCCTGTGGTCGAAATTCGACCATAGACTGAACAATAAAATCTATTTTATGATCGACAACTGACTAACATTTTATACACGTGTGCATATTATCATGTATGTCACATGAATGTAGTGTGTGTAGTTTATTTTTATTAATGTATTTCTAAATTATACATATAATAAAATCATAGGAAAGTCAAGTGTACATTGAATATTTTTTTTAAAGAATACCTACTTGGGGTGTGATCTATAAAATCGATATCGAAGTCAAAAATATAGTTTTTAGAATTTTTGTCTGTTTGTCTGTATGTATGTCTGGGGTAAACTCAAAAAGTACTCCATGGATTTACTTCAAATTTCGCATGAATATTACTAACAGGTCGGGTCAACATATAGGCTACATATTATCACGCTATCATCTACAGGGGAGGAGCAGTGCGGAGTAAACGAAGTCCGCGCGGAAGAAGTCGCAGGCAACAACTAGTTCATAATATTATTTAAAAAATATTAGTTTTCTGTAGTGCTCCGTAATGTAAATTTTACCTGTGCCGAGTTTAACACTCCCCTTTTAGTGTGAAGTAGCCGGTAAATTTATGCATATGGCATTACACCTCGCTACAAGATAGCAACGCGCCATTAATATCTTTGGTGTCTATAGGCAATGCTTGTTACTTTCCAGCAGGAGACCCACCTGCTTGTTTGCTATCTTATGATATGGTATAAAAAAACAGACAAACAGAAGGACGGACGGTAAAGTCTTAGTATAGGGTCCCGTTTTCACTTTGGGTTAACGGAACCCTAAAAAACACCGCTGGAGTTATTTCATCACTACTATACACAGTATTTCTATGTTTAAATGTAAGCTATACGGACAGCTTAAGAAATGATATTGAAAGGCGTATCATGTTAATTCTTGGTTCTAGAGATACCTTCAGGAAATTTGAAGTTAGTTTTTGCAATTTTATTGCGTTTAGAATGATAAAATTGAAGTTCGCGTAATTAAAACCACAGCAAACAACAAGTTTTACATAATTTAACTTCACTTTAATTACTTTCCACGATTTTACTGACTGAAAGTCTTTGCGTTGAAACTAACATTAAGAATTATTATTTTGTCCAGCAGTCGGTCTGAAACTTTAGATCCTATTATTCGCCGTAATTGAAGCAAATTGTCGGTGTGAAAAGGCCTTTCATCCTTTTTAAACTTTTAATGGAAATATATTGCGCACGTTTCATCCGTCTTCATTAGCATACATCTTGCTGAATTCTGAGATTTTAAAATAAACTTAAATGTTGTATTATACTTAGTAGAATATTTACCTTATTTGCTACCTTATGACGTGAAAATAATAGTTTTTCTTTTCATACGGCTTTACCAAAAAGCTTCCACCATTTAGTAGTCGTTCGCCAGTCGCTGCTAACTACTAAGATTCTTAATTAAATTTAAATTTTGTATTTTACCTTGTAGTTGTTTTATTCAACCGATTTTCCGAACGGAGAAAATCTAAATCTTTTTTTTTTGTCACAAGATAGCAAACAGGTAGACGGATTTCGTGATGGAGAGTCAACGATAGACTATAAACATCAAAAATAATGGTACGATAATGTCTGATGGCGAGGTCTAATGAAACATGCATAGGTTTACCGGCTACCTTATTCTCGAAATCGGAACACGACAGTGGCAAGCACTGACGCTATTGCGGCAGGAATAGGTAAGGCGATGGTACCAACCGGGCGAGACAATGCAGAACTCATCTGACTCGACTTGAACAAAATGCAGAATGTTAGTGACTCGCGTAACCAGTCGGTCGTATTTTAGGACCTGCCTGGCAATTCGGCAGTGGGCCGCCTATTCTTCAACGGAGCCCGGACCAACACGAGGGCATGTATGTTTTTCGAGCGTATGGCTGTGTCGTAGGCGATTTTTGTTATTTGTCGTTATATAAACGGCGTCGTCATTTTATAGAAGTAAAAGTGCAATACAAATTACCGAAGGCAAATTGTTGATGACGTAAACTGCGTCATTGCAGCGCGGTGGGAGGAATGCGCTGGCCGCTGTGCCATGCTCTGTGTGTATGGCTGCCACCATCTTGCTTGTTTTCTTCGTGTTTCGGAGAGAAGGGCAAGACAGGCAGTGTAATTATTGGCACCGAGACTTAACATTTTATGTCTCAGGATAAGCAACACATAAATGAGTCAACTGGGCTAGTTCCAGGAATTTGAGTCCTTCTGTCTATCTGTTTTTTTTAGTTATGTTCATTGGCGACATCGACCACTTACCATCAGGTGGTACGTCTGCCAGTTTACTAAACTAACATAAAAAGTAGATTGGAAACTCCGATTTCAGCAACGGTCGACTTTTCCGGGTAAGGAAGGTAAACGTTACATCACAAATTTACTTCTTTTTTACGTAAGAAGCGCGGTAGGATTTTAGTTCTGAATAAATATACCATTTACATAACATGTAATTTAAACAATATTCTAGGACGATTTGTTAATGGCAGTGATAAATGTCATGCAAATTGATGTTTTTACATTCGGTTTAAGGTATTTTCTAAAACTTATTTGGGTCGATGTCAAATTTTCCTATTTACATTATCTCAGGTAAAAATGATAAAACAATAATAACTTTCAATCATGAATTCAGTAATAATTATTATAAATTTGTGTATAGATTTATGAATTTATGATAAATTCATCAGTCATTTGATAAAAAATTGGTAAGACCGTTATTTAACTAGTAAGAAATATTCACGGGACAAATTACACTTTTATAGATTAATTACACTGATCTAACCCCAAAGTGAGCAAATTATTTGCTTGTGTTATGGGTGTTAGTCAACGATACTAATACATACAAATACTGGAATATATATATATATATATATATATATATATATATATATATATTATATATATATATATATATATATATATATATATATATATATATATATATATATATATATATATATATATATATATATATATATATATATATATATATATATATATATATATATATATATATATATATATAATATATATATATATAAACACCCAAACACGGAAATACAAACATTTATGAGCCCCGTCGATTGCGTAGTCAGGGTCGCTAACCACTCGACCAAAATAAATAGTTTTGTAAACGAAAATATGTCACATATTTTCGTCTAATGATATATCTAATAGCTTTAAACGAGCAATTCTTGTATATATATATAATTGGAATCTCGGAATCGGCTCCAACGATTTTCATGAAAGTCACAAATTAAGGGTTTTTTGAGTCAAGGAACCGATTTATCAAGGTTCCAGGTCCAAAAAAAGCTCGGTTCCCAAGATATGGGTATGTGAAAAACCGAGCAAAGCTCGGTCAACCAGATATTGTTTATTTACCAACAATAATTCACCTGTATTCTAGCTATTAATAAATCTATGTACTTGAAAATGCAGCAGATAGATAAATTATTTTTCTTACTTCATAATTAATTTCTGGCTACGAGAAATAACAGGAAATGACCTGTATAACGCTAAAACTAGACGGAGTGGTTCTATAAATCTTCCTAACCTAATTTAGCGGGATCACGTTTAGTTGCAACATACTTTAAAGAAAATGCTGCCTATCTAGACCCAAACACGTTACCATACCAGACTAACGAATCTCGGTAGAATAAACCGGGATAAGCGTTGTAATCCTAGTACTCTGAAGAAAATCAAATTTCCCGAATGCTCTAGAGAAACTGTTTTAAGGTGAGTGGATTCTGTATTACGCGAATCTTGAAATTACATATTAGGGTAAGTTTCAACATTTCTTTAGTGTGAATTTCTAACAATTACTTTTAGTTTTCTTTCGACATCCTAGAGCTGAGTATATTCAATTTTTCAGTTTATCGAATAAACGTCGATATTTGTTGTTTAATTAATTTTATTAATGTAAAAAATTATGTATTATGTAAAGGTAAGGGTAAGGTAATTTATCTATAACATCATCGTGACTACTAGCTGTTAGATTTCCGCAACGTCTCGCCCAGGCATATGCTACCACCGCTTTACCTATCCCTACCACAATAGCATCATTAATTTGGTGTTCCTGTTTGGAGGGTAATGTGGCCGGTAAACTTTAGGCATGTAGCATTGTCATCCCGCCAAACGGATAGTAACGCACCACTAACATCTTTGGTGTCGCGATTTCTATGTCTTTTTTCATCAGCAGAGGCATCTGCTTGTTCGCTACCTAATTATATAAAATATGGGCGGACCAAAGTAGTCATAGTAAGAAATTTGGAAAATACGGAAAACGTAACAAAGTGCCAATACTTTACGTCAATTAAAGGGACACACAATGAGCTATGTAAACACACTGCTGTGTTTGAAATTGTTTTGATATTGATTACTTATTTTTTTCTAAATTCATATTTTCACGACGATTAATATTCGGTGTCGGTCCGAGTTTTTCAGATTATTTTATCGGATTCTCATCGAAATCAGAGTGTAATTGTTAAGAATATTTTCTCTAAATCAACAAATCGTTACTCCTTGCAAAGCGTGATCACAGAATAAGATCATATTTTGATGTTTGAAGCTCAATAAATATTTTACATAGAAAAATAATGAATAATGAGATTTAAGAATCAACTTAAATGCGGAAGGATCTGTTGGATGTTTCCCCGCTCAAGAATAAAGCAAGGAATACAAATATTTTCGACTTTTGTTATATTAGAATACCTCGCTGTTTGCTTTACCGTAAGTACGAGATTTGAGCGGGATACAATGGTTTTAGAGAGAAATAGTAATACAAACAAGTAGATGCCTTTTGTATTGTTAAGCAGTCCCATCTCCATTCTCCTAATCCATTCTCCCCGTTTAGGAGAAGAATCTCAAATGCTGTATGTGAATTACTATGGTAATGTTTTAAAGTGAGGCTCGTAGACGATCGTTGAGCGTCCGTAAAAGAAACTTTAGAAAAAATAGATATGTTCTTGCTTTTTAGCATGTGTATATTATATTTTTAATTGTGTTTCAAAAATATTGAAAGGATCTAATATTTCTTGTATAATTTAGGCTGTAGTGGCTTAGTGGTCGGAGTTTCTTTTACGTTAAAAGCGGGTTGCGCTATGAAAGTTTCAAAACACTGCACTAGACTTAATTGACCGTCCCCTACTGTTTCAACCCTATTTTCTCCCCTTTTATGTGTCGTAAAATCAAAGTAAATATTTTATACAACGCAAAAAGGGTATTTGAAATCAATGATGATATATCCAGAAACTAGGTCATTTAAATACACTATCTATTAGAGCTTATTACAAAACCACACTATTACGAATAGAACTGTTTTTATATCGTAGGATAGCAAATAAGCAAATGATTTCCCTAATGAATAGTATCTCTTTTGATCAAAATATACGTGTATTCTGTGAACATTTATAGGTATTTATAGGCGACGATTGGCTATACGAGTAACCTAGTGGCTACTAGGTTCAGAATTGTCTCGCCCGGGTCTGGTACCACCGCCTTCCCTATTCCTGCCGCAATAGCGTCAATGTTTGTCACTGTCGTGTTCCTGTTTGGAGGGTAAGGTAGCCGGTAAACTTATGCATGTGGCATTAGACCTCGCCACAAGATAACGATGCGCCATTAACACCTTTGGTGTCTATAGGCGATGGTTGACTCTTTCCATCAGGCGACCCATCTGCTTGTTTGCTATCTTAGGTAAGTTTTTCCCGTGCAACAAAAAATGTCAACCTTTTTACAAACACTAGTAGTCTTATTGAAAAGTTCACTGAGGCGGTTACGGCTTAATTGTTACGACTTCAAAGACTCATCGGCAACAATTTGTCAAATTATAGAACCTGGACAACATCACATGAGTAGATAACCGGAACAGAGGTTTATCTGATTAAGAACTTGCAAAACTGTTACCTATTTTGGTAGAGTTGTCACAATAATATGTTAACAAAAAATGAAATAATACATTTTTAAATTAGTTTTATTATTCGACTAGCTGTACCCGCGACTTCGTGCGCGATTGCTATACCTGCAGAGTAATTATTTGTATTTGACCACAGTATTTCTCATATTCAGCAATACTTTGGAAGGTGAAGCACTTTTAGCAAGAAAACTTTTTTGTTTGGATTTGAAAACACTTTGATTTTGCCATTTACTTTGGCATTTGGCTTTAGGCAAGCTTTTAACATAGGCCTGACATAAAAAAACAGTCGAATTAAGAACCACCTCTTTTTGTTGAAGTCGGTTAGAAAGACAAAGATATATTTTAAAGATTATATACCCATTTTTATTAATTATCAATCTTGAAATTAAATAAATATTTATTTAATTTCAAGACGGACCGACTAGTAGGTAGCTAAAAATAAGTACGAGTGCGATGTAGGTGTTAATAATAATTTTCCATTAAGAATGCTTTTTAAACGCGTATACAAACTTTTATGATCATGTTAGGTACTATGGCCGTTGAGGAGTTCGGTCGTGAAGAGATTATTCTGTCTGCGTGAGGAGACTCACGCACGAAGAGTTCCGTACCATCATCCATAAACACGGCAAAAAATCACGTTTGTTATAAGGAAATCCCTCCTAAATATTTATTTTTAAGTTTACTACATAGTAAAGTACGTAAAAATTAAGTACACGTTTTATTTCATTTTGTGGATACATAAATATACACTCCATTTACCTTCAGTATTTTACCAAGCAACCTGTATAAGCTGGGTGGTGCTGGTAAAAATTAAAAAAAAAGTGTTTTTTCGATATAACTTCGAAACTTTTCAACCAATCATTTTTTGGTATTCTACTTATATATATATATATATATATATATATATATATATATATATATATATATATATATATATATATATATATATATATATATACACACACACTTATACATAAGTACACTTTTTATTTCATTTTGTGGATACATAAGTATACACTCCATTTACCTTCAGTCTTTTACCAAGCAACCTGTATAAGCTGGGTGTTGTCAAAGAATACTACAAGAGAATAATAATCTATAAACAAAGACTCGAATCGACTGCAGTTTGCACTACTACAAGTACGCGGGACATGTGTGTGTGACCACTGGCCGCTTGTCGCGTACGCGGCGAGACTGGAAAAACTGGTTTACGCTTGCGCAGCCAGTTGACAATCTCAGGGTTTGTTAACTTCCCGCTACGTAGTACGTAGTGTACGTAGATAGGAAGTTACAGAATTTGGCGAAACAGTATTTTTTTAACATAACTTCCAGAATTCACTGGCAACACTTAACCTGTCAAAAGCGAATTAGATCAGCTGTTTTAATTTTTACTTAATTTATAAATTTAAAGCGTATTTAAGGAATAAAAGTACAATAAAATAAATAAAAATTGGCAAATAACGTTGTGATATAATAGATTTTAATAATAGTTTTCAAAAATTGAAGAAACAAAGTTTGTAATATTGATCGACAGTAACGGTAACCTCTTTTGAACAAAGAAGAAAGTTTCAAATCCTTGAACGGAAAACCGGGGAAGTATTAGTTATATTTTTTTTGTCTTTATTACACTTTCGTTGTATTAATAACTTTTAATATATTTCTTTTAGTACCCATAAACGTTGCAATGGATTTTACTTTTGAAAATGTTACTTTGAGAAGGAAAAATGTATCAATGTCGAACGCGTCAATCGAATCGTTTGAAACGACAACCTCAGACTACTTAGCCAGAAGTTTGCCGGATTTATCAGCCGTTAACGACAGTATCAATAAGGAATTGCAGGAAGAAATAAATTCTCTTAGGTGTCAATTAGAAAGTGCGCACAACGAAATCCAGAACTTAATATTAGAAAATAATTCTTTACGTAAAATAAACGAAGAACAATCAAAAAATATTGTAATATTGAAACAAGTCGCAAAAACCACACCGTGTAAGAGTTCTACTAAAAATAAAAACTACAAGTGTTCTACACCAAAAAATACGAAATTAAATAACAATAAAGATAGTGTCAGTGAGATGAGAATACAAAACTTAGACTATGAGGAAAATTCAAAGAATAAATCTAAGACTAATATTGGACTATCTCAAAATCTAAAAAATGTATGTACGACAACAAATCATTCTTCAATAAATTGTAATATAGATCCCATATATAACCAGAAAAATAAAATCATAGTATTAGGGGACCAAAAACTACGTGGCCTATCTACCAAATTATTGGACTTTGGATCAAATAAATACACCATCGTGTCAACAATCAAGCCTAATGCGACCTCAATGGAAATATTACATAGTTATAGTGACTTTTCCAACTTAGGTAACAAAGACTATGTTATTATTGGAATCGGTACTCATGATCGTGATCCTTATTCTGTTTTTACCAATTTAAGTAATACCTTAGACAAACTTAGGCATTGTAAACAAGTGTTCTTGTTAAAAATTCAGTCCAACAAGTATTTAAATATAGGACTTCTTAATTATAAAATGAACTTAATTGTAAATCAATATAATAATTGTACTCTTATTGACTTGGATACCTATTTAACTAGATATAATCGTTACACACACAAAAATTATATTAACTGCTTGTATACAAAATTAAAAATTGAGATAGATTATCAGGAATATAAAAATAAATTTTTGTCATTTTCAAAATTAAAAGTTAGTCAACTAAATAACAATGTAACTGAGAATAAACTATTAAACTCTAAAAAAATTACATACAGTGAATATAAAGAAAATTTGGAAAAGTTGGTATCTAATAGAATTAATATAAAAAATAGTGACAAATCTATACAAAAGCCGAAGAAAGGTACTATACCATATTTTTTTAGTATTAAACCAAGAATTAAACCAGAAAATAATTCAAATAATCTTTTGTGTAATAAAACAGTCAGGAAGGGTACAATACCATACTATTTTACTTTGAAAACCAAAAGTCTAGAAAGCATAAACAACAAAAACCAGCCTTTTCGTCAGTAATTACCAATTTAAGCTACTTCACCAAAACATAGCAGGTGCATTAAAAAAGCGAGATTATTTGCAAGTAGCTATTAGTGAGCTTAGCAAAACACTAGGTAAAATTGATGTTATATGTCTTTCTGAAACTTTTCTTAAGCAAGGTTCTGAAACAAACTTTAAACTTGACGGTTACACTATGGCATCTCATTTTTCTCGTGACAATCAGCGTAGGGGTGGAACTTGTATTTTAGTGAGAAATGAACTTGATTTTAAAATGCTAGATTTACAAATACGCTTACCATTTTCCTTTGAAAGTTGCGCTGTTGAAATTATTAATTATAAACTAATAGTAATTTGTATTTATCGTACTCCTATCTCAAATGTTGATATATTCCTAAATAAATTAGAATTATTATTAGAAAATATTATGATAAATTCAAAAAAGAAAACTATTTCATGTGGAGATTGGAATATAGATCTGATGCAGGATAACTGTACACATAAAAATTTAACAAGCATTCTTTCAAATAACAACATAAATCAACATATTATAAAACCTACTAGGAAGCATGCATGTCTGGATGTAATAGCAAGTAACATAAATAATGTTCAGTCTAACACTCATACACTTGCTTTGTCTGATCATGAAACTGCTCAGAGTATACAAGCCAATATAGAGTCAGTCTTAGAATTTAAACAAAAAAGAGCTTTTTGGTTTGAAACAAAGCGGATATATGGGCAGGAAAATATTAAAAAGTTTCATGAATGTTTATCAAGTTTAAGTTTTAATGAAGTTTTTACAAAGTCAAACTGTGAAGAAGCATTTAATGAATTTCATGATATATTACTGTTGTTTTTTGAGTTATGTTTTCCTAAGATCCGTGTAAAAGTTTCAAATAAACCAATAAAAAATAAATGGTTAACTAAAGGTCTTCTAAAATGTTGCAAAGTAAAACGCCAGTTGTACCTTAATTATCGTCATGCTCAATCTAATAAAAAAGAAAATAAATGTAAATATTTACATTATAGGAAAATTTTGTCTAAATGTATATTAGAATCACAAAAACAGTCTGCTTTGAAATATATTGAAAATTCTTCTAATAAATGTAAAGCTTCATGGAATCTGATTAAAAGTACATTTCAGAACAAAATAAATATTAGAGAAATAGGAAAAATCAAACTAAACAATTTAAAGTACACAAATACTCAAACAATCTGTAATCTATTTAATAATTTTTTTATAAACCAGACAAAATCAAGTAGTGTAAAAGTCAAATCTACAAATACTTCAAAATCATATTTTTTACCAAATTGTAGTAAAACCATGTATTTGACACCAGTAGATGAGCATGATGTGAAAAAAGTTATTCATTCATTGAGAAATACTTACGCTATTGGCTATGATAATATTAGCACAGAATTATTGAAAAATGTTGCTAGTGTAATATCAAAACCTCTTAGCCATATAATTAATTTGTCATTTTTGGAAGGTAAATATCCAGAACGATTAAAAAAGTGTATTGTCAAACCGTTGTTTAAAAAAGGAGATATGTGCGATATGAACAATTATAGACCTATTACTTTAATTCCAGTCATTTCAAAAATCTTTGAAAAAATTATGTATGAAAAGCTCTATAATTATTTACTTGATTTTGACCTACTAAAAAATAATCAATATGGATTTAGGAAAGGTAGGTCTACTACATTAGCATGTTTTGATTTAGTAAAGAGCATAACTGAATGTCTGAATAAGAAAATGTATCCACTTTGTGTATTTTTGGATATGAGTAAGGCATTTGATTTTGTTTCACACAATATTTTATTATCAAAACTTGAAAAATATGGTATTAGAGGGAAGTCTTTAGATTGGATAAAGAGTTATTTAGAGAATAGGAAACAATGTGTTGAAATATCTAAAATATGCGGAAACCGTAAAAAAATATATACTTCAAACTACCTTGTTAACAACTGTGGTGTACCACAGAGCAGTGTTTTAGGACCCTTGCTATTTTTAATTTATATCAATGATCTTCCTGATAGTATAAAACATGATTGCTTTTTATTTGCTGATGACACTACCCTACTTATTAAATGTAAAAATAAAAAAGACTTGGTAAATGAAACAACCGAAACCTTATTACAAGTTTCAGACTGGTTAATTAATAATAATTTAAAAGTTAATGTAACTAAAACAAAATTAATTGAATTTCAGAACTACCACAGTAATATTACCAAAAACACAAATATATTTTTAAATAAAGTAAATATAGATGATGTAGATTATACAAACTTTTTAGGAATAATTATTGACAAAAATTGTGATTGGAAAGCACACATTGAATCTCTATGTAATAAGATTGATAGATTTGTCTATGTCTTGAGAAGACTAAGGGAAGTAGGAGACGCAAAATCCTCCCTATTAGCATATCATGGATATGTCTCTTCTAATTTACAATATGGAATTCCTATTTGGGGAAATTCTGTTGAATTGGTACGAATTTTTAGAGTCCAAAAGAAATGTATTCGAGCAATATGTGGTGTTAATCAGTTACATTCCTGTAAACCACTTTTCAAGTCTCTTAAGGTACTTCCCTTACCATGTTTGTATATTTTAGAGGTATGCGTATTTGTAAAAAGCACAAAAAGTTATTTAAAACAAATGCTGAAGTCACTGGTAACTCATATTTTAGGAATAGTAAGAAATTATATGTGCCTAACCAAAAATTAAACATTTTTACAAAAAATGTGTATTGTATGTGTATTATTATATACAATCATATTCCTGATAGTCTTAAATCATTGCGTATAAATAAATTTCGGAAAAAGTTGTTTGATTTGCTGTTATATAAAACTTATTATGATATTAAAGAATTTTTAGCCGATAAAATTAAATGTTAATGGATAGAAATATAAGTTTGTTGAATTGTCCTTAAAAAAAGTTTCAATGTAGTAAAAATTTTGTAAATGGTGAACATTATGTAAATTATAAAAAAAATAATTACTCAAAATATGAAACTTGTAATTATAAAAATAACTTTGTAATATGGAATCATCCTTGTATATTTATAACAAGAACATAAATTAGAGAAAAAAAGACCAGCCCGCTGAGTTTCTTCCGCCGGATCTTCTCAGTGTGTGGCCGCGTTCCGATCCGGTAGTAATTCTGAAAAATCGATACAATTTATAGTTTTAATTATTAATTATATAATGATATTTTTTTTAAATATTTGCACACCACATATTGGTAGAATATGTCGGTAACTTAATTTATTTTTAACAACTTGTAACACCCATATTCTTGCAAATAAATATTTTCTTTCTTTCTTTCTTTCTTTCTTTCTTTCTTTCTTTCTTTCTCCAGATTAATGTACCGATTGAGTACAAAAACTAATCAGATCTATTCCTCAAAAAACTACATATAATGCATTAATTGCATCAAAATCGGTATATCCGTTAACTTTGGGAGAAATCGTTGACGAAAAATTTTTTAAAAAAGTGTTTTTTCGACATAACTTCGAAACTTTTCAACCAATAATTTTTTGGTATTCTACGATATTTTAGTACCAAAAAAATTACGTCATGTGGCATTTCTAGAATCAAAATTGAATAAAATTTTCATAAGCTTTTCAAATATTGAAATTACGTCATTTTTAGCAAATTTTCTTTATATTTTTAAAATTATTGTCAAGCTAATATACCGATGAAATTAAAAATCTTACCAGCTTTTCTCCTTTAAAAACTGCGTCAAATACCGTTAATTGGATCAAAATCAGTCAATTTGTTTAGGATT
Organism: Apodemia mormo; assembly: GCA_036924255.1. NCBI lineage: Eukaryota > Metazoa > Arthropoda > Insecta > Lepidoptera > Riodinidae > Apodemia > Apodemia mormo. The sequence goes on from JAUPFN010000011.1 coordinate 31,857,430, forward strand.
TATTAATGATGAAAATATTTGAAAAAAATGTTTTTTGGCATTGCTACGAAATTATTTAACCTATCCATTATTTAGCTAAAGCAATATTTTAGATCTCAAAAATTGAGTTGAATGTCATTCGAAAGATCAAATTTAATCAGCGTTACCATAATAAACAACTTTTCAAAAATCAATAGACTGCTATTTTAACAAAATAGATGTTTGAACTGAAAAAACCCATGTTTATAGTTTTTGCTCTTTTGAGCTTAAAATACCTTAATTTAGCGGAAAGTTTCAGGGATGGCCTGTAGGGTCAACCGCTTACACATTTTTTGTTTTATTAGTTGTAAGTTTGAATATTTTAATGTAAAACGTGGTATTTTATTGTTAACTATCTGTTGCCCACGACTTCGTCCACGCGGACTTCGTTTACTCCGCACAGCCCCTCCCTCTTAGGTGATAGCGTGATAATATGTAGCCTATATGTTAAGTCGACCTGTTAGTAATATGCATGCAAAATTTAAAGTAAATCCATGCAGTACTTTTTGAGTTTACCCCGGACATACATACAGGCAAACAGACAAAATTCTAAAAACTATATTTTTTGCTTCGATATCGATTGTAGATCACGCCTCAAGTATTCTTTTACAAAATATTCAATTTACAGTTTTGACTTTCCTACGATTTTATTATATGTATAGATAATGGTTGTTTATTGTACTGTGTGTATGAATAATACTAGAAAAAATAAAGATATTATACTTTAACTGTCTCAAGGAGTACAACAGGTAAGTAAATATTTGAATATTACTTTTTAAAGTACCTACCTTTATTTTATTGTATGGTCTTTTTTTAATAAGTAGAGGGATATACCTAAAGCCTCGAGGTAGAGGTACCGTGATATGAAGTGTGTCATACTATGATAAATAGGTATGGAAATGATTACTACTTTTAATTCATTTTCATTGTATGAAATGAAACAAACAAAAATTACAATGATTTAGATGTGAAATTTCACTAGCAATGATTTTCACTCATAAAGTTACCCGAACGCCAAATAACCGTAAGGTGTTAAAAATGTAGCATGAATCATAACCACTGCCGCTCCTATATGAATTGAATGATTTCATTGAGAGTAACATTTCACAGACCATATGATGAAGTGCGGTAGCAAATGCGATGTATGAAAATGCGTCTCATGTAAAATTTTACATGCTTCTTGTGAAATGTGCTATTCGTAATGATTAGTTCGATTGGGTGCTGTTCGGAGGTGATGTCAAGAGTTTCCGTGAACAGCATGTTTATTAGAAGAGAAATCATACATATGGAGCGTGGTATATGGCATTCATGTTCATCTGCTTACTGCGAATGAATCTGGCTTAAGGCGAGGTATTTTGACGCGCTCTTATACTATAGAAAGTGGGCGGCGCGGTATGTTCTGAAACCGCTGGGAAACGGTTTAGTCTTCGGATAAATTAATATAGGACTTCAGCTGAAAACCAAAATTTAGTACATTCTTTTTTGTATTTAAAACTAAATATCACCGTATACAAATCATGAGGAAAATTAGAAATATTATGAACAAATTACTTGTTTTAGAGATTTTTTAGCCCGTTTTCGGAATTTTATATGATCAAGTAAAATACATTCTATCATGTAATGAGTTAGTACATTTCTTAGATGATATCTTTAGGTGTATCGTGTAATTTTTGTAAAACCGCTATTTAAGTTTTTTTTTCGTTTGTCTCCAGTGCCTCGCCTTAAATATATGTCTGAATAAAATAACCCCAGTAGCGAATTAAAATAATACTAAATTAAGTTAAGCAAAAGCAAGGATATATTTTAAATTACTTCCTGAACTGAATGCAATCGCAAAGCAAACAATGTACTCGTAGATATGCACTCGTATTTTCCCTAAGTAGGTGCAAAAGCAAGGAATGCAAATATTTTAAATGTCTAGCATTCCTTTGTTTATTCACTTACACATATGAGTTCTGATGCACAGAATTGCTATAAATAAACGATCAGTTCGGAATGAATAGCCTTTTAAACGGACACTGTTACTTTGATTATAATATTTAGACTTGTAAATATATACAATCAAATAATGAATGAGGTAAATGAAGATTTAGATCCTTATTTTAATATTTTGTTTAGTGGATAGCGACACTAACATCACAATCGATGGTGCGCGAGTTCGGCTCTCGACAGGGACGTTTGTGTGATTAGCATATTTCTAGGTTTTACATGTTTATTAACTATTAAAGATACTAGCTATTAATCGCGACTGTTTGGCTGTTTAGATGTTAATATCGCAAAAATAACACACTGCACTTGAAAAAACCTAGTTATTTTGAAATCACAGACAGACACGTAACATAATTTTATTTATGTATATAAACTAGCTAACCCGCGCATCCAAATAGTTTTTAATACAAATTTTCATCCCCTATTTTATCCCCTTGGGGGTAGAATTTGTCAAAATCCTTTCTTAGCGGATGCCTATGTAACATCTACCTGCATGCCAAATTTCAGCCCGATCCGTCCAATGATTTGGGCTGTGCGTTGATTGTTGATAGATCACTATGTCAGTCAGTCAGTCACCTTTGAGTTTTATATATTTGAATTTCAGTATTTAGGAGTATATACAAATTTCAATGATTTAATTTTGTTGACTAACACTATATCACAAGCTAATAAATTACTTACTTTGGGGTTAGATCAATTTTTGTAATCTGTCCAATGATATTTATTTAATAATTGCAGCATATAGCCCGCCGCACTCCGTTATAAAAGTTCGTTGGGTAGGTATGGTAACCGGTAAACTAAGGTATATAAATTACTGGCTATGCGATGCGACTTCGTCCGCGTGAAAATTCTAAGATTAAAGTCCCGGGGTCTTACTGGCAACGTTCCCGTTTCCGTGGGATTTCCGGTATAAAAACTGTCCTATGTAAAGACTCGGGACTCGGGTCTCAAACTATCTTTGTGCCAAATTTCATCCAAATCGGTTGTGGTTTAGGCGTGAAGAAGAAACAGACAGACAGAGTTACTTTTGCGTTTATAATATCATGTATAGATTTATGTCATACAGAAAACCACGCATCATGAACATTTTTGATAAAGTTTATCTCATTTTAACGAGAGAATCATTTGCTTGTTTGCTACGTTATGCTTGTCTATTATAAACAAAGCTTTTACAAATGCCTTTTTATAAAAATCAGAATGTTAATAATATTTTTCAAAGCGAACATCATGCAGAAGTCTTTCCGTCGACGCTCAGGCCTTTGCAACTTTATCTCGTTGAAATATTATATTTAAATCCGTTTCAAAATGAATTCCCGTCATATTACTTTTATGAAAGGTATTATACTGTCTCATCCTGTCGCCAGTAAATGTTTTCGAACTGTTTTGAACAATTCTCGCAAACAATGCAGAAGCTGGTAGGTATATAATTGAAATGCAGAATTTTATAATTTATCTCAATTTCTAAAATCTTTTCAAGCGACATCCCAAAAAGAGGGGGTTCTTAATTTATCGTAAACTTTTTAGGGTTCCGAAGTAAACCAGAAACCCTGGTAGTTTTGCTATGTCCGTCCGTCCGTCCCTACGATAAATCAGAGATATTTAATACTACAAATAATAATAATACTACAAATAATAAAAATACTACAAATATTAGTCACAGCAACAAAGTGGTAACATAACATATTGAAAAATATTTTAAGGTAGCTCCTCTATATATAAAATGGAGTTGTTATAGTGCGCACGGAACTAGTTGGCCGCGCCTTACGTATTACGTATTACGTATGGCGCGGCCAACTAGTTCCGCGCGCACTATAATTTCGCTCGCGTCCCCCATAGTGAGGGATATTATTGGCTAGATTTTTAAATAATATTGTAGGTTTGCAAAAACATTTTTTTTAATTTAGAGACTCGTTAGTGAAAATAACGGTTTAAAGTGTTATTTTTTGTTAGAGCCAAGTGTCCCCCCCAGCTAAACGGTTTGGGGGTGGGAAAAAATAATGAATTTAAAAAAAATGAAAAAATCACCGTAGTAGTAATTATAATGAATTTAAAAGGAGAATTATCACGGTTAAGTAGGTTTTACAAGTTTACGAGTAATAATCGACCAACTTATAAAATATATTGTCCCAGAAATTATTTTAAATTGTATGCAGAATAATTCATTACGCTGTTCATAGATGGCTCTGCACTACAGTTAGATCACATTGTGATAATCGTCATTTCACTTGATACTGTCTGTAAAACTTTTGTAATAATAGTGTGTGCGTTCCGCCTTCCGAGTCTTTGGCTTTGTTTTTAGATGCCTTGGCTAGAACAGTACTGAAGAAGTTTTTATAGGCGTTGAACCTGTGCGGCGGATATATCCGTTATTGATGTTAAATAATAAATAGGTTAAATATTCGTAGTATGAAACAGTAAATGCCTTCTTCTTATACGTATTATACTGATGGATAACTTCGGAACCCTATATTGCGACAGTGGCCCGACACCCACTTTACCAATTTTTTTATGTACGTTCACCGATTACTCGGTGCCTGAACCGATTTGAGACATTCTTTTTTTGTTTCAAACGGTTTACCTCCCAGGTGGTCCGCTTTTAATTTAGTGAAGAAGAATTCTGGTGATAAAGGAAATTGAAATTCAGTTGTTTGCATTTTTACTGCGTACAAATGACTTCCCCTTTTAAATTTAAATAATTTATCTTTACGTACATTTACAAATACTTTCTTAACGTCGAACAGATTTCGAGGATTTTTTGTTTTTAACAGGTTGTTTGAGGTTTTGCATTAATCGTGTCGTAGGTGCTCGTATAAGCAAACGAATTTACTGATAGCAAGAGTTGAATAACATAATTGAGCATGATATCGGCTTTATTCATCGTACTATCCTTTTCTGTCGCTCAGAACTGTAATTAGCTAGAGCGAGAAAGGTAACGGGAATGCGATCGACCTCGATGATTCCGCCGCGTCCTAATGGATTTTGGCTATCTTTCTCGTTCTAGCAAATGGTGGCTCTCGGCGACAGAAAATGAAAGGGCGATGGAAAAAATCGATTCCATGCTGACAGGTGCAGCTTAACCATAAAAGACAATAATAATAACCGTTTGATTGTTTCGTTTTATGATTCATTTGCAGCAATTTATCACTGAACATTTTTGTCTGTCTGTGTGTTTGTATGTCCCACTATAACTTGGAACGGCTTGACCTATCTTGATGGAAATTGGTTTACGGTGAGAACACGAAATTGTGCTCGTGATGGCTTTAAAAATATATGTCTGTATGCCCGGTTATAAATAAAAACGGTTTGAATATACACTTATTGTGATTGCGTAAATGATAGAACTACTACTCGTACTTTATCGCCAATGAATTTACGCTCAAGCGAAGCGGACGTGTGTTATCTAGAATTTTTAGAATATAATAAATAATACCATTACACGAATGATGACAATAAATTCAGAAGTGCACACCGTCGCGTCGCTTGTATTGCACCAATATGCTGAATATTTCAATATTCGCATGCAGTAATGTACAGTGTAACGGGCGAATTTACGACGATGCTGTTTGCAGTCCCGTAATAATCCACAGGGAATATTGCATTCCTCAGACAGATTACCCCACTCGGTCGGATATGACTGAATGTTAAATACATTTTCGCATTGTTCCTGTGTGTAAACTTCTAATCCGCAAACTCGTTACAGTAGCTACGTGTAATGAATTCCTAACGGTAACATCTAAACTTATGAATTTGATAAAGTTTTGTTTGCATTTACTTCGGTTAATTATTAGTATGGATGTTCTGTATTTTCGCCGAATTGTGGCGCTACTGAGCTTGAAAAGCTCAATTCTCTCTATTTTAATCAGAATGTTGATATGTAAACCTTTCATCTGTGTTACCCCAAATGGACAGATATTTAATAATATTACACGATTTAATCTAATTAAACGATAAAGTATTCATAATTATTTAACAAAACTTTTATTTGAAATTATTATATCAGCATATATGAGACACAGTTTTGCTCGATGCTATACTTCAAATAAAGTAATTTTATATTTTATCGACCACCTACTATTAACTTTTAGAAATAACAATAACAACATAATTTAGTCGTAAAGAAAATAATAGGTATACAAGTGTGTATATTATCATATATGCCACAGGAATGTATTGTGTGTGTCACATATTTATTTTAATTAGTTTAATTTATTTCTAATGCAAGTTTCTGCAGTCCGCTGCAGTGTGAACTTTAATTGTGCCAAATTTCATGCTCCGCTGTAAGCGTAATTGTCTTCAAAAGGGGTACAGAATTTTCCCTTCAGCACATGAAACACCGCTTTGCTCGATGAATATACCTCAAACTAGCTGACCCGGCAAACCTGCCTTTTTAGCTACTGTTGTTTTTTCTATATTTTCTGACCTTTTAAACCTTCCCTGGACTTCAACAATTAATTCAAAATCAAAATTAGCCAAAGCGGTTTAGCCGTTCTCGAGTTTTAGCGAGACTAACGAACAGCAATTGATTTTTATATATATAGATAAAGTTATTTTATATTTTATCGGCCAAATGACAAAGCCTCTACGTAGTGCAAATATGAACTTAATGGCGCTTTCGATCTTTGTTGTGACGAGGTTGTGACATAGAACAAGATAAAAATCCAACATATATCAACTCGTCAAACGATGGCGCTAATTATTGTAACTGTTAGAAAGACAGCTGCAACTTACAGGAAAAGTAAAGTATGTGTAAGGAGAATGTATGTGTATTTACGTATATGTCCCGTTTAGTTTATATGTTTGTTATTTTGTCATGTATTTTTTGATACAGTGTTAAATTATGTTGTTATTAATTTGAATTTAATTAATTCATTTTACAAGTCAAGAATTATCTTTGTTATTTTCTTCTTACGGGTTGACTGGAAGGAATGTCTGTTTTTTTTTTTATATTCGATAGGTAAGCGCTTGACCTCGATCTCGCCTGATGGTAAGCTAAGATGAGGCCTAAGATGGAACGCGCTTCCCTAGAAGGTACCTGTTCACTCTTCTCTTGAAGATCTCCAGATTGTACTTGTCCGGGAATACAGACTCAGGAAGCATAGTAAAGGAGCTCGCTCATTGTACTTATTTTCTTTTGTCGTTTTGTTTCAGTGATTACTGTGTTCAATAATTAATTAATTAATTAAATAAATAAGAAATATGATAATTAGTACGCGTGTGGTGTGTGTCAAAAAATCAATATGATGATGCAATACGTTTAGGGCTATATGCAAGTTCAAGAAAATATTGATAAAGAAGATATCTTTGGTTATTTTAATGACTTGTAACACTCATATTCTTGCTAATAAATTTTTAAATTTAATTTCATTCCTTTTTAGGTATTTTACATTAAAAATTATCCGTGGCCTCACAGGTGTATAATACATTCTATATTATTCTTTACTATACTTGTTGTTTAGTCTTAGAGTCGTTCGATCAAACTGTTTAAAGGTCGTGTGCTTCACCAAAATATTTCATCAAAAGAACTCCTTTGTTGAAATCCGTCGCGGCTCGCAGGACCGCATTAGCCAGATCCCCGGAGCACTCTAAATTATCGTTTAATGTCACCAACTTTTAAACTGGTGTTATTTTGCTCCAGCTTTGCGTGGTGATGCTGAAATTGCTTTTTACCGACCTCTAAATAGAAGGACGCAATGATTCTTTTGCATTAATATTATAACGAGAAAACATTTGCATTTTTTATGTTTGTAATAAATAAAGCCTAAAACTCCCCCTTCCCCCGTGTTTGTCCGGGCTTCCTTTGAAAGATAAACCTTCTACCGCTATTCGACGTCGCATAACTCTACCAACTAGTAGCTACGATGGTGACTCGTACAGCCAGTTGTTCGCCTCTTATGAAGTGCCTGACAGAGAGGCAGATTTCTTCATTAGGAGCCCGGACCAACACGGGGTACATATTATATTGCAACATCCGAACCCAAAAATACAAACATGCTCATCATACAAATCTCTGTCGAGAATCGAACCCGAGCCACATTGATTGCGTAGTCATGGTCGCTAACCACTCGAACGACGCGATGGTCAAATGACTGCTGATCGATTTTTTTATCGAATGATTTTGTTTCTTAATTCTATTGCTGCAAGCTCTGATGATTTAATACTCAATGGTTTAATATTCAAAGGTTGTAAGTTTATTTTTTATAAATCTAATCGTACACTAAAGTAATCTGTGCACCGAATTCTTGGATAGATTTTTTTTTCATTTACAGGTGATAATTTAATGTAAGACTCCTCCCAAGTTTAAATGAAATCTTCTCTTTATTTATCATCATCTGATTATCTCTTAAGCATCTCTTTATTTATGTAGGCTTAAGGAAAGTCTTTATCTGGAAATTCCCTTTGTGAAGGAAATATAATCCTTAGCTATTAGCAGTACATACAGAACAAGCGAGCCTTTTTGTTTTAGTGCGTGATATCAGGACTCTCAATCTAGTTAAAATATGATTCTTAAGATTCGTGTAACTAATATATAGGACTATTATATTCTTTATAATTATAAAGCATTAATTTGTAATACATACTTATTGGCTTACAGTAGGGCTTGGGTATTGAATCCAGAGCTTGAAACCGGTTTAAAAATACCGGTTAATGGAGTAAACAGTGGTCCCAGGAACAATTTTTTTGATTAATAACAAGCAGAATTTTTGTGAACAGCTTCATTTTGACGAGACTGTTCTTTCTACTATCTTTTCTATTTTTAAGCGCGCTGAGTTTCTTCCGCCGGATCTCAGTGTGTGGCCGCGTTGCGATCCGGTAGTAATTGTAAAAAAATCTACTAACAACGTTTTTTGGTAATAATAAATAATTACAATTTTAAAATATCCACACCTAAAAATAAAAGATAAAAAAAATTAAGTAGAGCATCTTTCCCTCTAAACGTGACGCTCTCTTCTGATTATTAATTATTGTATGTGTATATATATATATATATATATATATATATATATATATATATATATATATATATATATTAACTCCAGTGAATTTATTATTATTTTTTACTGCCAACAATTGAATTTTATTTTACTTTGTTATATCTATATATGATTTAAGTAGAAATGTATGTAACTCGGGAAAAATTATCCAAAGCATGGGATAGGCAGGGTTACAAAGGGTACAAACGGAACACTATTACGTAGGTCACACTATAATTTTTGCGTAACTTAAAAAAACATGTTATAACCAAAATATTATGTTTATTGCTTTTCAAAATAATCTCCTTTACATTTTAAACATTTTTTCATGCAATCGAACCATTTTTTAAAACAGGAGGACCACAGATCTGAAGGCATGTTTTCTACGTGCTGATTGAACGCTATCACTGCCTCTTCGGAGTTGGTAAAAGTAAAACCTCTCATCAAATCTTTGATTTTGGGGAAAATACAGAAATCATAGGGTGCTAGGTTGGGGCTATGCGCAGGATGAGTGACGAGATGTACTTTTTCGGAAGCTAAAAATGACTTTGTTTTGTTGGCCGTGTGTGAAGAAGCATTATCATGGTGTAGGAGAATGCGGCTTTTTGGTCGTCTTTCGCAAACTTTTTCTAACACCGTGGGTAAACAAATGGTAGAATACCACTCGGCATTAACACTCTTTTAATCTTTAAATGGAATTGTACAGATGGGACCCGTAGCTCAGAAAAAAAACGCGATCACTTTTTTACCAACGTTTCTCGCCTGTCTCATTTTTGTTGGCCTGTTCTCATTTTGAAACACCCATTCACAAGATTGCTGTTTTTTTTCGGGTTCAAAACAATAAATCCACGTTTCGTCACCTGTGACAATGTCATAAATAGCATTAGAATGTCCGTGGTCGTACTTCAGTAGCATCTGTGAGCACCATTCCACGCGAGCCTGCTTCTGCTCCGCTGTCAGTTCATGAGGGATCCAACGACAACAAAGTTTCCGAACTTTCAATTCTTAGTGTAAAATTTTCTGAAATTGGCTCATACCAATCCCTAATGGTCTTCGAATTGTCTCATAGGTAATCCGGGGGTTTTCTTCAATTAACCGCTTAACAGTAGCCACATTATTTTCGTTGACGGCAGTTGAGGGCCGCCCTTCACGAAATTTGTCATGTAAAGAAACTCGACCTCTCTCAAATTCAGCAAACCATCGCCTCACGGTGCTCAAACAAGGTTCTCCTCTCCCAAAAGCATTTTGAAAACGAGCGACTCTAAAATCTTTTCGACTTATTTCCATTTTCGTTGCGTACGTAGAACTTTGATGTGTGGTAAAAAACAATTGACAAATCATTTCCCGCCAATTGTTTTTTTATTACTAAGAAGGTTGCAACGTTTTAAAATTATATCATTCGGAATTCAAATAGTTCCGATTAGCTAGAAGTGCAAAACTTTTAGTGCCCCATGTACTTAGACTCCGCTGACCGACCGTCTGTCATCAGGCTGTATCTCATAAGCCGCGATAGCTATCAAGTTGAAATTTTCATAGATGATACATTTCAGTTGCCGCTATATCAAAAACATATGTGAGTGGTTACGCAAAAAGGGACCTGAAGGGATTGGAAACGGTTTTTTTTTTTTTGATAAATTCTGATTCTATGGTCCTTCATCTTTGTTTTGTTCTAATCAAAATAATTTTAGGTGCCGTAGTTTTTTTTTAATGATTTTTTATGTAAGCCGAGGCAGTTTTGAAAATATTACACCTTATACACAGCGCACACTAGTTTCTTTTTCTAGCGCGCACATAAAGACAAGTAAAAGACGAATAAATAAGTCACCAATAATACAGCTATCGCAAACACGTGCTATTTCTCACTGACGAAGTCGCTCACTAACGACACTAACATAAAACACCCCGCGCCTCTCTCATTTCGACTCAACATTTTAAACGTGATTTACTCGAAATCAATTATTTTCCCTTGAGGTCCCTTTTTGCGTAACCACTCACATATATAAAAATAATGTCAGCGATTGTATATGCGAGCCACTACCATCGTGGTAGAGTTCTGCATTGTCTCGTCCGGGTCTGGTACCACCGCTTTACTACCGCGGCCTTAACACTATTAGGTCAGTCACTATTTGTCGCTGTCGTGTTCCAGTTTGGAGGGTAACGTAGCTGATAAACTTATGCATGTGGCATAAATACCCCGCCAGTACTGTAGCAACGCACCATTCATTTTGCCGTAACTTTATTCCTTTTTCCACGGTATTAAGTAATTTCAGCAGCCCATTTATTGAAATCCGCAACGATGTTTCGTGATAATGTATGCAAACTATTTGCATATCCACATCATTGCCGATGTCGTATTTCATTAATGTGAAAATGAAATAAAATGCATTTCGAAAGCGAATCGTCGAACCAAATTCGATTTGATTAAATCGCAGGATAACAACAAACATATGCCTATCTAGATGGAAAGAAGTAAGTACCGCCTACACACTGCAGATGTCTGATGCGATGTTTTCTTTCTTTTTTCTATGGGATTAATTAATTAATGGAATTCTATGGGATTAATTTTTTTTATATAATATATCAAGATAGCAATCAAACAGATGGGTCTCCTGATGGAAAGAGACAGCTATCGCCTATAGACACCAAAGATGTTAATGGTGCGTTGCTATCTTGTGGCGAGCTTCATTTACTCCGCACAGCTCCTCCCCAGTAGATGATAGCGTGATAATATGTAGCCTATATTTTGACCCAACCTGTTATTAATATTCATGCAAAATTTGAAGCAAATCCATGCAGTACTTTTTGAGTTTACATATATACAGAGAAACAGACAAAAATTATAAAAACTATATTTTTGGCTTCGATATCGATTGAAGATCACGCCCCAAGTATTCTTTTAAAAAAATATTCAATGTACAGTTTTGACTTTTCTACGATTTTATTATATGTATAGATATATTTGTCTTATAATTGTCAGAAGGTTCTTATAAAAATTAAAAAATATAACGAAAATTGCGCGGAAAATTAGAAAATTTAACCACCATAATATACAGTCCAATGCTCTTTCTGCTGCCTGCAAGGACAATCTCATAGTATCTATACATAATATAATAAAATCGTAGGAAAGTCAAAACTGTACATTGAATATTTTTTAAAATAATACTTGGGGCGTGATCTACAATCGATATCAAAGCCAAAAATATAGTTTTTAGAATTTTTGTCTGTTTGTCTGTATGTATGTCCGGGGTAAACTCAAAAAATACTGCATGGATTTACTTCAAATTTTGCATGAATATTACTAACAGGTCAGGTCAACATATAGGCTAAATATTATCACGCTATCACCTACAGGGGAGGAGCAGTGCGGAGTAAACGAAGTTCGCGTGGACTTATACAAATTACGTGTCACGTTGTTCATCCACTATGGATTCCTAATATGTATGGCAAAACAAAGTTTGCCGGGGTAGCTAGTTTTTAAATAAAGTGCATTATAAATACATTTTGTAAAATAGGATGATAACGTGCATGCAAATGTACACACATGCACACTTATTATTTCCTTTACGGTTAAAGTCAGTTGTCAAACTTAAAAGTGATATTATTGTATAGTCTATGGTCAAATTTCGGCCACAGGCGATCGCTAGTATAGATTAATAGACGAGTAGAATAGTTCTATACTGATATTATATTTCATCGGTAATATATTATTGAGTTTATTTTTGTAAAACAACTCATTAAAATAGATACAAAACCACACGATAGTGGGTTATATGTATGAAATGAAGAGAATGTTAGTAGCGTTTAATAGTTAAGGCATGATTTTGAATATAGCGGTTGCATTAGCATATGAATTGGTTCCCATTATATTAGGAAATCCAAACATATTCCACTGTGCTCTTGATAGTGTTGATACTAGGAACTATTATTATTTTGAACTAGTCACCCGAACTGGCTTTGCACGACTTTTGACTTACTTATGAAGTAAATAAGACCAATTCTCCTCTGTGCAGCACTAAATATTTATCTTAAATTTTTCATTTTTCCGTACGATTTTTTAAATATTTTCTGTCATACTTACCTTGTCAAACAAAAAATAACTTTTTTTTATAGGACAATGGCAACCTCGCGTTCCCACCACTTAACTTCTGTAAACCAGAATGACAAAGAGTCTATCCTATCCTGATACCCTATCCCAGTGTTTTTCAATCTTATTCAAGACACGACCCTCCTAACATCTTACAAACAATTGCGACCCGTTGCCACCTAACTTTCATTAAAAAAAAACAAATTCTTGTAACATTTTTCATTATTATCAAGTAAATATTTTGTCTTTGTTTTTTTTAGTGACACTAAACTACCGTCTACGACCCCCTTGCAAAAGCCTCGCCACTCCCCAGGAGGCCGCAACCCACACTTTGAAAAACACTGCCCTATCCAATCCTGTTGCTCCCACCACAGCCTACAGTTCACAATTTATATCTACAAACAAGCAACGTCGCCACCGGCAACGTTTCGGCTGGCAAACACTCGAGACCTTGGTCCAGAGAAATTAGCGGTTCGACATCCTGATTTATCTTAGTTTCTTACCACTTATCGTCCAGATACTGTCCTAAGCCGAGGTTCGATGTCACAGGGGTCAATCTCAGGGCGGGTTTTAAGCCCACTTAAACTCTAGCTGAGCACTCTACTGTCCCTAGAAGCCCGGTTCCGCAGTAATGGTTATTCGGACCAACTGCTTAATTTCATTTCGATAAACCATTTTTTTTTTTTTTATGGAAGAGGGGGCAAACGAGCAGGAGTTGCACCTGATGTTGAGTGATCATCGCCGTCCACGGACATCTACAATACCAGAGGCCTTGCAGTTGCGTTTCCGCCGTTTAAAAAATGAGTTAGCTCTTATCTCATTAGCCAAATAGGTTCAGTTGCTATGAAGTTTAAAAGCATTTTTTTAAAATTATATAAATATCTAACTGTTGCCGCAACTGCGTTTTCGTGACTCACACACATAACATCCTTTCATTCAGTTGAGTAAAAAGTGGCCTATGTTACAGGGTGATAATGTATGTTTATGTTAGTATTTTTTTTAAACCTTTCTAGTCGTTTTTGAGTTTATTCATTACAAACAAATTTTACCTCTTTATACCTATTAGCTTTTGTAATAGAGCAATATAATACTGTATATCAGGGTTCGTAGTGATAATAATTATCAACGATAACTTTTGATATTTTGATATCATTGATAATTATCAACGAATGTTTTCGATATTTTGATAATATCATTGATTAATTATCAACGATAATTTTTGATGATTTGATAATATCAATGATAATTTTCAATTGAAAAATAATGATTTGTTACTATAATTATTAAAAACCTTTTTCAAATAAGTACTTAGACCAAAATTGCCAATATAGAATGTCAAATTAGTATCAGTTTCAATCAGTTAAATGTTTGATGCGTTGAAGCGGACACGGTTCGCTTCACAGATTAATGGATAGCCGCTATATTGACAACTCCAAAGGGTTTTCTACCGTATCGCTGACTGTATGCCGGACTATCGACACAAAATATTGGTTTTGATGAGCGGATCGCTACAAATATTGCAATATTTCGTAAATTGGAATGATTTTGGAAATTACAATGAATTTTGCATGAAATAATCGCCGTAAAAAATAGTAAACATGTGTGTTACTATTGTGTTAATGTATTTTAATTCATAATATTACAAATATAGGTTTCTAAATGTTAAACTTAAGTTCAAGTGCTGGAATAATTTTGTTATTTTTTAAATTTATTTTTATGCCTCTAGATTTCAAGTCTGTCTTCTAAAACTTCTAAACCGCAATGAATAATTTTGGTGACAGCGGGTCCCCCTGTGTGTTTGCTATTGTTGTATATATGTATTTTATAATATTTATATATTTCGAATTTATGTTTAGTTTTTTTAATGATTTCTATATAGAGTTGTGACTAATGCTGTCAAATGCTTTGCTGTAGTCAATATAAACTAAATAGAGTGGCTTATTGAACTCCTCGTATTTTTCTATAACTTGTTCCAGTGCCTGTATACGGTCCAATGTGCAAACAGACAGACGTGATTACAAAATCAGCTGTTCAACGCTAGAAGTTTTTCAGAATATATCGAATATCTGGAAAAAATTTCAATTATTTTCAGTTTAAAAACTCCTGACACTGCTATAAATACAGTACGTGGATTTTGATATTTGTGTATTAAGTGAATATCGAGTTATATAATTTTATTTCATAGTACGTAGATTTTGACATTTGTGTATTAAGTGAATATCGAGTTATATAATTTTATTTTACAGTACGTAGATTTTGACATTTGTGTATTAAGTGAATATCGAGTTATATAATTTTATTTCACAGTACGTAGATTTTGATATTTGTGTATTAAGTGAATATCGAGTTATATAATTTTATTTCTGTAATAGGGGTACAAAGTTGGTTTTGAATACAGTGGATCTCCACTATCTGTCTTTTCGCCTTATTTCGTTTTATACATTTGTATGTTAGGTAAATATTGAGTTATAAATTGTTGGAGTCATGTTTTTCCCGTGTTGGTCCGGGCTCCTTTGAAGAATAGACCAATTGCCATTCTGCTAGGTAGGTCGTAAAAGGTGACTGATTGGCTATACGTGTCACTGCTATCGTGACTGCTGCTGCGTAGAGTCCTGCAATGGCGCGCCCGGGTATATACCAATACCACCGCCTTACCTATTCCTACCGTAATAGCGTCAATGTTTTTCATTGTTTTGTTTCAGTTTGGAGGGTAAAGTAGCCGGTAAACTTAAACTTATGTATGTAGAATTGCCATTGACACGGATATTAACATCTTTGGTGTCTCTTTACTTTGTCGATGGTTTCTCTTTACATCAGGAGAAGTATCTGCTTGTTTGCTATGTTATTATGAAGTTAAAAAATCACGCACATACAGCACGACTGTACTGTACTTAAAAGTAATTAGAAAGTAACAAATGCGTTTATTTTCCGTCATCACTAATCTCGCTAGCCAAAAAATCTATGCAGCACGGAGAACACAGTGTGTTAATATGTCATACACCGTTTCTAGTTCACAAGGAAATTGGCGTAAAAGTAAATATTAATTTTCAGCATAAGCGGCAGACATAATAAAAATAAAATAAACAAAAAAGCTTCTGTTTCCTTATCTTTGGTTTGGTTGTTTAAGGATATGTGGTCTGACAGTATCTTTGTTTGTCGTAGGCCCTACTACAAGCACACGACGTGGTCGCCCGCGAGGTATACGGAGAGGAGTCGCTACGCGCTTCCCCGCCGCCAGTCAACGGGCGGGCACCGCAGACTACCACGGAAGATGATGAGGACACTGAGCCTGAGTTCGAGAACGTGACTAGAGTACGCCTCGTACAATTCCAGAAAAACACTGATGAACCCATGGTAAGGGGTATTTGTTTTCTTTATTTAATTTAATAAGCTAGCAAACAAATAGGTTGTTCTCCTGATGGAAAGAGATGACCTATAAACACAGAAGAGATTGTTTTTATTAAACACTTGTACTGTTTCACAACTAAAATTCAGAAATCTGAAGTACTTTATTTAATAAAAAAATTTACAAGTTATTATGACGCGTCAACATTTTTTTAAACTGCTACCGGATCGGAAACGCGACCTCACACTGAGAAGATCCGGCGGAAGAAACTCAGCGGGCTTGCCTTTTTTCATATCATTTTTAAATAAAATATTACATATAATGTTTAATTTATAAGTATCTACCCGTAATTGTTACAGTAATAATAAAGATTGCCGATATGATGAGCATTTAATCCCATGTTTCATGTCATCTAGGTATTCATATATTTTGTATTATTTTAAAGCCACTTTTGACTGCCTCGTGGTCTAGGGCATAGCCTGTTGGGCTCAAATCATTAGGTTCCATGAGAGGTTCGATATCTGGGTCAGACGAAAGTGTTACTGAAGTTTTTTCAAGTTTTTTTTGAAAATCCAAAATCTCAGTAGCAGCTCGAAGTCTGGCGGGTGGTATGTTACCCTCCCGTGCATCGGATGAGCACGTAAAGTTGTCGGTCCCGATTATCGCTAGAAATAGTCGATAATCGTTATCAGGTGTTTAATGAGGGTTAGTGAAATAGCCTTCTCTTGCTTTTACGAGATGCCTAGTAGTAATACTGTTGATCTATTCTTTAAAAAACGCGTGCATTTCTAGATAGAAGTAGTTGTAGCGTACGCTACCCTCACGGATTAAATGGATACACCTTTCAAGATAATTCCTTAGTTTGTCAGTGCAGCTTGCATTTACACACAGAAATACAGAGTTGTACTACTTACCGCTGAAATAAAATTGTTTCAAGGGTAATTTTTAAACCTTGGCATCTCATTCGGTTTGATAAAACCGTACTACATGGTTTATTTCTATTTCTTCACGATATAATTTATTTACATTATTGAAAGTGATAGGAGCGTTTGATTACATGCGCGACAATACGTTTCCTTTCTAATGGCGTGTCTATTAGTATTCATGTGGTCTGTGGCTACGCTACACGCAATACGGTTGGGCGATTTTGATTTATCTCTAAAATCGAGCAACTTTTAATGCATATTTTGGATCACCGTTTTATAGCATAACGTAACGGCTGAACGCATTGTATTTTAATTTAAATATACTTACATTGATTTTAAATATAGGGGTATCTTAATAAATTAAATTTCGGAGAGCACGGAATGCTATTGAGGTAGTGGTAATTGCAAGAAACAAGCGATAGTCGTTATGGTATAGAAATAAAGCAAGAAAATGCAGCTATCAAATTTTTCCCATGCCTTTGTAGAATATGTTTTCCAAGTGGCAAAGACTAATTGGCATCTAACGACATAGAAAATAAATGTTATAAGTACATAGCTCATAATGAGGGTTTTTGATACCTTTGCTGCTCATTATATGTGATAGATCGAACGCCATTAAAAATATAAATATACTAGCGACCTGCCCGCAGTTTCACCCGCGTAGCTTTTGTTCCTGTGGGAATATCGGAAAGGTATATATACTAAAACCTTCCTCAAGAATCAATCTATGTATTTAAAAAAACCACATCAAAATCCGCTTCGAAGTTTTAAAGATTTAAGCATACATAGGGACAGACAGAGAAAGTGACTTTGTTTTATACTATGTAGTGATGTAGAATTAAGTGTCCAAAAATTACATACAGCTATTCAATTTGATGTTGAAAAATATTAAATTGATTTTTCAAATTTTTTTTTTCTTCGTGTTGGTCCCGGGCTCCGTTGAAGAGTAGGTCTACTGCCGTTCTGCCAAGCAGGTGGTAAATGGCGACCGAGTGGCTATGCGAGTCACTGCCATCGTGGCTACTATGTGGTAGAGTTCTGCATTGTCTCTCCCGGGCCTGGTAATAACGTCAGTGCTTGTCATTGTCGTGTTCCGGTTTGGAGAGTAATGTGGTCAGTAAACTTATGCATGTGGCATTAGACCTCGCCACAACATAGCAACGCACTATTAACATATTTTGAGTCTATAGGCGATGATTGTCTTTTTCCATCAGGAGCCCCATCTGCTTGTTTGCTATCTTACGATATAAAAAAAACTTGCAGAGTAATTAATATACTTACTGATTATTTGATTTTAGCTCTTTTTCTTAAAAAACCTCAAATATTGTAAATCGAATCAAAATCGGTTGATCGGTTTTGGATTTGGTCCGTTCGGGAATGACAACTTTTTTCTAAAAAAAGTGTTTTTTCGACATACAACTACAACGACATACGACAGTCAACCGAGAAGGTTACTAAAATTGTTCATTGTTTAAAAAACATATTTTTAATATGGGACTTACTAATTTAACATTTTTTCGTAGGGCATAACATTGAAGTTAGCCGATGACGGTCGATGTGTCGTGGCTCGCATCATGCACGGAGGCATGATCCACAGGCAGGCGACTCTTCACGTTGGTGATGAGATTAGAGAGATCAATGGTGCTCCTGTCGCCAATCAGTCCGTTGCACAACTTCAAAGGATGCTGGTATGTTTTTACATTATGAAAAATTTGGAATTTAGAAAAAAATGGAATTTTTCCAAACTTAGTATCGTCATTGTTCATCCTCAAAGACTTCTATGTACTAATGTACTAGACAAGGCATACACCACGTCAGTTCTGTTCCATTAAGGTCCCGTTTACATTTCGATTAGTGCGAGTGTTTAATGCCGGTTTAGTCGATTGTTTAATCAGCGTCTATTCACTTTTACTACGCTGATTACTAATCACTCGCACTAATCAACGGCTGTTTACACGTGTTTTTTTTCTTAATAATAAGCACCTGCATTAAACACTTGCATTAATCAAAATGTAAACGGGGCCTAAAGTGTAGTCCAGGGACTGCACCTACGTCAGAGCTCGATGAATGGTAAGCGCCATGAAATTTACGGCGGTTAAGACCTTTTGGTTGCCAATAAATATTATAATCTAGTATACGCTACAGCACTGCTTATTTTGACTTTGGTTGGACGATTTATTATCATTTCAACGCTGCAGTGGGTGATAACGAAATGGGACACGATTTCTTCTTAACAGATTAGGTTATCTAGTACGTATTACGTTAAATTCTCTGTTCATGCCAATTATTATCCCACTAATATTATGAATGCGAAAGTTTGTGTTTTTTACTTCTTCAGGTGGTATTGCAGGTGGTATTAGCACAACCTTAACACAAATCCGCTTAAGATATGCAACGTAAAAAATTTAGGCGATACGTTTTTCTTATCATTGAAGTCAATTTGTCTTGTCTACTTTAGCTACCATACTTGCATGGGTATTTGAGTCAACTTGATATGTCAAGAGTCGAAATTACATTAATTACTTGTAAATAGTAGTTTTGCCTACCGAAATGAAAGAGAAAGGCTTTTTTAATCACCATCATCTCTTCTCTTGTGTCCAACATATCTCACTTAATCTAAGGGACCCATGTTGGTCCCGGGCTCCTTTGAAGAATAGGCACAACTACCGTTCCGCCAGGCAGGTCGTAAAAAGCGATTGATTGTTAATACGAGTAACTACTATCGTGGCTACTAGGTGGTAGAGTTCAGCATTGTCTCGTCCGGTTCTGGTACCACTACCTTACCTATTCCTGCCGCAACAGCGTCAGTGCTTGTCACTGTCGTGTTCCGGTTTGGAGGGTAAGGTAATCGGTAAACTTATGCATATGGCATTAGACCTCGCTACAAGATAGCAACGCACCATTACCATCTTTGGTGTCTATAGGCGATGGTTGACTCTTTCCATCAGGAGACCCATCTGCTTGTTTGCTATCTTATGATAAAAAAAAGCGGTCTACATTCAGTCATGGAAAAATACATCGTTCCCGTGAGATACACAAAAAACTTTTCATGTGAGTCCCAATAGCGATGAGTTATGTTCAAATTTAATTATTTAATTTGATGAGAGAGCGACATAAGTTCCCCGAATGTACTGGAACAATTCGGTGTATAAATATATGTAATATGTATAATTGTTTCTTCAATGATAACTCGAGTAACTTTGAATAAAATGTCATGTTTGGTAGGTGAATGAATGAGATTAAAAAAATCTTTAATTTCGAACCAAATTGAGCCAAATTATTCAAGCGGTTGTCGAGATGTAGTGATTTTATGATGGGGTCCAAAAATGCAATGTGAAAAGATCCAGGTCAAACATTTATTAGTATTTTTACATACATAATACATGTCTTCACGCCAGATCCGTTACGGGGTATGCAAAGAGAACCGAGTACCATATGTCACGATCTCTCCTGATTCCTTTTCGCTATATTCAAATTTAATTATCTAACTGGATGAGCAAGAAAAGATCTCCCAGTCTACTCGAATAGTAGAGTTCAAAAATCTAACGTTAAAACTATGTACATCGTGAGTTTACAGTTTGGGGCGAACCTTTAATAATATTTTAACACACATACATTTATATTTTCACACTAGTTCTCATCGTGTAGGCAGAAAAAACAAATTATCGGATGTCAAGATTCTTGCAGATTTTTCATGCTTCCTCCGAATTCATTACTCTCTTCATACATATACGCCGTTTGCGAAGACTCTTGATACAACTTGATCAATCTGATCATGGTATGCCAGTCTTGGGTTCCCTGGTAGTGGCTATATCCTATTTTAAAATAATGTGTTTTAGTTATAGCATTTTAGTCTCGACTAAATCATGTATTGTAGTCTCGACTAAATCCATAATATTTTTTAAATGTTTTCAGCGGGAAGCCCGTGGCTCAGTTACATTCAAGATAGTGCCGTCTTACCGATCGGCACCGCCGCCCTGCGAGGTAACATTTATTTTACAAAATCGTGATAGAGTTAGATAGATTTGTTGGCAACCCTGAAGCTCTGTGTTTTAGGAATGTTGTGCATTTTGTTAAAACTTTGTTTAAACAAGGCAAGTGTGATTTAGAAATACTAAAGTGCGTTTTTGAACTAGTTGTGTTGCACTAACTCTTACTTAAATTGTCTAATAATTAAGTCTAACGCTGTAGATACATACTAAAGTCGACAAGCGCACACAAATTCTTCACTAATAGCTTGTCTTTAAAGCTCTGCAATTATTATTTCGTAAATAAATAAATTATTGATAGAATTATGTTTAAAATCATGAACCTTCCTTAATTTACATTTTATAAAAAAATATTCATATTTTTTATACGATTATTTTTTCTTTTTCTGCTGATCAATATCTTTCTTCTCTACAAATGTCACCGCACCAACTGTATAGAATTTATGGTCTAATTTGTCAAAAAATTAGTATATACTATATTGTGTTTTTTGACGTTGATGTTCCGATTTATAATTCCAGTGGCCACAAGAACTTAAAATCTATAATAAATTTAGGAGGTGAATGTGAGGCTATAACCACAGAATACTTAGAGAGTAACAGAAGTCAATGTTACATACAAGTAATATTCGAGCATAGCACACATAGACACCTCTCACAGACGCGATATCTCGGACTGGTGCGGAACAAACTGTCCCGAACCATTCCGAGATATCGCGTCCGTGAGAGGTGTCTGTATGTGCATTGCTCGAATATCACATGTATGTAGATTGACTACTGTTAGTCTCCAGTATACTGTGCTATAACTGTCGTGTACGCAAGAAGATTGTTGCAAGTACTTTTTTCTCTTTCTCCTCTCCTCGGTTGTGCATTATTATTATCAGTTGAAAGAAAATATATGGCTCAACTAACTTCAATCACATTCAGTATTAAATTCATACATTAATTTGATATAAAAAGTATATGATTGTAAAGATAAACCTTAATTCTTCAAATTCTGTGTAACTTTAAGCCTTTGAAGAGAGTTAATTACTCTAAAAAATCTCGTTGAAAAAAAAAATTAGATGGCCGTCAGTTGATTATTTTATGTCTGCAAACACGAAATAGGTTGATTAGCTTTATGAATTCACTTTATTTTATTATCAATATTATCTAATCCACTCAGAATAGATTCCTATTGAAAATCACTTCATTCGGATTTGTTTATTTATAATAAATAATTTAAAGAAAAAAAACGTTGTAGCTTGCACTTTTGGATTTTCCAAACTTTTTTTATTGAAATGGGTATACCTCGGGGGTGGTCATTCTTTTTAAATCCAACCATAAGAGTATGTAAATAATGGATGATTGATTGTTCACTCACTGATTTTAATGTATAAACACGCATTTTGATAATTCTTATTTTATTGGATTGAATATATCTTGAGTCGAGAGTTGTCTCATATAGTTTTTGAAAAAAAAAATACCCAAAAGAGTATAAAAACAGAGGATGATTGTTTATTCACTCACTGATTTAAATGTACTAACGGTTGCCTGTGGCCGAAATTCGACCATAGACTCAACAATATAATCTCTTTTAAGTTTGACAACTGACTTTAGCAGTAAAGAAAATTTTATACATGTGTGTATAATATCATGTATGTCACATGAATGTAGTGTGTGTAATGCTTATTTTTATTAATTTAATGTATTTCCAATGCATATTATTTAAAAATATTAGTTTTTTGCAGTCCTCCGTAACGTAAATTTTATACTCCACCGTTCGCGCAATTGTCTTAAAAACGGGTCCAAAGATTTTCCTTCACATATTAATATATAGATGACCACACATAACTTTTCGTCGGTTTATTTTTAACTTCCCGCTACGTAGTGTACGTAGATAGGAAGTTACTGAATTTGCCCCGATTTTCGAAAATCGAGTTTTTACCGGATCTCCACGTTTTGAGGTCCTAGGAATCTTTTCTGACTATTTTCGCGATGACGTCAGTATGTCTGTATGTATGTGTGTGTGTGTGTGTGTGTGTGTGTGTGTGTGTGTGTGTGTGTGCGTGCGCGTGCGTGTGTGTGTGTGTGTTTGTGTGTGTGTGTGTAAACATCGCATAACTTTTGAACGGCTGGATCGATCGAAACGCGGTTGATGGCATTCGATTGGATTCTGCTCAACTTAGACTTCCTGAAAATTTGAATTAAGTCGGCCTAGGAGATTTTGAGAAATTTTGAAAAAACCCAAAAAAAAATTTTTTGGCAAAACAGTATTTTTTTAACATAACTTCCAGATTAATTTACCGATTGAGTACAAAAACTAATCAGCTCTATTCCTCAAAAAACTAAATCTATTGCATAAATTGTATCAAAATCGGTTTATCCGTTTGGGAGGAATCTTTGACGAAAAATTTAAAAAAATGTGTTTTTTCGACATTACTTCGAAATTTTTCAACCAATCATTTTTGGTATTCTACGATATTTTAGTACTAAAAAAATTACGTCAGATGGCATTTCAAGAATCAAAATCGAATCTAATTTTCAAAAGTTACAGCTTTTCGAATATTAAATTACGCCATTTTTAGCAAATTTACTTCATATTTTTAAAATAATTTTCAGGCTAATACACCGATAGATTAAAAATCTTATCAGCTTTTCTCCTTTAAAAACTGCGTTAATTGTATCAAAATCGGTCAATTTGTTTAGGATTTATTAATAATGAAAATATTTGAAAAATAAATTTTTTGACGTTGCTACGAAAATTTTCAACCTATCGATTATTTAGCTAAAGCAATATTTTAGATCTCAAAAATTGAATTGAATGTCATTCGAAAGATCAAATTCAATCAGCGTTTCCAAAATATACAGCTTTTCAAAAATTTAAATACTGCCATTTTAACAAAATAGATGTTTGAACTGAAAAAATCTATGTTTATAGTGAAAAAATCTATGTTTATATTTTTTACTATTTTGAGCTTAAAGTACCTTAATTCAGCGGGAAGTTTCAGGGATGGCCCGTGGGGGTCAGTTTTCGAATAGTTTCCTATTAAAGCCCTAAATTTTATACCTCTCAATATTGAAATAAAATTGACCCCGACACCACGCGTTGCCGTCATAAACGGTGGATAGGTACAGCCATATTCTATAATGCGTCATTTCAAAATGTTACGTTGTGTCAGGCAATAAATGGCCTACAAATTGTTACAATTCAGTGATAATATCTTAAACGTAGCGTACATCTTAAATAAGTGTTTATTGTTCGTTAGGATATAAGACCTACAAAAAATATTATATTATATATTATATAAAAATATTATATTATATATTTTTTTGGGTCTGGTTGGGATTGCTTTTTTTGATAAAAATAAGATCTTTAATGTTACGTAACTAAAAATATTTTAAAACACCTAGCATTGTTGAGAATTTGTCATCTGTGTATATACATTTGTTCGTCAACTACATTTATAAATAAGGAGAAAGGAGAAAAAAAAACTACAAACCTTTTGCCGACGCGACGTGAACGACAGTAATAGCTAATTTCCGTAACGTTGACGCTCTCTATTGCGAAAATGTTGAATGTTCAGACCTTTTACTTTAGTACTTCTGATTTAAACATCAAGTATTATACTGAAGTTCAAACAAAGTTGTCCAGTATATAAATTCTATGCTGTTAGTGCGAGAGCCCTTTGTGTGTTAAAGAAGTCGACATCGAATCGTATACTTTTATTGCAGGGTTTTAAAGCACTTTATATGTAGTAGTTACAATGACACTAAAATGAACAATTATTTTTCTTTTAACTAGCTATTCCGGATAAAGCCTTCGCCCGTGCTAGTAAGTAGCGAAGTACTAGAGCTCCAGCTACTTTGTTTTGTGCCTCATTGTTCACGTATATTCCATGTTTGTGTTTGTGTTCCTGACGTCCTGTAGGCATGATGCGTATGTGTTTGTATTTGTTTATGTGCGCTTGTTGTCCTGACAATTGCTTCAATGTATCTTATTTTATTTTACGCATACATTGTCATAATTCATATTTTGTATACTTGTACTACTGCCATTACATATTCATCTTTAAACAGTTCTCTATCTGTCCTTTTTGGATAGCATTGGTAAATCTCGCGCAAGAAAAGATAAAATATTAGAAATTCAAAGACTTTAATCCGCTAGGACCAAACTATTTTATTAATTTTTAAATTTTACTGCAGGTAATTTCATTAAAAGTTTGGTGATGGTGTTCATTAAATAAGCTGTAAAGTAATTAATTTTGTGCAAGCAGTTCTTAGACCACGTTTCAATTGAGTCTCAATTTAAGCTTAGTAAGCTGGATCCATACAAAAACTAGACATAGGCCGATAAAATTTGTACAACTAAACGATTCGAATCTTTTTTTTATATCATAGGATAACAATCGTGTATAAGTACCAAATATGTTAATAGTGATACGTTGCAATTTATGTGACGGATTCAGTAATACAGGAACAAGACTGTGACAAGCGTGGACGATATTGCGGTGGAAAAAACACATTAGTTTTATAGTGAATACATTTCGAGCTTAATACACTATGGTCCCATGAACATTTTTTTTTATGACAAGCTACATTTTTGTAAACAGCTTCGTTTTGACTTATAAAGATAGTTAAAAAAGGAATTTGACCGCCCCGTTGGTCGAGTGGTTAGCGATCCTGACTACGCGATCGACGGGGCTCGGGTTCGATCCCCGACGGGGACAAGCATTTGTGTGATGAACATAAATGTTTGTATTTCCGGGTTTGGGTGTATGTATATTAAATATATTCTTGTATTTATATATGTATTTCTATGTATTAGTATCGTTGACTAACACCCATAACACAAGCAAATAATTTGCTTACTTTGGGGTTAGATCAGTTAGTGTAATTTGTCCCTTGAATATTTATTTATTTATTTATTTATTTAGAATGTCAGACTAAGAAAAGTTTCCACTTCAAACCCTTGAATTATAATAGTTTTTAACAAGGTGTTCTCATAATTCTGAATCTAGAGTGGAGGAGTGTTAAGGAAACACCTCATCACACAGATAGCAACACCTCATTAACATCTTTGATGTCTATGAACTATAGTCTCATTTTCATAATGAGAGCCATTTGTTTGTTTGCCATCTTATAATATCTATAACAAAAACATAGTATTATCCAAGAAAATGGCAGACCCGTTTGAATAAGTTACACAGAGTGTAAAAAAGGGTAATAATTACACTATAGAGCACACGTAAGAAGTGAAACGTTTCATGATATGTCATTTTTCTGCTGTTTACTACTTAATAATAAATAGCATGGTGCGTGATGGTGAGCGTAACAGAAAAGTGTGACTTTTTTTTAACATTTCTATTAAGTTTCTCCCGTACGTCGAGGAAAAGTTTCACTTCAAAACAAACTAATTACAGATGTTGTATCTTTTAATTCTTTTACATTGATTTTAATGGTTACTAAAAAATAACGCGGAAATGCAGAAAATTTGTTCAAATTTCAATTTTAACCAATGCTATCTGAACTAATAATTGTATATGTTTTTATAAACTACATGTTTTGACCAATTTTTTAACTTTTACAAGCAGGCATTTTCTTCCCTTTGCTAGACTTTATATTAATTTCATCTATCTGGTTTTCAAGTTTTAATTGTGAACCAAGTTACCAATACTGTAATGTACCTACCTACGTAACATTTGAATATTCCATTATTTTGATCTTTTTCCTACACAATCTGAATCCTCTTAAATGTTCACGTCTTGAAATTTTGTTGTCTTGTTCAAATTCTGACTTAATTAACTGTTTTAGATATTTGTACGAGCTCAGTTTGACTATGATCCGTTAGAAGACGAGTTGATACCCTGCGCTCAAGCTGGGATTGCATTCAACACGGGAGATATTTTGCAGGTATGGTAATTCACAGATAACGGGACAATCTACACTATTTAGAGGTGTACAGAAACTTCAAACTTGGCTTGTTTGTATAGCGAGTTTTTTCTGAATATTAGAGAAGCAAGGCATGTTCATAGACTTTGAAACTTGACTGTATACTCATATGTAATTACGCAATCCCGTTAATTTCTTTATCGTCATTACCATTTACTACAGGTAGTAGAAGAAATAAATGCGTCGCTATACTTTTTAACCCCAGAAGCAAAACAGGTCAGTGTAATAAGTTTGACCACTATGCATATGTCTGTCTGTTTGTCTATCTGTGGCACCGTAGCTTTCAATTGGATTAACCGATTTGACTGCGCTTTTTAAACTTGAAATCTGGTTTTCTAGCGGCCAATCTTGTGGTGTACATATTTAATCATAATTTGTTCAGCCGTATTAAGGTCATCAGGTGTTTTCTACTTGTGAAAGGAATAAAGCAACCGGCACAGGCCTTATCTATACGAAATTTGGTATTTTGACCTGGCGCTACGGGAGTCCTATGCGGTCCTATAAGGTTATCAAATCTTGCGTTGTGCTCTGTAAACAATGCACATGAGGCAGGAAGAAAGTGGTCTTATGATTAAGAAATATGTCGGGTGTATGTATGTCCTACTACCCTACTTCGTACTTATATTATAAATGCGAATGTATGTTTGGACGGATGTATATTTGTTACTCTTTCACGCAAAAACGTCCAAATCGATTTGGATGAAATTTGGCACACTCATAGATCATGACCTGGAATAGCACATGAGGCGCTTTTTTTCCCAAAAAATAAGTTAATCCCGTGGAGTTCACCAAAATCTGTTATAATACAGCGGGCTGCAGGGCGCAGCTAGTATCATTAATATTATGAACGTGAATGTTTAGATGTTTGGAATTTGGATGGATAGATGTGTGGCGCCGCTGGTCCGTACCGCTGAAGGGTCAAATAGTTATGGAATTTTTTTTTCGGAATGTCTGAATTACTGCTGGCTTTATTGGTCCAGGGGGGTCACAGCTTCACCGGTCGCGGGGGTGAGCAGAGTACTCGGCCAGAATTTAAAGGTGTAGGGCTGTACGCCCTCCGCCCTAAGGGTGTCTCCTGCGAGACCAAACCTCGTCTTAGGGGGGGGTCGTGATTTGCGATAAGAGGGCTAGTGGCATTGTTTTGTCCGTCGGCTGATCCTTGCCCTTAGGCTCGGTTCGCCGATTAGCGAAACAGGGGTCCTCGTCGCCGCCAGCGGTGACGGTGTCGCGTATGTAGGTGTGTAAAGTTTTCGTGTGTACCGTTGGCCAGAATTATCATAGGCTGATTATGGAATCAGAGGGCCAGCTTTTGTAAGGTGACGTAATAACTGTGGAGGTTGATGACGTCACACAAGCACAAGAAATGGGAAAAGGAAGATCTTCCCAGCCTGACAAGGTGTATTGCCTGGGGACCGAAGTCCATTTGAAAAACGTTGGACCTTGTATATAATGAGTACAAGATAAATAATTGTAA
Organism: Apodemia mormo; assembly: GCA_036924255.1. Taxonomy (NCBI): domain Eukaryota; kingdom Metazoa; phylum Arthropoda; class Insecta; order Lepidoptera; family Riodinidae; genus Apodemia; species Apodemia mormo. The sequence continues at coordinate 31,886,155 of JAUPFN010000011.1, forward strand.
TATCGCAATTCAGAATTTTTTATTTTTCTTTTTTTCTTGTAGCGTTTGTAGATTGCTTGAACCGCTACAGATGTTTGGATGTATGGATATGTGCTACTAAATCACGAAAAAACGGAACAGATTTGAATAAAATTTTGGACACAGAAAGATGTAGTAGAGAACACAGGAGACATTGGAATAATAATAATAAATATTCAGGGGACAAATTACACTTACTGGTTTAACCCCAAAGTAAGCAAATTATTTGCTTGTGTTATGTGTATGCTAGTCAACGATACTAATACATAGAAATACATTATAAATACTGCAATATATTTAATAAACACCTAAACCCAGAAATACAAACGTTCATGTTCATCACATAAATGCTTGTCCCCGTCGGGAATCGAACCCGAGCCCCGTCGTTTGCGTAGTTAGGGTCGCTAACCACTTGACCAACGGTGTGGTCAATAGCAACATATAGCTACTAATATAATATAATAGTACATAAGCTACTTTTTATCCCGAAAAAATTAGAGATTTGCCAAAAACTTTTATAATCCAGCGGGCTGCAAGTTTTTGGAGAATCCCGCGGAATCATCTCATTTTCTGGGATATAAAGTAGCCTATGTGCTATTCCAGGTCATTATCTACCTGTGTGCCAAATTTCATTCAAATCGGTTCAGTAGTTTTTGCGTGATTGAGTAACAAACATCCATCCAACCATCCATCCATCCAAACTTTCGCATTTATAATATTAAATAATAAATTAATAGTAGTATAGATCTATACGAATATTATAAATGCGAAAGTTTGGATGTTTGTATGGATAGATGTTTCTTACTCCATCATGCCAAACTTACTGAGCTTGATGAAATTTGGCACACAGGTAGATGATGATCTGAAATAACAAATAGGTTTTATTCTGATGATTTGTTCCCGCGGAACTCACCAAAAACGTTCATAATGCAACGGGCTCTACGCTGCAGCTTGCTCGACATAACGTCTCGTCCATATCTCCGATGATTATTATTATTAAGTAGCGACATTGCCGGAAGAAAACCTTCATATACATTAGGCACATATCCGCTCTTGGGTAAATTATCTTCCCCAGAAAAACTGAAAATTTATATACTTAGCAGAAATTTAGTTTAGAGCATTTGTTTTTATAATAGCAGTTAGCAGGCAACATTGGTATATACTACATACGTGCCTATATTGTGGTGTACCTATATCGAAGGTACGTACTCGTATTATAGGTAGCTACGTACTTTCGAACGAATGTAAAATTTCGTCCCAAACCGCCCATTGTATGGTGCTGTGCGATTGACCACTTTCAGGTCAGTTTAACAGTGACCTTTTCCTTGTACATATACAGATAATCAGCAAAGACGACTCACACTGGTGGCAAGCTCGGAAAGATGCTTCTGGTGGATCAGCCGGTTTGATTCCCAGCCCAGAGCTACAGGAGTGGCGGGCGGCTTGCGCTGCCGCTGAAAAATCAAACACCGACCAAGGTAATGCTTAAGCTGGAACTTCCTCAATTAATTTGATCGTGCGTGTAAACAATGGTCATTCTGTCTCATTATCACGTAACGTTACGCCGTTAGTGGATGCGACAAAAAGAACGCTTATTTATGATCAAATAGATTTATTAAGAGCATAGGTTTGTTAATTGTTGATATTTAAAATCTATGTTTTTATTGTTTAGTTTTGCGCTTAGTAGTTTTATGGTCAGATAGAAAATATAGAGAATATATTCTTGCCAGAATACTAATTTAGATTAGTATGGACAAAGCTATCGTTACAACTGTATTATTACGCCTTGGGGGAACAAATAATCATACGAAGAAACGAAATGAAGAAAGACTTTTATCAATATAGAATATCTTTCTAAGATGTTTGTGTGGCAAAGGTCACGATATCGAAATATTTTATTATTTCTGCGATGTTATTTTGCCAATATTACTTTTCTAAATTAAAAACAATCAGCAGGCCTACTCTTGAAAACAATATAAATCTTAAACCAATATTGATAAAAGCAATAAGTTTCGAATATCGTCAAAAAACGGTACTCTTGAAACCAATATTGCCCACATTGATTTAGTATATTAACGACCTAAGTATCGGAAATAGATGTCATCGTGACACGTCAAGCTAGTGTTAAAAGTGGAAATTTTAAGTACCGTTTTAAATAAAATAACGAATAAAAGCAATAATGAGTAGTTCCAAAAATTTCGAAATCCGTGTCGCGCTGTCGCCGAATCCAAAAATTGGATATAGTTGTTCAGAGTACGAAATACTTCAAAATTCATTAAATATTCATTTTAAATTGAAATCGGTTTTCAAGAGTAGCCTACAGGTTTCGTGTTTATCGCAACATAAGGGCAATAACGAGGAGATCACAGTGATTACCATGGTGGTAAGGTAATTTTGGTATCACCGCCTTACCTGTCCTCCTGTCGTAATAGCGCTAGTACTTATTACTGTCATGTTAGTAGTAGTGTACATTAATGCACCAATAGATGAGAATGTACAAGTGACATCGTTATTATCTATGTGCGATGGTTCTCTCTTTTTACCAAAAGAGCCATCTGGTTGTTATATTTTAAAAAAAAGAGCACTACAACTATTCGTAAAAAATAATGTTTAGCACTTTACTAACTTGTGCTTAGTAACGTTATGTAACTCTCTTATTTTAGCTTAAAGGATAGTGTGCAAAGTAAACTAAAGGCGGTGGTACCAAACCTGGGTGAGGTATTTAGAAACCTACTCTCTAGGAGTCACAGTTTTGTGATTTATTTCGTCTATACCTTTGACGACCTACTTGGGAGGAAGGCAGATGATCATTATTCCAATAGACGCCTAGACCAATACGGAGAAAATTTTATATTGACTGTTACAATTATTGTCTCCTTTAGAATTTTTACGGTATTAAGATGCCGCTCTGAATATACTTTTTATCTGTCAAATAAGCGGATTAAAAATTCATTTTTGTACATAAGCGCGTCTTAAATAAATATACGATATATAGACAGATTATCTTCCATCTCGTCAGCTAATAAAACGATAACCGTATTAACTGGTAGAAAATGTCTTTAGACGTTAAGTTCGCCTTTTGTATATTTTGTGCAATAAAGAGTTTAAATAAATAAATATTTTTGAACAATATAAGCGTGTCGTAAATAAGGACACGATAGATAGATAGATAGATTATCATCCAACTCGCCAGCTAATTAAACGATAATCGTGTTAAATAGCAATGTGTCAAACCTGATGTAAATGTAACGAAACGATGTTAATATGTTATCTTCTAAAACGAATCGCTGACGTTATTGTAAACGATAAAAAATACCAAAATTCATTTTTTTACAACATAAGCGTATCTTAAATAAATACACCGTAGATAAATAGATTATCACCCAACTCGCCCGCGCCAGCTGAGAGAACAACCGTATTAAATGGAAATGTGTTTTAAAACGAATCGATGACGTTATTGTCAAAGATATATCAAAATTAATTTTTGTACAATATAAGCGCGTCTTAAATAAATACAAGAATGATAAATAGACTTTATTTTCACTGATAAAACGATAACTACATAAAATTGAAACGTGTCTAACTTGACGTGAATGTAGCGTGACGAGGTTAATATGTCATCTAAAACGAATCTTTTACACTAATGTCAACGATAAAGAATATCAAACATTTTCAGCAATCACAATTGTAAAAGTAGTGTATAATGTTATCTATAGATAACATATTATCGTTTAAATCTGTCAATTTTAGATCTCGGAAATGTTACGCTTTAATTAAATTTTGTAGCTGTTGTCTGGCCATATAACTTTAGGTTGTCATGAATTTATCCTTTAGAACACAACTTACAGAAATCCGAGTACATTACATACATTTGAAATTACTAATTATATTGCCCGTAAAATTACAAGCAAAATCTGGTTGTTTATAAAGAAATTATTGTGCATATGCACATAGATACGTATGTTACATATGTAGTCGATATAAAGCAGTTAAAATCGCTGCTTTAGCAATGGATTAAGGATCGGACCACAAACTTCCAGAGAATTCCCAGCTTGGAGAAATTTGGGTCCCGGGTAAGCCAGGATTTAACATGTCAGCGTCTCTCAACCGAAAGTTTGAGATATTCATATACTGTTTCCACGCTATAATTCGACTGCAGCCGATTCAGATTCAAATCTGATCCGGGGTAACTAACCGAAAATTTAAATTTACTAACAAAATATGTTCATGCTGGCCCCATTTGTTTTTATTCCACCCAAAAGGGTACGAAAACTAAGGATGATTGATATTTTACTTACTGATTTTAAGGATCTTCTCAGTGTGTGGCCGCGTTTCCGATCCGATAGTAGATTAAAAAAAATTTTATATATATTTTGACATCGTCATATGGTAGACATTTCATCTATACGGACAAAGCGGTTCGACTCGACATTCTTCATTCGAACCGCAAAGGACTGGAACATGCTCCGTAGTCTTGTGTCCCCCGACGAGTACAATGAAGCGCGTTACATCTTAGGCCACATCTTTGCTTACCATCAGGCGAGATCGTGGTCAAGCGCTTCCCTGTCAATATTTAAAAAAAGGTATCAAAATGGAGTGTTAAATTCATTCACTGTGTATAGTTTTTTACAGGTCAAACTGTGTATATATTTATTCTGTATATATTTATTTCATAACAATGTGTGCGGTTGACGTCAGCGTAGGAGAAATTCAGACCTTATTTGTATTAATTTTAATATACAGTGATACTTTTAGAGATCCAGCCAAATTTAAAAATTAGGAACTAAATATTAAATTGAAAGTGTTTCTTTGTTGGATAAAAAATGAAATTTTGAATTTTTTAAGTTATTTTTTTTAAACTTAAATCGAACATATCCATTCTGAACATCCTCTGGAAATTTGGCCGGACTTTATAAAGCACCCTGTACTGTAATGGATGGGCATCCATCATCCGTAACCAATCCGTAACCAATTGTGGGCTTGACTCTACCTTGTTCGTTAGTTTTTTAAATCTATCTTTCACAGTATTGTATATTAATTGATGTTGTATGACGTCTTCTAGCATAAACATGTTACTATTTGCTTAGTTTAATTATACTGCTCCTTTTCATATTCAAAAACTGCAATAGGTCTCGACGACAGTTGTTAGTCGCATATATCGTAAAAACCGTTCTTTATCTAATATTTTTATTTTTCTTTCATAAAATCTATGGACTTTCACAGTTGGTACGTAAATTTTAATTTCATTCTTAATTATGAGTGCCAATTCTCTTTATACTAAGCTAAATGGATTTATTCCAACAAGTGTTCCTATGTGTGCATGGTAAAACATATTTTCCGGACCATTGTACTTTCACTAACAAATGCTAGCTAACTTGCTTCAATGCTAGAAGGTAGCGTTCATGTTAACATCCTTCTAGAACTATGTGATTATAATAATGTTAATAGAAGTCTTTGTTGCCCCAAATAATATTGCCTTTGGGAAATGCTTAATCAAATACACCCTTTTAGTATTGTTTGTAAGGACCGCCTTGTTATTGTTTACTTCTCATAATTTACCGTTATTTGCTTAACGTTTTCATAACATGAGTTTATTGTTATCTTATTTACGTTTCTAATTTAACCATTTTAAGCCGCAATTTTAGATTTTTTTCAATTTTCAATCTTATGACCCCGTAAAGGGCAATTAGAAATTTACGTTTATTTAGACTTTTTTGTTTTTATATAAGTAAACCAAACATTTGTCGGAGATTTTAATTAAACAATCAAATAATTATTTTTCGTAACTCAGTGTAATTTACAAAGCTGAAATTTTAATTATCTAGTACTTTCTTTATGAAGCCAAAATATTTATAATGCCAATAAGTAAACTGAAATTAACTGTTCAAATTTAATTTGACTCTTATCTGAATTCACATTTTACAAAGACATATTCATTAAAAATTAAAGTAGATATAAAGAAGTAAAAAATTAAAGAAAATTTAAAAAATTTGGATAAGTATTTTCCATTACATTGTGTGCCCTGTCTATATCAAGTAGTGACCATACCATTCCATTGTGAGTTGCGTTTGCATGACCGTGTTGTAATGTTGTGCGGCTAGGAGCTGAAGGATGCGTCTCACACACGGACGGCTGTGAAAACACAGGTAAATCATTTGTATCAACACACACAACAAGAAATCAATTCTATAATGTCATAAAAGTAGGTATATATACAAGCGTTACTTTGGGAATATTCTCAATTGAAAGACGAAATTAATGTAATTTGATTTAAGTTGAAGCATTAATTTGCATTAAGAATCAATGCTTCAACTCTTATAGAAGTACTATTCGATTCTTCTAAAGAAGCATCGGCAACGAAGTGAAATATGCGTTGAGTGGATAAACTGTGCGTTCCTCTTTGTGTTACAGGGTGGCTTATTGTGCCTCTGGGATCTTCTTTGAATTTCAGTTTTTTCCATTCTTTATACATTATTTGCTTCAATGAATGGCATTGCAAAAATCACATAAAATTTCACGGAAAGTCAAATTAATCGCCTTAATTTCGACTTTGAAAAAAGATAATTACATATGTCTTGATAAAACATATTCATTGTGTAATTATCATCTTGCTCGCTTCTTCGAAGTATCGACGAAGGTAACGATTTTTGATATTTCGGTGTCCATATTAAATTTAAAGTCTTAAATTTTTGATTTTTGATCAAGAGCAAATGAGATGTGCTCAAAGAAATTATAGTTGTTCGAAATTAGTCCCATTTTAAAATATCCAGTATTTAGACCCCCCAGTCGAATAGAGGAAAATCCAAAGTCTAAATTTACACGACCTACTTCTTAAACGAAGCTTGAAATTGGCTTTTGAATTCAAACAAAAGTGTACTTTAAATTCCTTGCAATACAAGATATATATCTGTATAATATAAGTTTAAAATATTGTTAAAACATTTTACGAGCCATGCTACGTATTCTATCGATGTTATTTAAGTTTTTAAGCCTTGTACAAATTTACTTATATCGAATTGTTTTAAATTTATAATCCATATAATAGATTCCGCAAATTAGAAATGCTAAGTGCCAAATATGGCAAATGATAGTCCCGCTTCATTGATAGGTAAGCGATTGTACTGGAGATTTTGTAGAACTCTACCACCTAATAATCACGACCGCAGTGACAAATTTGGCCAATGGTTTGCTTTTCGAACTTTTTTGGTAGGTATGCAAATAGACTTATTCTTCACAAAGGGGCCGACCTGCAGTTCCAACCGACATGGACTTCGTGTTTTGCCAGCTTGTTTGACACAGATAAGTCCCGGGCTCCATTATCGTGGTTAACATGAAAACCCCCAAATCTCGCAGTGGGCTAAATATTGAGTCATGAGTTTCATCTTTAACCAAAAACTCTCGCAGTGTAAATCGGCCTAATGATATATATTTGAGGTAATAAACATAAGAAAAGTTTGAAAAATCCAAAAGCGCCCCGCAATATATATTTTTTTAAATTATTTATTATAAAAAAAAACAGATCCGAATGAAGTGATTTTCAATAGGGATCTATTCTGAGTGGATTCGATAATATTGATAATAAAATAAAGTGAATTCATGAAGCCAATTAACCTATTTCGTGTTTACAGACATAAAATAATCAACTGACGGCCATCAAAAATGTCTCTCAACGACATTTTTAAAGTAATTAACTCACTTCAAAGACTTAAAGCTATACAGAATTTGAAGAATTAATGTTTCTCGTTATAATCATGTACTTTTTATATCAAATTAATGTATGGAATTAATACTGAGTGTGATTGAAGTTTGTTGAGCCGTACATTTTCTTTCAACCAATAATAATGCAAAGCTGCGCCGCGGCTTTGCATTATTATCGCGCAAAACATACAACCGAATTAATAACCCTCTCCATTTGAGAAGTCGGTTGATAAAGGAGATGTGATTTATAATTAAAAAGCGGTGATGAGTGTATTGAATTATAATAATGTAAAAATAACGTTAATAGAATATAATTATAATAAGAAACTGATAACAATGTTGCACAAGTGATTGCATTACATGCATATATGCATATATGCATTAATGGAAAATGCGAGTTTAGTCCCCGCCAATTCTGCGTTTAATAAAGTTTCATCAATATGGTGAACCAAAACAATAAACTCGTGAAATATATTTTGTTATCACTATGATGAATAATACATGTCATGTAAGCAAATATGGCAAATAAAAATACTTGTAGAGATAATAGAATAAAATATGAGTCGACAAAAATATATCATACCGTACTTAGGTTCTCAAGTTCCCAAAATTTCTTTTATATATCTTAATATAATAGTTGGCTCCATCGAGCAGTTGTACGATTAAAATGCCCTAAAATTATATTAAGAAGATTGCCATAAATCGAGGAAATAGTGGTAGAATTGCAGGCCTTTAATCTTTTTTTCTTTTCTTGGATATAATTCATTCGTAATTTTCAGGAATTAATAGGAATAACTTTTCCAAAATCTTTGTTTGGTTTGCCATAAATTTCTACAATTTACTACATGCAAGATCAATGTATGCAATTAAGAAAACATTTGTTCCTAGACCCTAAAAGATTTTCATTCACCCTTGATCAGAAGACACCTGAATTTTGATTTTAGCTCATTTCATCTTATTAAACTTATAAAGAAGACATTACGTAGATATTTTACACTTTAAAAATCACTATGAATATTCGTAGAGAAACTTATGATTATCACCAAAATATTTGAATTTGATTAATATGTATCACCAGACACCTTGCAATATAAAAAAAAATAATGATTTAGTTTCTAATCTAAGAAAGAGTTTGTTTGTCCAGGTCAACTTTAGAAATCTAAATACAAGTTATAATTTTCAAATGATGTGAATTAAATTATATAAATTGGAGCCTTATTATTAGACAAACTGTTTTTGGCAAATCTGTTGATAACCTATACCTACTTATATTCTAACCCATACAACATTCTTATATTTACCATTTAAATGCCGAACAGATCAATACAAAACATACATCTCAAGAATTCTCAATTCCACATACAACCAATTTTATATTTTTGTATACATTGGATGTTATAATAAAAGGAATGTTAATGATTATTTTGTTACAGTTAACTGTTCGATATTTGGCCGTAAAAAGAAGCAATCTAAGGATAAATATCTAGCGAAGCATAATGCCGTGTTTGACCAACTCGATGTTGTTACATACGAAGAGGTTGTGAAGTTGCCTTGTAAGTATTAAACATTTTGTTTTTATATTTCATTGCTTCAGACGTATTTCATAGCTTTAGTGGCATATTTCATAGCTTCAGACGTTACTTTGAGAGACTCCTCTCGAAGAAGAAATAGAAGAAATTAAGGTGATTTGTTTGCAAATTTTTGATAAACTCCTGCAATGTCACTGGATCAGGAAAGCCCTCAAATGTTTCTTGATATATATTTCATTATTTTCTTCGGACAAACGAGATGCGATTTCAAAACTAGATTACTAGGAAATCCTGTTTTAGGAAAGGTAGAGAGAGCCCTGAGGTTTGCAATTGGATATTAGACGATAACCATATAAGTTTTGTTTATTCATTCATTAACTAAATTAATATTATAAGGAAGAATAATTTTATTTTTTGTATGTTATTGACGAAAAATTCCTATTAAACGCGCGCGAGCGCTTTGGTAGTAAAATCTCGTACACCGTGATGCTAACGTCATGATGCCAAAGATCAGGTGTTGACCGTTCGAGTACACTTTAAATATTTTTTTAAGTAAGAATATTTTTTACAAAAGGAATGAATGTTTTGTTTGAGATTGTCATCTATATATTTATTAATACGTGAAGTAAAAACTTTATACCCCCTTTTACATCAATTACGCGAACGGCGGAATATGAAATTTGGTGTACGACCGACGAAAAAAACTACTTTGCCGAGAACTAACATAAGTTTACCGGCTACCTTACCCTCCAAACCGGAACACGACAGTAACAAGCACTGACGCTATTGCGGGAGAAATAGGTTAAGCGTTGGCACCAGACTCGGACGAGACAATGCAGAAATCTACCATCTAGCCATGATGGCAGTGACTCGCATAGCCAATCGGTCGCTTTTTGCGACCTGCCTGGCAGAACGACAGTTGGTCTATTCTTCAAAGGAGTCCGGACCAACACGGAGTCAATGTACTAGGATGGCATAAGTTATAATATCGATTAATATTAAGCAATTTTTTAAAGAAAGAAAAATTTTGATAAACACGACAAACTCGCGTTGAGGCCAGGTAATACTCTTCTAGCTGAGCTATGTATCGATTGTTCGATGTGGTGAAATATTCTTTTGATATATGTTATGATTAGACCATTAAATTTGGAATTTATCATTTTTTTATTTGATTGAGATTGATATTTAATATTGACCTTCCAGCGTTCCAAAGAAAAACTATAGTTCTACTAGGAGCCCATGGCGTTGGGCGACGTCATATTAAGAATACTCTCATAGCTCGCCACCCAGATCAGTACGCGTATCCAGTACCTCGTAAGTGATTATTTATGTTATTTCTTGTTGTGCTGAAAAACAAAGTGTTTTTGTAGGAATGATAATAATATTTTAATACAACTACGTATTAGATTATAATTTTTTACTATTATCGACTCTGTGGTCAAGTGGTTCGGTGTCGGTGTTAACCACTCGTTTCCCGGGTCAGATAATTCAAAAAGGTGTTGTTTTCAGTTTTCTGATGAAAGAAACGTTGCCCGGGATTGGATAAGTGTCTGGTTGGCGATAGCCTTGTCACCTATCTCATTGTGGAAATAAGAATCTTGGGTGCACTTGTTGTACCTTTGCCTACCTCTTCGGGAATACGGGCGTGAAAATACTATTTTTACTATTATCGTGACCACTATAGATGACGATCGTGTAGCCGCGCGTAGGAGCAAATGTGTTAAACATTTGAAGATATTACACAGAAATATGTCACGATGCACAAATTTTTCGTGCTAAACATGAAGGTAAGGTTTAAAATACCCCTGATGTGATTTTATTTAATCGGTAAGAACTATACTCATAATACTCATATTTTGTGTCTACTTTTTAAAATGCTATTTAACCCAACAGCTCCTCAATACCTTCGTGAACGGTTCTCCTTTTTACATTCCTCTCATTCTCCTTGTCGCAATTCTGTCCGTTCGTTATTGAAGTTTCTTGAATCTTATTCTCAAGCCTATTCTCGCTCTTTTAGTGTTCAGGGTGTTAAGTTATGAAATTCACTCCTATTTCATGTTCGTGATAGCCCATCCCTGCCAGTTTTAAAAAAACGATTAAGAAATCACTATCTGTCTTTCTCTTTTAAAATTTAGTTATTTCTGTGTATAATTTTTATTTTTGTTATTTTTTATTTCATAGTTTCGTAAGTCATTCTTATTTTTTTTTGTTTTGCTTATCTCATGTGTATTTTAAGGTTGATTGTGCACAATGTCTGCTGTTTCTTTGTAATCGCTTCATAAGCTGGGTAGGCTGGAAGAAATCTTTTTTACCTTAGAGATAAGTCTACCTTTTGTACGTTTTTAGTTATATTTTTTTTCTCTGTAAAATCTTATAATTTGTGTACAATAAAATATTAAGTAAATAAATAAATATAACTCTACATTTCTGTTCTGGGTATAAATGCAAGCAACACTAACAGCCTAAGAAATTACCTTGAAAGGTTTATCCAGTTTAATCCGTGATCAAAGGTTTTGCAACGTTTAGCTGGGGTTTCATCAAATTACTTTTCATGCGTATTAGTATAAAAATTTGAGTTTTGACGTAACATTCATTTTAATGCAAAACGTAAACGTAAGCAAATAAGGTTAATTTGTATATTTTATTGAAAAATTGCACTTCGCTATTGCCTCTTTTATCTTGATTTGAGCAGGCAAAATTACCGTTAGCTTAAATTATATTTGGTGAACAACAGACCCATACATAGGCGTAATCTTCGACCAAACTAAGTAATAGACAAATGGGTTTCAAATAATATGGTAAATGAGTAGAAATATTATTTTTTCAAATATTGTTTTTCAAATAAAATTATTTTATTTTTTGTGATATTTTAAATATTATTTTTTTGAAATAGTAAACACAACTAAACCTTTTTTAGTCAATCCGCTTGAGGCATGTGTCTTTATGTTTCGGGACTGAGTAGTCGTTAAATAGCAAATGACAGATTAAACCTTATATTTAAACGTAAAAGTTTCTTCAGAGAATAAGTTAGGAGCCGTGGCAAAAACAAGTCTGAACGTCTAAAGCACAACTGCAACATAAAAAGTTAGGGCAAGGAGGGGCGGCTGCCTCCCCTGGAATTTGTTTACCTCTACTAACTATATACTGTTGTAAATAATAAGATAAAAATATAGCCTTAAAATGTTAGGGTTGCCCCCCTGGCCTAGAACCTGGGTACGCCCATGCATAGCCAATGGGTCGCCCGTTACGACCTGCCTGGCAGAACGGCTGTTGATCTATTATTCAAAAGAGCCCGGATCAACACGGGGGAAAAATTTTGATGAAGCAATACTTGTTGTATAACTTAAAACTGTATCTTCACGCCCGTATTCCCGAAAGAATAATTACTTTCCTCTTCTTATTTTTATGTGATTTAGTATCTACATCTTCTAAACAATGTAAATGTCATTTACACACCTTGCTTTTAAGTACAACACGATGAGATTTTCTCGACATTTTAAAAAATATAAAAAGTATCTTCACGCCCATATCCCCGAAAGGGTAGGTAGAGGTACAACAAGTGCACCCACGATTAGCCGAAGATACTTGGTCCCACAATGTGATAGGTGGCAAACCTATCGTCAACGGGCACTTTCCAATCCCGGGTAGTGTTGTTTTTATCAGAAAACTGAAAAAACACATAACTTAAAATTGTCTTAAGTTAAAATGAACTTGTGCTGTTTCACAAAACACTTTTACTAACTTTATATCTGCCAGTCGGTTTCGCCTTTTCGGCATCTTTCGGTATATGAAAGTATCATCGCGCCCGTTTCCCTTGCGGGGGTAGGCAGAGTAATTTGGACGTCTATAGACTTTCCGGTTCACCACGATTCACCGGTTTGTCGGTTGGCGAGATGAGTGGTGGTCCTCGGTGCCGCAAATTTAATGACCTGATAACGATTATCGACCACGTATTTCTAGCAATCACCGGGACTGACGGCTTTACGTGCTTATCTGAAGCACGGGTAAGTAAGGCAGTCTATCTTTAGCTATATAATATAACAAATAACAACAAATAAACCAGCTGGTTCTGTTATATCAGGCTCTGTATAATAGTTCTCATTTAGGTATATATTCCGATAGCTGTTGTGAGTACGAACTCCGAATAAAAATCCATAATTGACTTATGTTTGATGTATAATAATTAATAAAGTGTATCTTTTAATCGAATAATGCTGTGGATTTATTAGTCACTAGCTGTGCCCGCGACTTCGTCTACGTGGAAGAATTTCTAAAATAAAAACCCGCATCGTTCCCGTTTCCGTAAGCTTTCCGGGATAATATATTATTCCGGGATAATAACCTTTGTCCTTTCTTGGGTCCCAAACTATCTTTGTACCAAATTTCGTTCAAATCGGTTCAGTGGTTTAGGCGTGAAGAAGAGACAGACAAACAGACAGAGTTACTTTCGCATTTAATAATGTTATAGTAAGTAAATTAAGTAACTAGTATGTAATAATAATATGGATAAATAAAATAAAATTTCAAATTGCAAGAAGTACTTTAATCAAACAGTCTATTGTGCCACTTTGAAACTGCTACGTATATTATATCAAAATATATATTCTTAAAAAATCAACGTTACAGATACAACTCGACCTCCGAGGCCGGATGAAGAAAATGGACGACATTACTACTTTATATCTCATGACGAAATGATGGCTGATATTGCTGCCAACGAATATTTAGAATATGGTAAGTAACTATTTAAATAGCTATTTTTTGTTATTATAGCATTGGATAGCAGACAAGCAAGCTGCTCTTTTGATGGTAAGATGCCTGATATAAGCAAAATAATTAGAATTACTCTATAGGAATCTCCAAAGAAGAAAACACAGCCACATATTAACATTTGTATTTCATATTACTTTCAAACTCATCGATAAAATATTACTTTCTTGCCACATTTCAAACTAATTTTTTTCCTCGTTTTAGTCTCACCTCCTGTGACTAATAGACCTTCTGCCATTCTGCCAGGCAGTCAGTATAAAAAAAACAACTGGCTATACATGTCACTATTATCGTGACTACTAGGTGGTAGTGTTTTGTAGTGTCTTTCTTGCCTATGTTTTGGTACCACCAACACAGTCCGCTGCCGCCGCGTATTCGTGCTGCTACTGCCTATTCATGACATTACCAAGCATTGACGCTTGTTATTGCCGCGACAGTAACAACCGTCAATGCTCGTGACTGTCGTGTTCCAGTTTGGAGGGTAAAGTAATCGGTAAAGAACACAGGCGATTTTGTCTTTAGGAGTGATAAATATTATAAAACTGTAGCGGCTCAAAAACAATCACAAACGCTACAAGAAAAAATAATAAAAAATGGACAAAAATCAATAACAAATGGAAAAAATGAAATTCAAAATAAAAATCCTAAATCGCGATATTACAATTATTTATCTTGTAACACTATATGCAAGTTTCAACGCTTCTCAAATGGACTTCGGTCCCCAGGCAGTACACCTTGCCCGGCTGGGAAGATCTTCCTTTTCCCTTCCTTGTCTTTGTGTGACGTCATCAACCTCCACAGTAATGACGTCACCTGACAAGCAGCTGGCCCGCTGGTTCCATCACTTCGACCCTTCCACGGTACGGACCAGCGGTGCCACAGTGGTGACCCCGACGTGATCATCACCACTAACAGCTATTAACATGCCACAGTGGTGACCCTCAGCAAAAACAACACGCATCAGCCTTCTGACCATTAGCGTCTAATATACTCCCCTCTGCTTCCAAACAACATCAGCCAGCTTCACAAGCTACGCCGCAACTACGCTTTCCGGAATCTACTGCGAACTGCCTACGTTCACTGGATCTCCACGCAGCAACCCTATCCCGCTCGTTCCGACTCATTGCGAACCACAGCGGAGGCGCACTCGTCCCGACTCACCGAGGACCGCGCATATTTGGCTCGTCTCGATGCACCGCAGACTCGAGCACTCAAGGCACATACGCTTCACTGGCTCAACTAGATCGACCTTCGGTCTTGGGGGAGAGTATTGTAGCGGCTCAAAACAATCACAAACGCTACAAGAAAAAATAATAAAAAATGGACAAAAATCAATAACAAATGGAAAAAATGAAATTCAAAATAAAAATCCTAAATCGCGATATTACAATTATTTATCTTGTAACACTATATACAAGTTTCAACGCTTCTCAAATGGACTTCGGTCCCCAGGCAGTACACCTTGCCCGGCTGGGAAGATCTTCCTTTTCCCTTCCTTGTCTTTGTGTGACGTCATCAACCTCCACAGTAATGACGTCACCTGACAAGCAGCTGGCCCGCTGGTTCCATCACTTCGACCCTTCCACGGTACGGACCAGCGGTGCCACAAAAACCTAGAATAATTCTCTACCTTTTTTAAAATTAATTAAATAAAATATATCGCTAGGAATACTCACATAAAAATATTGAGACTTGAATTTGCTTGACTTCTATCATCATATTGTAAGCGTAACCATTGTACAAAACTTTAATTACATTTACATTAAAACAACATTAAGTTTATATATTATAATTTTCATTATAAGTATTAAATATGAATACTCTCTGTTTTTGTATTAAGGAATAGTTTAGAGCTATTTTTTTTTGTTACTTTAAGTATCTATTGTAGTGTCTTTGCAAAATCATAAGGAATTCTGTCAATCTAACTTAGGTTTCTGAGATTAGCACACCATATGACAGATAAATACACAGACATCTACTGAGGAGGTAACAAATGTTTATGTTAACTTTACCTAAGTTTCAATTTTATTTAGCTACTATTCCCCAAGTTTAAAAAATATTTATTAAATGCGGATAAGTTAAGAAGTTGATATAGAATCTTACGGAATATGTTAAATTTTAAAGTATTTATAAAGAAAACGATGTATGAAGTCTCGCCCGTGTTCTTTATGTATGTGACATTATGACATACGACAAAAAATGATCCTTTGATTTCACAAATAAAGTAAATATTATTCCATTTCACTAGTGGTCGGCGTTTCCCCACGGTATAATGACAGTGTTGAAAAAAAGCCACGGATATATATTTATATCCACTTTGACAGAGTCTCTAGCTTTATGACAAAACATAAAAAAATATCTTTTTATTGTAATTAGGACTTTATCTTTAAATTTAATTGACAGGTTATGTAACGCAAATTATTTTTGTGTTATAGCACTCACCCCGTGCTTGGGAATCTGGAAAAACCTTAAAAACAGCAAAGAAAAACATCGACACGCGGGATTTGAACCTGCGACCATTTCCCTAAAGCCGGGAATTAATTTCCCGGCTTTAGGGAAATGGTCGCAGGTTCAAATCCCGCGTGTCGATGTTTTTCTTTGCTGTTTTTAAGGTTTAACGCAAATTATTTTATTTTAATTGATATTTGACATTCATTATTGTTTAACCTTATTATTATTATATACCTAAATTTATGTATTCAAATTTAATTTCAATTTTGATATAATCTTTAATTTTTTTTTATTATTTTAATTATAATTTTGATCACTATTATGCATCTGTAAGCATGCTTTTATTACCTGTAATTGTAAGAACAGTTAATAGTTTATTTATTTTATTTGTGGCAAGTTAATTTTTTTAATTGATATTTAGGGCGGCTTGCACCAAAATGCTTAAATGCATTTAGTCCCTTAAACATGTTTAGCAAATGTCAAATCGCCTTAAATGCTGTCACTTTAAACGTATTTAGGGCGGCTTGTACCAAAATGCTTAAATCATTTTAAGTCACTAAATACGCATACAAATAAATAGTTACATAAAATAATGAAAAGACTGGAAAAGGTCAAGGATTTCGAGACGTAATGAGCGATTTAGCGGACAACTTCAACCTGTAACTTTTGCATCACGGTGATATTTTTTCATAACGCGCCTAAAAAGTATAACTTCAAAAAACTATTTTGCGCGTTAATAACTCTAAAAATGTACCATTCATTTTGGTAATTCCAGGCACACATGAAGACGCAATGTATGGTACTAAACTAGAGACCATCCGCCGCATCCACTCGGAGCGCCGTATCGCGATCCTGGACGTGGAGCCGCAGGCGCTGAAGATCCTCCGCACGGCCGAGTTTGCGCCTTACGTGGTATTCATAGCCGCTCCACCTTTAAACAATGTTGCTGACGTAAGTATTTTACAACTAAACCGACAGTCACCGACCACACAGCCCATAGACGCCTAACATTTGATTTTCCGTATTGAATGCATTCTAGCATCTAGTTGAGGTAAGACGAAGCGGGGTTGCAACGCCGTGATTGGCTAACTCAAGGCCGCAGTAAAATATAGTGTTGTACAGAGCATCTGATTGGTCGACACTGATTCAGTATTGGCGCGTGGACATTTACATCGGGACTATAAGCCAGATGTGTTGTCAGGAGTCATTCGCTTGTTATTAAGTATCTATGGGCTGTGTGGTCGGTGCCGACACTACACCAAACAAACTCAATATATAAATATTATTTAAATATTATTTTATAAATAGTATTATATAATCTTTTATATAGCTTAAAAGCAGCCATAGCTTAAAAGATGATATTGTAGCGTAAACCTGACACAAATAAGCAAATAAAATACAATTCATTGTCAAAAGCATACTGTCGCGGAACTTTTTAGTGCAACAAATATCGGGATAATACATAAGGCAGGAATGCGGTTTTATGATAAAGGAATGTGTTGACTGTTTTTCAAAGAGCACAAATAATCACTACGCCGGCCTAGACAATGATATCGTGAACTATAACAGATTGTGCGTTAAGACATCTGCACTTAATGTTAATAAAGAAATATTGTAAAGGATGTTCAAATGTATGATAAAATAACTAATTAGTTTGTTGAAATTTGTTTTTTCTTTTGTTATATTTTAGGTAAAAACAATTATTTTAATTGTGATGATGAAGTATTTACGAGTATATGGACTAGTTATAGCCGTGTATAAAATTAAAACAATAGTGTCAGTGACATTTTGTAGAAATACTTTTGTAGGTTTGTTATATATAATACGTTTATATATAATACTTACCACCCTGTTCTAACGCCTAATGGTCGCGTGGCGAATCTGACTTCGTATTAATGAGGAGCAGGTTCGAATCCCAACAGAGTCAACCTTTTGTGTAATAAGCATAGATATTTGTATTTCTAGTTTAAGGTGTTTATTAAATGTACTTAAGTATTTATATGTATTTCTGTGTATTGTCTTTGATGATAACCCATATTACAAGTAAATAATCTGCTTTCTTTGGGGTTCGATCAATTCGTGTAATTTGCCCAGTGATATTTATTTATTTATAATACCAATTTTTGTACATAGATAATATATCCATTGTATTTTCTTTTACAGTACGATGGCTCGTTAGAAGTTCTAGTACGCGAATCCGAACAGCTGCGACGAACATACGGACACTACTTTGACATTACCATAGTGAACAACGATATTGACGACACATTGGGACAACTAGAAGCGGCGTTGGCAAAACTCCGCTCCACACCCCAGTGGGTCCCTGTATCCTGGGTGTATTGACCAACTGATTGCTATCTTTAATTGAATATGAACTCTCTTTTTAAGTATTTGAAGATCAATTTTTGGATTCTCGATTATTTGTCACTGAGAATTGATTTTTTAATCATGTAATTTCTACGGTTTTTCTGAGAGTGTTTTAATATGTATTTTTTTTAATTGATGTAGAACATTGTAAACCCACTTATTGCTAATGATTACACAAATGTTGACAGTGTTTAGAGTGACATCTCCAACGTGACAAAACCACTGAGTAAATATCACACACCTAGCAATATACAGAGTTTCTCTGACTTGTTACAGCATGTTAAATTAGGTAGTTCCAAAAATCTATGGACACACTCAAGGTCAATTTCAAATTGTTTTATTTAAATTAACCTTTACAGGCACTTAAATGAAATGAGCGATACCTATATTCTTTTTGGCCTTAATATTTAAGCAGTTTGTGTTAAGCATATTTAAAATAAGTACCATCAGGCTGGTTGTTATTGCGAGATAGGCAGAGTGAATTGAAGGTCAATAGGTGTTCCGCGTCACAAGATACAGCGGCGAGCGTTATTGACACTTTTTAGGAACCTAATACATACTATATATATAGCTTGTTTCTTGCGATAATCGTGACCGATTTTCGCTGTCTCAGCCGTTTAGGGACCTAACACATATATAGCTTGTTTCTTGCGATAATCGTGACCTATTTTTTTGCTGTCAGCCGTTTAGGGACCTAAC
This sequence comes from Apodemia mormo, assembly GCA_036924255.1. NCBI lineage: Eukaryota > Metazoa > Arthropoda > Insecta > Lepidoptera > Riodinidae > Apodemia > Apodemia mormo. The sequence goes on from JAUPFN010000011.1 coordinate 31,905,687, forward strand.
ACATATATAGCTTGTTTCTTGCGATAATCGTGACCGATATTTTCGCTGTCTCAGCCGTTTAGGGACCTAACACATATAAAGCTTGTTTCTTGCGATAATTGTGACCGATATTTTCGCTGTCTCAGCCGTTTAGGGACCTAATACATATATAGCTTGGTTCTTGCAATAATCGTGACCGATATTTTCGCTGTCTCAGCCGTTTAGGGACCTAACACATATATAGCTTGTTTCTTGCGATAATCGTGACCGATATTTTCGCTGTCTCAGCCGTTTAGGGACCTAACTCATATATAGCTTGTTTCTTGCGATAATCGTGACCGATATTTTCGCTGTCTCAGCCGTTTAGGGACCTAACACATATAAAGCTTGTTTCTTGCGATAATTGTGACCGATATTTTCGCTGTCTCAGCCGTTTAGGGACCTAATACATATATAGCTTGGTTCTTGCAATAATCGTGACCGATATTTTCGCTGTCTCAGCCGTTTAGGGACCTAACACATATATAGCTTGTTTCTTGCGATAATCGTGACCGATATTTTCGCTGTCTCAGCCGTTTAGGGACCTAACACATATATAGCTTGTTTCTTGCGATAATTGTGACCGATATTTTCGCTGTCTCAGCCGTTTAGGGACCTAATACATATATAGCTTGTTTCTTGCAATAATCGTGACCGATATTTTCGCTGTCTCAGCCGTTTAGGGACCTAATACATATATAGCTTGTTTCTTGCGATAATCGTGACCGATATTTTCGCTGTCTCAGCCGTTTAGGGACCTAACACATATATAGCTTGTTTCTTGCGATAATTGTGACCGATATTTTCGCTGTCTCAGCCGTTTAGGGACCTAATACATATATAGCTTGTTTCTTGCAATAATCGTGACCGATATTTTCGCTGTCTCAGCCGTTTAGGGACCTAATACATATATAGCTTGTTTCTTGCGATAATCGTGACCGATATTTTTACTCGGCCGAGGCATGCAGCTGTTAATACAAACCACCAAATTCCTAGCTGCTACTACGATTGAACGTTAATAACACTTTCACCCGACCCAAAGATCGAACCCGAGAATTCTACGACTGGAGCTAAATATACCTACCACTAGCCACGGGGCAGTGAAAATCAAACACATACCATAAATCAAAATTCTGATAGATATTGTTCTTGCAAATGGTGGCAATTGTTGTTCATTGCAATAATTGGGTTTGTTCATCTGGAATTAAAAAGTGTTATGGATTGCAATTCAGTGCAGTACAAATTTAACACCAATGCTCAAATGGTGTTAACCGTCTCATTCAAAGTAAGAAGCAAAATTTGTATATTTCACAAAAACTGATAATAAATATATTTTTTTTAATTTGCATATTTACTTACAGATACAGTAAGCAAATTAATCGCTTACTTTATGATTTAGATTAATTTGTGTTATTTTTCCTGTGATATTTATTTATTATAAATTTAAATCATTATTCATTAATTTAAGTGCAGTAAAAATATTTTAAATATTTGCCTAGTATTCTGCAATTACATGAAAATAAATTTTTCTGTATTTGCCCTATTGAAAATATGGATTTATTGTTACCTTTGTCAGTATGAAAGTCGAAAACATTTAAAGGAACAAATATTAAAATTTTAGTTATCATGAGACATCATCTTGAGTAACGTGACGAAGTTTTGAAACGAAATTGTACTGACAAAATCTATTGGAATTTATTTCATGCTAAAATTACGGAAATCTCTATATAAATGCAATATTTATTTGTTAACAAAATCACAATACTACTAAAGTTATAAAGTAAGATAAAAGTTAATATTATTCTTCAGGGAGTTTAAAAATAAATCTGGATTATATTATTTAACAATGCAGATATCATAATGCAAAACATAGTTAATAAGATGCGTATTTTAAAGTATATTAACGAGAATTCTCGACAACTCTTTTGTCACAATATAAAGCAATAAATGTGCGTATCAAATTATACGTATTAAAATTAATATACTTTTTCTGCTGGGTTAATTAGTATGTGCCTAAAGTAAGTGTAAATACAGCAGTATTTAATGGAATTTTAATCTTATCAGTTTTTGTGATATAAACATACAATAGCTGCTTAATTTGGTCTTTATCAAACGGCAATTAGATTTACACATTGGGTATTTTGAATTAAGGGTTTTGTTGTTGGTGTCTTGTTTATTTGTGCTGAATCTTTCGTGGTTTTAAAAGGCGTGTTTGAATTTATTGGTGCAGCACGCATTCTATATCCGCTGTCGTGGTTGGATTGGATTGGATGGATTTCAAAGACACCAAAAACAGTATTCACAGGGTATATCCGTTGCACAAACGAGTATTTGTTTTACAAATGTGCTCTCATAGCAACTAAAATATATTCAATAATCAAGTGTTTGGTGTATAGAGTAACCCAAGTTAACTCAGCAGCTTGGATGAATCTTTGCTCACGCAGCAAACTAAAACATATTTTTCGAGCAGAATAACGTATGTTGCAGGCTCAGATAATTTATTCTGTTTTCAGAAGTTGTGTATACGAAAAATTATTTGTTATTATTATAATATTATTGTTAATAAGTATTATTCTTGGCTAATGTATTTATCATACTACATTTATCTTTTTTGTTACGTCCTCTTGTAAATTGATAAAAAATAAATAAACTTGAAAGTCGACATTTTGTTGACAACACTTCCAGGAGGTTTAAACATTATTTTTATTATATGTACGGTCCAAAGTCTAAGTTTGTAACGCAAGCGAATGTCTTATTCTGCATTGCAAAAAATCGGATATTTTTTTATCTGAGTATTTTTATGTAAGTATTTGATAATAATAATAATTATCACCATCCATGCATATCTGTAATATCTCTGATTTTGTAATTAGTAACATTGCCAAACACTTAAATAAAATCTTTTCTTGAAGGAACTTTATTTGTTTTTTAGCTTACTTAGTTTATTTATCAGCTGAGAACGTACCCAATTTTACTTATCTCATTCAAAATACTCAATGTGTATTAGTTTGTCCTAGGTTAGGTGTTTTATATAAACATAATTTGAGCACTGTAGTTTTATTAAAACAAAATTTGAAATTGGGATTTTTAGTATTTAAAAATAATGAATTTTTAAACAAAAGTTATCACGAACATCAAGGAATTTAGCTTTCTAATAATATTTGTTTTTATTATGTAACAAAAATCTGAACTAACTTGTGGTAATCATATTACCTAGAGTTAAAATATTTGTTAATAACTTTTGTTATATTTGTTAAAACTAATACTATTCAAGTAATTTTAGCACTTTGTTGGTTAATAAAAAGGGTAATAAAATGAGATTGCACTAATTTCTTTGGTACAACACAGCTCAAAACACTTTGTGCCAAATGAATGACTGCACGAACACGGTTTTAAGGCGTTTTAGACACACATTGACTTGAAAATTTTAGATCAATGTACATAATTATATAATATTAGGTAATTTACAATAATAATTCATTAGAATACTGTAGCTCAAATGTTTACTTCAAGATTTGAAATTAAGACCTATCCTATTATAGTAGTTTTATTCCTACGTCTAACTAAGAAACATAAATATATAATGCGCAATTTATTTTATTGCTTAGGGCATTTCGTGTTATGATTTTGTAGTCCAAGAGCAAGGAAATAATTATTTTCTGCTATTAGATACCAATACGGTACTATGATTAAAAAAACTCTCGTCGGCAATTCCTGTTCGCAAAACGTACTACCCGTCTGAAATATTTAGGGATTTTGACAAATGACGTCATACTCAACATGAGAAGTGATGCGGACTAGCAACATCTTAGAAGGGTCCAGAAATGTTTTCGTCGGTTTGTACAAGAAAAGCCCGAGCCAAAGAAAGATTGACTTACATAGTCGAGATGTCTTTAATTATAGTACCATTATAATTTCTAACTTCAACATTTTAAACAATGGCTTCCAATAGTATATACAATTTGCTGTTAGGCTACAATTCATTTAGGTTTTATAGCTCTCCATTTTATTACAAACGTTAGTTATTACCTATTACTATTAAAGCTAAGAAGGTTAATTTTGTGTACATCTCCACTTATTTAAATTTAACTTTTAGAATTAAACATAAGCAAAACAAAAGAATCATACAAAATCACGTGCTTTCTTGCAACTAAATGCCCTAATATTTTATGTAAGGTAATATTGTGCTATTGCGAATTAATATTTATCTACTCCACAAAGAAACACAAATATATAGAAATTTATTAAAAATATGAACTACATTTAATTTATCAGTGAATTTGAAGTTTGCACATTTTTTAATCAAATTACGATAAAGATTATTAAAATAATTAAAAACACGTAAAAATATTATTATGAATAAATGGCTGCAGATTTTGTTTTCTAACGGTGCAAGCAATTGAAATATATAAGTTTGTCTTGACGTGACCCTCAACATTATTCGTAGCTAAACTTTGCCCTATTTAATATTTTTTATGAATTTAAATAGGCAAATATACAAGGTAAACGATAAATTATTGTTTCCGACATTTTGGTTGATTGATTTCTCGAAGTAAAACTTTGTGTTTCTTGGTTAGAATAATACTTGACTATTAATATCACATATTTTAGAACTTACAGGGTTATAAAAACGTCATAGTATTTTTATTGTACTATAAATATATAATTTAAAATTCACTGTCATTATATGACTCTGTTGTTGATTTTATTATTCCGTCTATACTATAAAGCTTGTACTTATTTATTACATCATTTTATTTCTGAAATTTATTTATATTTGATATAATATTTTCACTAAGTCAAACATTATTAAGAAAAACGAACAGTGAAATAAATCAATATGTAATTATACTTATCTAAATTTATTTCTGAACTCATTATAAATATTAAACGGATTATACTGTACAACACACAATCATAGTTCCTAACTTTGTTAGGAAGTTAAGATATATTTATAATTTTATTGAACAAAATACTTACATATAAAGAGCTGATATTAGTTATTGTATTTTATTGTTAAAAAGTAACATTACGCAAATCAATTAAATACAAAAAATAAATTGCATTACAAAAGATTTTATCTTAAAACTTGCTTTGTGTTCCAACAGAACACTTTTTAAATACATTATACCCTAAAATTACTAATATTATTTTGGTATTTATTATATACAGACTGACTGGTGAGTTACCTTCAATATTTAAGGACGTGATAGTTGGCGATCATATATGATGAGAAAAGATAACATTGAAAATAAATATTAAAATACTTCTTAGCAAACTTAGTAAATAGTACACCGAGAATCCTATATTTACCTGTGCCATACTTGGACACCGCGCGGACCACAGATTAGCGGGAGATGGTGGCGGCGTATTGTTGATGTCAACTAGCGCGTACCGCGGCGTGCTTAGAGACTATAATATCCACATTTCACTTATTTTTAGAGAAATATTGGTCAGAAATTAAGCCCCTAATTTTATTATTTCATTTTAACGAGAAGCGAGTACTGATTACTCTTCAGAAGTATCGAAGGTCACCAGTCAGTCTGTATATATATTTTTAAATAACATTAATTTCAATATTTTGTTATAGAAAATTGGAATATTTATTTAATAAATTATAATAATCGCTTGCATATTTTTTGTGTGAACATTTATACAAATAGTGAAAAATATGCAAGTGAACCATTATCTGACTTAAGTACTTACACTGACTAAGGAAGATGATTTCAAGCCAGCAATGGACTATGAAAAATCCGAAGAACATTACAATAATACTGCGGTTATGCTTTTTAGGTGATTGAAAACTTATTTTAACATATTAATTATATGACATAATAATTATATGTCATAGCTTAACATTGTACGATATTGTTAGAAATAATAATAAAATGAGGCTCAATTAAATATTCATACTTAATTTTGAAAGAAATATTAATAGAATTGATTTTTAAAATACTGTAACATATAAATGGACTACTTTCAATCATTTGAAGTCGTCAACACGACAGTGATAAGCCTGGTGCTTGTCATTGTCGTGTTTCGGTTTGGAGAGTAAGGTAGTTAGTTAACTGATTCATGTGGCATAGGATAGCAACGCACCATTAACATCTTTGGTGTCAATAGGCGATGGTTTCTCTTTCCACCAGGAGAGACATCCGTTTGTTTGTCATACTATTATATAAATAATTAATCACGGGGTGATATATTAAAACTCAAGGAACTGTAACATACGTTTAACTTAAAAACGTTATAAAAATTAGAAGAGATTAAGGAAGGGAGATATGAGCCTATCCATTAAATTTGCCACGAGCTGCATACTATGTAGTTACGCTACTGATTCATATATTATTTGATTTTTTTAAATTAAATTCTTGTTGTGTTAAATTTTTATCCTTTGACTTTCTGTACTGTGCTGTTCAGTTATTACAGCAGTATGACAAAAATAAGTTGCAATAATTTACCTGCACCGTGATCATTTTCTTGGAGGGAACTGTTAAAGTGAAACTTTTATTACATCGTCTCAAATTTTTTGGTCTGTGTGTCGCATGTCGCGTGACGGTCGGCCGCGGAGTAGAGAAAAAGTGGAAGGCGCTCGTTAGAGCAGCCGAGGCCAATATGGCGGCGTCTAGAGTTCCATCAGCTGACCGTGTAGTGTAGACTATTACGTAGACTATTAGTAGACTATTACTCATTTGTGCCAGTGCTCCACGCTAATTTCTTTTATCATTTCCCTTTATCATTCCCATTTTGAAAATATAAAATTAAGATTGATGAAGCGATTTTTATACCCTTAATGGAATATTATTCCTAAAATATTTAGTTTAATATCTATAATGTGAAAAAAGTTTCACTTTTACCGTGGTTTCATAAAACCACACAATCCTGTTTTTTTTTTAATGTCGGGAACATTAATCCGCTTAAGCTTGTTTTAAAAAACCAGTCAATGCGGTGAACAATGTGCTCAGCCGAATTTTAAGCTTAAGTTTAGGGTAAAGAGTATAGGTATATCCTGTGAGACCGATTCCGCCGATTACGGTAGAAACATAAATACCCTTGAAGGACAAGGATATATATACCAAGAGCGTGGGTAAACAAGGTCAAACACAAAGGACCTATTCGTCGCTGCCAGCGACGCGGTAATGTTTTTGTTGATATACTGAGATGAGATCATTAGGATCAATAAGGTTGAAAGGTAGAAAAATATTTAAGCTAATTAAAAGGCTATATGTTTTAGGGTAAAACTTGCGTATTTATGTAACTTATTTTTGTCATCCTACTGTACTTGCTCATAAATATAATTCATATTTACATTTAAGTCCATTACGTTAATTCAATTAATTCTATATATATTTCCCTTTAAAAGACATAAATTTGATGTGTCTATAAATCACGTTCTTATTTTTCTTTTTAATTATAGATACAGATTTTTGGATAATTGCGCTTAAAATTTTAATATAAAAATGAGTCTCTTAAAAGTAATAAGTACCTAAATTATATCTAAGCTCATCGAAACACAACATGTATATGTACTTCCTATCAAAATCACTTTCGAGTTTCGACTAGATTACTCTTTCTAAGATTACTTTGTATTAGTTAGTGATATGTTTTAAAAACTTGTCATTCTTACTGTAAGAAAATCTTATTAGCGAATAATGTAGTTTAATAAATACAAAATTATAAATAAGTAAAAATGTAACGTATAAATGTATGGTGTGCGAGTAGCACTTTTTTTATTTAATGTTAAATGTTGCTATTTAAAAAATTAAATTATTTGCATAAACAAAATTAGATAATGCATTCCACATATATTTTGGCCTTTGTTTTAAACAAAATATTTAATTGTTGTTAGTAAATAGAAAGTCATATAATTATTTAAATATAGATTATTATACATATATTCGAATGTAACATACTTATATTTGAGTTAAACTTTTATATCTCATGAAATGATATAGTACACATTGTTTCATTAATTGAAATGTTAATTCATTTGCTTATTACAATATAGACAAATTTATTATAAAAATATTATATTTAGCCATATTTCTATACGTTTTTAAATAATTGCTAAGCATTTCAAGTATTTGTTGAATGGGACTAGTTTTATTCAGCTTATCAAAAGAGGTACTTAATTCATTTCTTAGAATGCGACGTTGCGGCATTTTGCTTTCATCTCATAAAAATATCACTATCTCTAAAAATAAATCTAAAAATCCACAAGTTATATAATTAATTTTAATGATGCTTTTGTATAAATTTTAATTTAAAAAATTTATACAATTAACTCTTTACTAAAATCTACTAAGTGTTACAACACATTTGCAAAGGTCAGTATCACAGTATTACAGAACTAAGTTCAAAATTGATTAAATAAAAAATACTTAACAAGTAATTGACGATAGTAATATGGCTTTATATTTAAATATGAAATCGTTAGTGCTACTCATAAATGGATGGGTATGAGAGTTTATTTAGAGAGTAAGTAATAAATAATCAAAATATTTTTGGTGTTAAATATACATCAAAATAACCCTTCACTTTTTGACATTCCATCATTTTGTTGTTTTGTATCAAATTGTTTTTGTTGTTACGAGTCATTAGACTAGATTTTTTAATTGTTAGTTGTATGTTAGTCATCTAAGGCCCGTATAACAAGTCATGTTTTTTAAAAATAGTTTTTAGTCGAAATCCCACTCTAATATTTGGATAAAATTACGACTCAATAGTTTGAACTAGATTTAGTCGTCGACTTACAGCTGAGCCTGACTTAATTTCAAACTTCTTGTGAACTCTCTTCTTTATTCGAGCAAAGATTTGTTTGTGATTTATGCAAGTCAAATTTAAATTTGAGTCGACTTTCCAACTATATATATTTAGGTAAACTTAGAATTGGTTCTGAAATAAAGCAGTTGGTTGGGTATTTGTCTGAGCTGAAAACTAGACACAGTTGAAACATGGTCAGTGATATCTTGGAATACGGGCCTTACAGTCTTGTTAAGGTAATTCTGCTTGTCAGTTATACAGTAAAATAGTTTTATTTTTACTGTGGTAGCTACAGCTGTCAATGTTGTCAAAATTGAGTAATTGCATGGATTTGAACATGAAGGTGTATATATATGGAGGCAACACTTCTAATACTTATTTGAAACCAAACTTTAAATACTGCTGTCATCCTCTGAAGTATTACCCTCTCTTTCTAACACAGCTGTATAAAAAGAAATAGTGAGATCTTATAGAATGAGATGTAACGTGAGTATTTCAAGTGATTAATACGAGTGCTAGCTTCATTTATACCTAATACTTGATGAATTCGAAGATATTGAAAGTTAATTCTTATATAATATACACTAATATTTAGTAACTAATATAAAACATAGTTTTCTGTTTATGTCTAATGAGCACTGCCTTTAGTGGGTAAAGTGAAATCTTAAGCCATTTGTTACTATTTACTCCCAATCTAGAGGGTTTTATGTTATTATAATACTAGCTGACCCGCGCAGCTTCGCCCGCGAGTGCCTCGAGTTAATAAGTCGCCCAAATAAATTTTAACAAAAATTTCATCCCCTATTTCAGCCCTCCAGAACTGATTATTGAAAAAAACGCGTAACAGACGGACAGACAGACTTTCGCATTTCTAATATTAATATGGATGGATTATGGCCAATGGGCGTATTCGACCGAAATAAATTCTTGGTAATCTAAGTTAGATAGTCAGCATAAATAAATTTTTGTAATGAGCATATAAATACAGCCGGTGTCTTTCTATATTTAAAGTGAAATTTCTTTAAAATCGTTGTGAATTGAAACTCGATAAAACGAAAATGTTTTACGAAATAAATATACACATAAATATATAGAAAAAAGCCAACGTGAGAATGAGATAGAATACGTAACCTGGTTGACAAACCAGCCAGATGATTTTACTACAGTTTTTCTTCTAATATTGTAAAACCTTTTTCTCGACTTCTTCAATTTATTTCAATCAAAAGTTTCACTTCTACCACGTGTGATTCCACACTTGATTTTTTTGTACTTTTTGTTACTTGAAAGTGTCAAAACCTATAAAAGTGACCGAATTATGTAATAGCGCCGTAACATACCAAGCAAAAGAACGAAAAGTTTAATAAAAAGTTTAATAAGTATCTATAAAGTATTACGGCGAAAAATAAGGCATAGAATTTTAAGTAACTAACTTAAATTAGTAAGATCATGGTTCGACTGAACAAGCCCATTGCCTATACAAGCAATACCGCTACGCAACTTTTTCTTGTCAATATATCATGACAGTAAACTATTAGATGGCTCTCCCGATGAAAAAATACAACTACCGCATAGATACACCCAGATGTTAATGGTGCGTTGCTATTTGTGTGACGGGATGGCAATGCCATTTGCACAAGTCTAACAGATACCTTTTAACTTGAACACGAAATGACAGGCATTGACGCTTTGTGGCAGGAGTGGGTAAGGCGATGCTACAATACATCCGAGCGAGACGTTGCGAAACGTAGCACCTAGAAACTTGAATTAATTATTAATATTAGTTAAAAGTCTGACTATATAGAGTACAGTTTCACTCGTATTTGAATTGTTAATTAATTTGTTAACAATGACAGCTGTTATTAACATAAATAATGCTAAGATATTTTAATAGCCAATAGCTACACAACTGTTAGGCAGAGTTATCTTAGTAACATTATATGTGTGGTTTAGTTGGACATAATATATCAAGCAAGTTTTTTTTTAATAGTATCCCTATCCAAAGACATTTGAAAATATTAATAAGCTAATTAACATTGAACGAAATTTAAACTGCAATGGAAATAATAGTTACCTATTAATTTTAATTGTGTAAAGGAGTTAAGTCTAGAAACTGTCCTGTTAAAATCCCGAATGTAAATCGCTGTTACCAAATACAGTGAAATATGACGATAGATTTTTTCATTATCAACTAAACATGACTGAATTAAAATCTTATTATAACTGTTAAAATTGAATAAACCGCACAAAATATATTGAGTTTTATTTACTACCCCAAGTTTAATTTATGCCACATAGGGATATTATATATCAAGTATTTTTATACTTTTACGACACTTTTATTGTTTTACTTCTTTTAATTTACTAACACCAACAAATACTCCCAGCTTAAAGGGTAATTCTGCCCCGCGGGTAACAATCCTGTAACAATGTTTACGCTGATGTTATCTACATAAATTCTAACTTTATCTAGCCACTATTCCCTACGATTAAAAAAAAATATTAAATGCAGATAAGTTAAGGATTTGATATAGAATATATCAAACTTTAAGGTAATAACTAAAAAAAAGGATGTATGAAGTCACGCCCATGTTCTTGGCACACAGGTAGGTGATTCCAGGTCGGAATCGCACATAGGCATCATTTTATTACGGAAAAATTAGGAAAAAGTCAGCCATCGCCTATAGACACCAAAGATGTTAAAGTGCTAAAGTGCGTTGCTATCTTGTGGCGAGGTCTAATGCCACATGCATAAACTTATCCTCCAAACCGGAACATGATAGTGTCAAGCGCTAACGCTATTGCGGCAGGAATAGGTAAGGCGGTGGTACCAGACTTAGGTGAGACAATATAGAACTCTACCACCTCGTAACGACAATGGTAATGACTCGCATAACCAATCGGTTGCCTTTTACGACCTGCCTGACATAACGGCAGTTGGCCTACTCTTCAACGGAGTCGGACCAACACGAGGGCAAAGAGTAAGTAAATATTTTAATTTAAAATAAGTAACGATTTAGTAGACCCAATACTAATATAGGCTTACAAGCATGGTCTTGGGCATTGTTAATATGATTATTTATCATCGATAATATGCTAAACTACAGACCACATTATAATAACACAAGCTAAATCGACTTAAATATAGTCACATAAATATGTAGTAATTATAATTTCAGCCGCACCAACTCTTGAAGTGTACGAATTGGTTTTAATAATTAAAAACTCAAATTACAACTCATTTTTTTACACATTTACCTTTGCTTACTTCGATAAACATAATGAGATTTAGCGTTGCCTACAAACTCAGCTCAATAAAATGGCTTGAAAATGATATATTATACAGAAACACAAAAAATATTACAACGTCATGAAAGTAGTGTAATCACGAAATAAAGAAAACAACGGAATTGGCAAGTACAAACATTTGTATCAGGACCGCGATCGCCACACTCACACATAAAATAAGCATTATTGCATATAAACTACTAATGCAAACATTGTTTCATTGGTCGTTTTCATTTTAAACAACAATAATCCGAAACACACAAACAGAACATTTAAGATTATACCAAACTGCGTTACAATAAATTTTATTTTGCTACAAAAAAAAAGAGTATTTACGTCTTTTTGTAGTCCATTCAAAATAGACTCATCTATTTGTACAATAGTGAAACTTAAGATCGTAATAGTTTCGCTATTCTACAATAGATGGCAGCATTGATTTTTCCGTAGTTTTCAGTTGATCATATTTGAATAGAGAACTTTCTAGAACGATATACGTAATGACTGTCATTACGTATATCTTTCTAGAAAAATTAGGTCAACCTAAAATGAACTGTATATGTAAGGTGTACGGCTGATTTTAGCTTGACTTTCTATTATATCATTAAAGATTATATTCAATCAGGAATTTAATTAAAATAAAATGAAAATTGTACTTTCGAATGATATGAAATATCTCCATTTTTAATCATCTGTATTCTACTATCATTTCTGCATTCAAGGATGGCACAATACGGCATAATTCAGTGTACAATAGATTTTCGCACGACGACTATCTCCTAATGATATGGTAAGTATCACTAAGGCAATTTAGAGTAAAAGCGCATAATAGTGACGCACGCGGCACGCCCACTCTTCACTTCCCCTTGTTTTCTTTATTTCGTGAGTGTAATAATAATCAACCTTATTTCTGTACGCTATGATTTAATACTATTGGTATTAAATCATAGCTCCGCTTTATCGACGAGAATTCGAAAATAATATAAGGCCCTTAGAAAATTTGCCTATAAGTTAAGACGATTTCGTGATATGACGCATGCATATGTTGGCTGTGATTGAACAAAATATCACCACATATTTTTTTGTGTTCTTATTTTATTAGCCACCTTTAAAGCCATGATCTTGAATCTGTTTATTTGTGATCGAATGTCACATAATAACGAATTTACGTTGATGTTTTGATTTGTTAACTCGATCTCTCTTCATCAATTTAATATTCATATGAATGAGTCCAGAGATCGTTTTTATTGGTGTTTTAAATTAGTACCTAGCCTAGGTGGCACTGCAACCAAGCAGGTGCTGATGCGAATATAATCACACAATGCAGAGACATACTGACGTCGTTGTGAAAAAGCCGGAAAAGTTTCCTAGGACCTCAAAATTAGTCAACTAAAGTTTCAGTCTAAAGCCTAATTATTGGTAAAAAAACTTTATTTTATAGTGTAGCTTATTGTGTTTTATCAAAATCCCTTTAGTAAGGTTTAATTAATTTAAAATTTTGTTTACTATAAACGTTTTAGTAGGGATCTATTATCAGTTTTAATATTTTTCGGGAATGTTTTAACCAGCATCAATAGGGATACTAATCAATTATGTTTAGATTTTGTTTTTACACATCAAAGATCACCTGTAATATTATAACTAATAACATTTTTTTTGTTGGAAATACGTTAATCAGGAAACAACCTTGAATATCGATAAAATATAAATGTTATTTTCCGGACATCCTTAATAATGTCAACACGGCAGCCATGTTATGTTCATAAATGACACGCTTTTTCTGTAGCTATTTCATGTCCATATATTTAGAGGCCAATGTATATACCGAAGTCAAGGGAGTAAGCATTCTACCGGAATGCTTACACGCGCTTCAAAATCGTTCCGAAGGGTACCACGATATGAGTGGAGTGTGTCTCTTTCTACTAAATAAAGCGCCAATCGCCATACATAAGTGTGGCCATGCGTAGTTTGCAAATTACTACTAAGTAATTCTACTAATTTGAGAAACAGTTTTTGCATTGCATAATTAATTACGTAATAATTAAAATAAGCACATTTTAGAACTCACTGTGTTAGTTACAATACATTTTATGCTAATGTATCTATCGACGTGTATGAATAAAAGGGATTTAACGATTACCGAGTATGTAAAAATCTACCATCCGAAAGTTTTATTAACACTGGCAATTGCAAGAAAGGGACAACATCCACTCATGTCGTTGTCTTGCTCAGAACGTTTTTCCCCTCTGATATGTAAGAAACAAATGTCAACTTTATTAGAAACGAAATAAAGTATATTTTTATTTTTCAAATATTGCTTCGTAGTAATTCCAGTTATCGTATATAAGTTCCTTGACCGAAGTATTTCTATTTTGACAGTCAGTTGTCCGAATTAACTTTCAATTTTTACCATGTTTTGCGCTATGATCATTATCTGTACATCCGCTACTGGCTTTGCACATAGCGAATAGAAGCATGGAGTACCAACACTGTGGATAGAAGTGACGTAGGTACCTTTTATATCATAAGATAGCAAACAAGCAGATGGGTCTCCTGATGGAAAGAGTTAACCATCGCCTATAGACACCAAAGATGTTTATGATGCGTTGCTATCTTGTGGCAAGTTCTAATGCCACGTGCATAAGTTTACCGGTTACCTTACCCTTCAAACCGGAGCACAACAGTGACAAGCACCGACTCTACAGCAGCAGGAATAGGTAAGGCGGTGGTACTAGACCCGGGCGAGACAATGCCGAACTTTACCACCTAGTAGCCACGATGGTAGTGATTCGTATAACCAATAGGTTGCCTTTTACGACCTGCCTGGCAGAACCACAGTTGGCTTATTTTCGAAAGAAGCCCGGGAATACCACGTGGAAAAATCTTTCAATAAGCATTCAATATGATCGCGCAACAGTTGAATACTACATGTGCAGTTAAATATTTATGCTCAGCCCACTTCAATCCGTCTTCAACAGCTACGCCCAAGGAAGTTATATTCTACCCGGAATGCTTACACGTACTTCAAAATCGTTCCGAAGAGTACCACGACATGAGTGGAGTGTGTCTCTTTCTACTAAATAAAGCGCCAATCGCCATATATAAGTGTGGCCATGCGTAGTTTGCAAATTACTACTAAGTAATTCTACTAATTTAGAAACAGTTTTTACATTGCTTAAGTAGTTACGTAATAATTAAAATAAGCACATTTTAGAACTCACTATGTTAATTACAATACATTTAATGCTAATTTATTTATCGACGTGTATGAATAAAAAGGATTTAACGATTACCGAATATATAAGAATCTACCATTTAGATAGTTTTATTTACACTGGCAATTGCAAGAAAGGGACAACATCCACTCTTGTCGTTGTCTTGCTCAGAACGTTTTTCCCCTCTGTTAAGTAAGAAACAAATGTCAACTTTATTTGTTAGAAAATAAAGTACATTTTTATTTTTCAAATATTGCTTCGTAGTAATTCCAGTTATCGTATATAAGTTCCTTGGCTACGCCTTATTTTATGCTTTATTTACGTTAGCGCTATCATGATAATTGAGGCTTTATTTTCAGAAAACAGCTGGTTCTCAAAAAAGTTGTCTTTTATATTCCATGATCTGTATTTGACAATCTTCAGCGTAACTCCTAAGTCAGAAATATGAGTAAGAGTAAGTAGAATTTCATCCTAAACGTGTGAGCGCAGTGACTTTCGGCCAGGACTCAATTTCTCTATTCAAGTATCGAAAATTAACTCGGAACAATACAAACGGCTCAAAGTAAAATGGCGGCATTGGATTGTTTCTTAGGAATCTTAGCCTAGTATTCTGGGTATCTAACTTAGTTAATGCATGAGTTAGAACCTTTCGCTGAACACTTGTAATGCAAGTCTACTCTGTGAGCTAAGCCTACTGATGCTGGTTGTCAAATGTCAATGTTTTTATTATTGTCAATGTCATTGTCAAACAAATAAACATTAGGTACTTGTACATTTTTGTTTGAAGTCAAAAAGTAAATTAACTTGAAATTAACCTAAAGTTATTTAAAATAATAATCTCGTAAAGTGTAATAACAAAGTTTTTTAGTTGCCATCTCGTACTAGTGTATATATTAACCGGAATATAACCATTTTCGCGATGGCTCAAAGGGAACGTCGTTCTAATGCTGGCAATCGGATGGCTAAATTATTGGATGAAGAAGACGAAGATGATTTTTATAAAACTACCTATGGTGGCTTTCAAGAAACTGCAGAAGATAATGACTATGTGTAATTCTCAAACATTCGCCATACAATTGCTTTAAGTATTAATTAATATCTCGTAATGTGGATGGTGTCAAAAATCTGAAAGTGGCGATGTTGTCTGAAAATTAAAAAAGAAGGAAAATTTTTGGGCTTGATTTAGAAACTAGCCTTTTTGATAGGGGACAGATGACAGTATGATAGGTTTCTGGAAAGACTTTCTGAAAATCTATTACATATAATAAAATCGTAGGAGAGTCAAAACTGTACATTGAATATTTTTTTAAAAGAATACTTGGGGCGTGATCTACAATCGATATCGAAGCCAAAAATATAGTTTTTAGAATTTTTGTCTGTTTGTCTGTATGTATGTCCGAGGTAAACTCAAAAAGTACTGCATAGATTTACTTCAAATTTTGTATGAATATTAATAATAGGTCGAATCAACATATAGGCTACATATTATAACGCTATCACCTACGGGTGAGGTGCTGTGCGGAGTAAACGAAGTTCGCTCGGACGCAGTCGTGGGCAACAGCTAGTATTATATAATATTTTCACCCAAATGTTGGCATCAAAACAAAGCTGTTAAATGGGCCTTGTTCTGCTCTCTAGGTTATATACACTTAAATAGGAGTTATGTGCAGTGGGGCATTTTTGAATAGAAAAATACATAAAAGGTAGTCTGCTTAGAATTTAAACCCAACCAACTTGTTGCATAAATACAAACTAGGTTTGTAAGGTTACCTTTAGATTCCAAATTTAGAAAATGGAGTGGTGCAGTGCTTCTCCATTGACTAGAACTCCACCAACTTGATGTAAATATGAGATAAGTTTGTTAGGTTGCTATTACAGGTTCTGTTTGATAGAAATTAATTTTAATATAATATAACCTACTCATTTCCCGCAAAGCGGTGAAAGTAAGACAACTTTTTCTCCATCACCATTCCCTTTTTGTCTTCCTTACTTTTATGAGGTGGCATGAATCAAAACTACTGCCAATTAATTTATAATAACCAGACTACATTCTAAGGTGTAACATCGAGAATTAAGTGCCACTACTTATATTTGACTGTATTAATTTAAATATCTTGTATAATATTAAAATATAACATAGATTTTTCGGAATCAAAATTTTGCAAATACATGTGCAATCATTTAAATATTATAAGTTGATAAGGAAACATTTTTATGCAAACTGTAATCACATTTTTTTTATAATAATAATATAATAAAATTCACAGGACAAATTACACTTACTTGATCTAACCCCAAAGTAAGCAAATTATTTGCTTGTGTTATGGGTGTTAGTCATCGATACTAATATATAGAAATACATATATAAATGCTAGAATATATTTAATAAACACCCAAACCCGGAAATACAAACATTTATGCTTATCACATAAATGCCTGACCCGTCAGGGTTCGAACCCGAGTCCCATTGATTGCGTAGTTAGGGCCGCTAACCACTCAACATTTGTTTGTATTATTTAGATTCGTAGAACTTATCCTGCCATATACCTCCTGATTCATCCTTTTGCCATCTAATTTGTATCAGATCACAATCAGTACAGGTAAGATACACTGATCTTGACATATTTTATATCTATATTTTGATATGTAAAGGAAAACTATGGACACCTTTTTAAAACAATTGTGTGTGGATTATGAAATTTTGCACATTAAAAGTTTACATTGTGGAGTTCTGTAGAAAATTAATATTTTTAAATAAAATGCATTAGAAATACATTACATTACTTAAAATAAACATTACAATTTTTAAAACAATTGTTTGAATGGTGGAGTGTGAAATTTGGCACAGTTAAAATGAATTGCAGACGACTGGAGGGGGAGAAAATTTTAAGTACTATTTATGCAGTAATTTTTTAGATAACATTCATTAGAAATGCATTAACTTATTAAAAATAAACATTACACACACTACATTCATGTGATATACATGATAATATACACACCTGTATACTATTTACTTTATGGCTAAAGTCAGTTATCAAATGCATTAAATTATTAAAAATAAACGCATGAAATTATTAAATTATTAAAAATAAACATTACACACACTACATTTATGTGATATACATGATAATATACACACCTGTATACTATTTACTTTACGGCTAAAGTCAATTGTCAAACATATGACAATATTTCTACAAGAAAGAAAGAAAATAATTATTTGCAAGAATATGGGTGTTACAAGTTGTTAAAAATAAATTAAGTTACCAACATATTCTACCAATATATGGTGTGCAAATATTAAAAAAATTATCATTATATAATATTACATTTAAAACATTGTATCAATTTTTTAGAATTACTACCGGATCGGAATGCGGCCACACACTGAGAAGATTTGGCGGAAGAAACTCAGCAGGCTGGTCTTTTTTTCTCTATTTTATGTACTTGTTATAAATATACAAGGATGATTTCAATTACAAAAGTTATTTTTATAATTACATGTTTCATATTTTGAGTAATTAATTTTTTTATAATTTACAAAATGTTCAAGAGCAAAGTAAACTGGTAGAAAATGTATTTAGACATTAAGTTCACCATTGTATATTTTGTACAATAGGGAGTATAAATAAATAAAAATGACTAAAGAGATTTTATGATTTAGTTTAAATTTCAGACATAGGTGATCCGCTAGTAATCATAATTGTATGATCAAAAAATTTTATAACTTATAATAGTTATATACGTCTCTAGTAGTTTTCTACAACTTTAATGTTGTTTTTGTTCTAGGGAGGAAAAGGAATTAGATGACGTTGTGGACTCTGATTTTGATATTGACGAAAATGATGAACCAGTTTCTGATCAAGAGACAGAAGCAAAAGAAAAGAAAAAAGTTACTGGTAAAGTTTATAAAGTAAGTAATTTTCACACCATGTTAGTCTGCTGCCCCTCCCCCTTCCTCCCCCCTCCGATGAATAAACATTTTTTATAGGCAAACAAGTGGCCAGACTCGTCACTATCATTGTGATTACTTGGTAGTAGAGTTCTGCAACGGAAAGCCCAGGTCTGGTACCATCATCTTATCTGTTACCGCTACAATAACATTGCACTACACTTGAACACTGCTGTGTTCTGGTTTAGAGGGTAAAGTGACTGGTAAACTTATTCATGTGGCATTATCGACCCGCCACTCGGATAGCTATGAACCATTTACATCTTTGGTGTATATACATGATCATTTTTCTTTACATCACAAGTACCATCTACTTGTTTCATATTCTATGATGTAAAAAAAATGTTTTGCACCAATTAAACTTGTTTACAAGATGAAATTTAGCTAATTGTGAATGCATGGATTTATTTTCTCATGATCTTTTATCTTCTATAATCTTAGTAGAGTATGCACTTCTAAAAGGTTTATTTATCTTTTCTATGAATACATATTTAAAATATCTACATAACTACATCTCATAGCAATCTTTTTACTTCTCTATATTGTAAAAATATGTTTTAAAACCTTAAAACATGTATCCTCCAGTAGATATCCTTTTAAAAATTACTGTTACTCATTCAAGGACCCTAATAGAAAGAGAAAAGGAGCAGCAGAAAAAAAGAAGAAAGTAGTTGCAAAGAAACCAAGAGAACCAAAGCCAAAAGAAGACGCTGAAGAAAAAGTGGACAAATCCTTAATAATAGATAATTCTACAGGTAATAAATAATACTATTTGGATATCATCCATATTTAATTGACATATCACATAAATGAGAGATTCCTTTATCCTTTAGTTTTATGAGGATTAAGATTTTCTGCCAAAAGCGGTATTCTTTGAATGATTATATTACCAGATATGCTCCAGGTTTCTTTGACGTCTTTGACTCTCTTTGCATTTGACTGATGGAAAGAGAACTAACTGGCAATGGTTGTCAAATCATTGTCTATAGCACCAAAAATGTTAATGTAGCATAGCTATCGAAGTGATGAGATAATATGCCACTTGCATAAGTTTATCGGCTACTTTATTCTCCAAACTGGAAAACTAGAGTGGCAAGTATTAACACTATTGCTGCAGAAATAAGTAAGTTGGTGGTACCAAAACTCAGGCGAGATATTGTGGAAAATTGTTTGCCTTTTATGTATCAATTTTAATATTTATCATGTCACCTTCAGATACAATGTTATAAAAATGTTTTTTACTTTTATTCTTTTTTAAGTGTGCTAAAAAACTTATTAAGGATATTTGTATTTAAACACACAAGATTACAGCCTTAGAGAGATGGCTTAGCTTTTCAGTAATTAACAGCTTTAAGACAGATGATATACATCTTTTGTATTGCTATTACAACTACTGTACAGCTAGCTACACTAAGCCATAAAACTGTAAAATCTGGGGCCCTTTTCGCACTCACATTAACTGTATAACCATTTAAACAGATTTTATAAAACGAAATTGCTTAGTATAAAAATGAACATGTTTGAAAACTGGGTGACATCGCAGATCATTGTCACCTAGTCCATACATCTTGCCTTTTTCCGTTTGTGTCATTTTTTGCTATGTTCATCCTATTGAAAATTTATACTTTATCATACATCCATTTGACATCTAAAGTCAGTGGAGCGAGCCCTTATATATATAAGGTCCTTCCAAAATAGGTAATCATATTTCAACACAGCATTCTGTAAGTCTAAAGAAAGATATCCAGCCAAAAAAGAATTTTATCTTGAATCAACTGGACTAAAACCTTTTGATGTTTATGAATAAAATAATTTTGTGTTATGGAGCGCTTTACGCCTTTCTTTATAAAATAGTCCACTTTTAACATAAGAATAAGTAGTAAGGTAAATAACTTCACACCATGTCCGCAAAACGTACAAAAATGAAAATAAAGATATCATGGAATGAAAAATGAAACAATATAATTTAAATCAGATACCTACTGCGCATTGCTGCTTTTTATCCAAATCTGCCAGGTATCAATCAGGAATTAGACACCACTGCTCATATATAGGGACATATTAGTTGCTAGCATCTTTTTGATGCATGCTTCTGATGCCATGATTTTAACTTAGCATGAAGTTAATAAATGTACATTTCTACAAATTATATTCATAAAATGTTCTATATGTTTTCTATGATGGAAGTTAAGATATGCTTGTATAATATATATTTAATGCAGAAAGAAAATCCATAAGACAGAGCACAGCAGTAAAATCAGCAGAAACACAAGAAAGATTAAAAATAAGGTCAGAGTTACGTAAGAAGAAACCAAAGAGAGTGGAAGAGAAAATGCCAACACAAGAGGAGTTACTGGAGGAGGCTCTTATAACAGAGAAAGAAAACTTGAAGAGTTTAGGTTTGTGATTTTTGATTAATGTTAAACATCTTTATAATAATTTCACTGTAGTTCACAGTAACTTTTTTAAGGTAAAGCCTATCAAACGCAAAATTATCTGATAGTAAGAAAAACACAAGAAGCATTAAAATATTATAATAATCGCCATAAATAACACCAAATGCACATAACTGCTTCGTGGCCTAGGCTCTAGGGGTTAGCCCCTTCGACTCAGATCATGAGTTTCTTATTACAATATTGTATATAGCCAGTCCCAAACTCGAATAAATTATATAGAAATACGTAAAAACTGTCCACCGTGTACTGTAGAAAGAATAAAAAAAACATAGATTGTGTGTGAGAACATAGACTTGTGACAAGACAAATCTATGTTTTTTTTTCATAAACCCAATTGTCCAAGGAAAATAAATTTTCTTTAACAATATAATAATTGAACTACTACTACTATAATTGTAATAAATATATTTTGTTTCCCAGAAAAATTTGAACAAAGTGAATTGGAAAGAAAAAGGGTTAGACCAATTAAGAAGAGTATAACGGGGCCTGTGATAAGGTAATAATAGCATTTTATTTTTATATAGACACAGATTTAAAGCAATTTTTATAATTTATTGCAAATCTTTGTAATATGACTGTTTTGAATTCCAATAAAACAGGTATCATATGTTGAATAAAACACACAGTGTAGAAATGAAGAAACTGATGTGAATATGCCCACAAAAGTAAAAGTAATTTGCATAGCAACTTCGAACTTTTTGTAAGAAGCTGAACCTGGGCTAAATGTATTGGTGATTTTATCAAATGATGTGTTGATATTTAAATTATTTGGATTTGCTGAAACCCAGTCGAGCAATGCCTGTAATCCTGTTTTTAATAAATGTCTTTCTTCTAACTTATTGTTAGATAAGCCAGCTAATAATTGTTCAGTGGAAGCTCAATAATCTTTGGTTTTATGAAAATGGCACAATTCTTCATTATGTTTAAGGCCCACGAACCCTGGGATAGCGATGTTAGTCCATAGGCGATGTTTTGTCGCTTCCCGTCAACCATTTGCTTGTTTCCTATCCTAAGAAATAATAATATAATTAAAAGAAACATTTTCATGTTTGGTACCCTATAAAATAAAATAAGTATCTTCACGCCCATATCCCCGAAAGGGTAGGCAGAGGTACAAGTTCACCCACGATTAGCCGAAGATACTTGGTCGCCAACCGGGCACTTTCCGATCCCGGGCAATTTTGTGTTTCTCAGAAAACTGAAAAAACACTTTTTTTCTTTAATGTGCCCGACCCGGGAATCGAACCCCGGACCTCGTGTGGTCAATGCCAACACTGGACCACTAGACCACAGAGGCGATAACCTTTTTAATATCCTATATTATTTCTTTCAGATATCATTCATTTGCTGTGCCGATTGAAACGGAAGCGACTCCAGACGAAAAAATTAGTATAACTCCTGTAGAAGAAATAACTCTTAGTGACATTATTAAAAATGAAGAAGGTATAGAAAGATCTTCTTTAATGAAGGAAGGTAAGGAAGGTCCTCTTTAATTATACATATGCTTTACTGCTTTAGATTACCTCAACGCAAAAACGAGGGGTTTTATAAGTTTAACGCGTGTGTGTCTATTTGTGGGATCACAGTAGCTGAACGGATGAACCGCTTTGAATGCAGTTTTTTAATTGAAAGGTGTCTCTGTCGAGATGCCCAAACTTTCACCATCTATTTAAGCCCCTTAGAGGCTGATTTTTCGTCATGAGTTCGAAAGCGTCATAGCAGAAAGACAAACTTTTGAGTTTATAATATAAGTGTGGATGTATGTATATAGATATAATATATATTCACGGGACAAATTACGCTTGCTGATCTAAACCCAAAGTAAGCAAATTATTTGCTTGTGTTATGGGTGTCAGTCAACGATACTTATACATAGAAATACATATATAAATACTACTAGAATATATTTAATAAACACCTAAACCTGGAAATACAAACATTTATGCTCATCACACAAATGTTTGTCCCCGTGGGGGATCGACCCAAGCCCCGTCGATTGCGTAGTCAGGGACCAGGGTTGCTAAACCACTCGACCAACGACCAACGGGGCGGTAAATAAAGATAATTAGATACGTTGCGATTATACTAATTTAGATAGCGATTGACTGTCCCTACATACAATATCGAAACTGAAATTTTTATTATCAGCTGACTTCCTAAAAGGAGAAGGTTATCGGTTTGACTTTTTTTATGTCTGTTACCTCAGAACTTGGTCATCTATGGACTGATTTTGAAAATTATTTTTTGTTTGAGAGGTCCATTTACCCCATTTGTTATTTTGGTGAAGATATGATGCAGCATTCCGGAGACATAAAAAATGGGAAGTTGGTTGCTGCAGTTTTACTGCATTAAAAATGTTTGTGTTATTCTTAAGGCGAGGCACCGGAGGCAAACGGAAAAAACTGCTTTGCTTAATCACATTTTTATGTATTGATTGTTAAATAACGGTTTTACAAAAATTACGCCATATACCTGAAGATAGTACCTAAGGAATGTACTAACTTATTACATGATAGAATTTAGTTTACTTTATCATATAAAATTCCGAAAACAGACTAAAAAAGTCTCTAAAACAAGTGATTTGTTCATAATATTTTTAATTTTCCACATTATTTTTATATGGTGATACTTAGTTTTAAATACAAAAAAGAATGTACTAACTTATAGTTTTCAGCTGAAGTCCTATATTTATTTATCCGAAAACTAAACCGTTTCCCAGCGGTTATAGAACATATCGCGCCGCCCACTTTCTATAGTATTGGCGCGCGTCAAAATACCTCGCCTTAATAGCACCTTATAAAGTATTATTTTCACACAAAACAGAAATTTTATATAAATTTGTTTTTAAAATTTTATCCAACATTCTTTATCGTAGGCACTTGGTGAAACTCCATTTTCGTACAATATTTTATATCGATAACACTTGTACTGTTTCACAATAAACCATTATACATATTATCCAACCGTCATGAAATAATCATGACGGTTAGATGTTATTTTGTTTTAATTTGTAATTGCCCTGATGGTGCTTATAGGAGCAAAACCGGTTGGATAATATGTATAATGGTTTATTGTGAAACAGTACAAGTGTTATCGATATAAAATATTGTATAAAATTTTTGCAAAACTTTAAAATTAGGATATATTAAATACTAGCTGTGCCCGCAACTTCGTTCGCGTGAAAAAAATTCTAAAATAAAAACCCGCATAGTTCCCGTTCCCGTGGGATTTCCGGGATAAGAACTACCCTATGTCCTTTCTTGGGTCTCAAACTATATTTGTACCAAATTTTATCCAAATAGGTTCAGTGGTTTAGCCGTGAAAGCGTAACAGACAGACAGACAGAGTTACTTTCACATTTATAATATTAGTATGGATTATTAATGCGAAAGTTTGGACGCTTGGATAGATGTTTGTTACTCAATCACGCTAAAATTACTAAACAGATTTGAATGAAATTTAGCGCACAGGTAGATGAGACCTGGAATAGCACATAGGATACTTGTTATGTCAGAAAAATTAGTTGATCCCGCGGGATTCGTCCAAAACTTTTATAGTGCAGCGGGCACGCTATAGCTAGTTGCTGTATAAAGGACAATTTTGTGAACAAAAATTAATTGGTTTCCCTGTAAAGTAGTTCTTTTCAATTTCGATGTTATACGTAAGGACAGTCGAGATGGCTCATTTCCCTGTGTTGGTTAGGGCCACCTTTGAAAAAGACCATCCGTCAATATTCTAGGGTGCGCTCGTATAAGACGAACGATCAAGTGTTAATATAATAATAAATAATAAACACTTTTTGCCTCGCACTACTCTGTAGTGGAATCAATTACCGGCAGGGGTATTTCCGAACGGATACGACATAGGGACCTTCAAGAAAAGAGCTTACTCATTCTTAAAAGGCCGGCAACGCAACTGCAAGAACTCTGGTATTGCAGATGTCCATGGGCGGCGGTGATCACTTACCATCAGGTGCACCTCTTGCTCGTTTGCCCCCTCTTCTATATAAAAAAAATAAATAAATACAAAATAATACTTAATAGCTTCATAAACTGGGTAGGCTGCAAAAAATCTTTATACTGTAGGGAAAACTTATTTTTTTTCTCTTATTTTGGGTTTGCTGGAAGAAATTTCTTTAGAGATAAGCTTGCCTTTTGTACTAATTTTGTCTTAAGGTTTACTTATGTTATTTGTGTACAATAAATGGTTAAATAAAAAAAATAAGTCTACCTTTTGTACAATTTTTCTTTCGTTTGTAATTGTTCTATTATTTAATATTGTGTACAATAAAATATTGAATAAATATTAAATAAATAATCGTGAATGCTAGGCGATAGAGTGCCGTAACTTAGTTAGGTGTGGTACCATTGTCTTTCTCATTCATGCCACAATAGTGTCAATGCTTGTTTTATTGTGGCAAGTTTTCTGGTTTGGAGGGTAAGATAGCCAGTAAGGTTATGCATGTGGCATTACCATCACGCCACGCAGATAACAACGTGTCATCATTTAAGGTGTTTATGGGCGTTGGTTATCTCTTCCCATCAAAGAGGCATCTGTTAGTTTGTCGCTTATAAAAGAATATTGTTTTGGAATTAAACTTAAATTAATTTGCAGGTTTAAAAGAAGAAAGTTATATTACAGCGCCCCAATTCACGTAACAAAACCCTAATTGAATCTCGGCGTTTAGGGCCCTTACACATATACAGCAAAATACAACGTCGCATCGTGCTACGACGCGGCATAATGTGTAAGAAAATGTGTTAAAGTCTTAAACGCTTTGATTCGATTGATGTTTATGTGAATCGAGCCCATGTTCGTATCTAAATAGTATATTAAAAATAAGCAAGTAAGAGTATATAATGTGTTAAGTATATAATGTTTGGTCTCGGTCCCCTTTAAAGAATACACCATTTGCCATTCTGCAAGGCAGGTCGTAAAAGACGACCGATTTGGCTACATGTGTCACTACCATCGTAGCTACTAGATGGTAGAGTTCCGTAACAACTCGCCCAGGTATTTGGTATCACCGCCTTATCCATTCCTATGGAAATTTGTCAATGCTTGTTGTCGTGTTGCGGTTTGAAGGTTTTTAACGCGTCCATAATCATTAACAACGTGTCCATAGGTGATGGTTCAAAGGCGAATCCAGAGGGGTGTCATGGTCATATAAGGTCGGGGCAAAAGTATTTTGGTATTGTTTAGGAAAATATTTTTTAGGTATAATGTTTTATTTATTTATAATATGTGTGTGCCGTTTTTATCGATGACTTGTTGCCATCTTGTGGGTAGTGCCACGATCCCATTCCTGTAGAAATTTTGAGATTTTTGATTAAAAAAGTCTGACAGGTAGTGTTCTTTTGAGGTTAGATTTATGCTTTCTAAAGAGTTCTGCAATGGTCGAAACAGGTAGAAATCTGATGAAGCAAGGTCAGGGCTATACGGAGGATGCATCAACACATCCCATCCAAGCTCTCTCAATTTTTGCTGCGTGGCTATAGATGAGTGCGCTCTGGCGTTGTCATGGTGGAACACCACGCCCTTCCTATTCACCAGCTCCGCCAGGCCGGTTTTTCTTAACAGCTTTTTTAACCTCATCTGTTGCTGACAGTAGAGGTCAGAATCGATAGTTTTAACCGGTGGCAAGAGCTCATAGTGGACGATTCCTTTCCAATCCCACTATACAAATAGCATCACTTTGTTCCGAGTCAGGCCGGGTTTTGCCGCGGTCTGTGGGGCTTGTCCATGCTTTGACCATGATCTTTTTCGCACATTCTTTTCGTAAGTCACCCATTTTTCATCACCTGTAATCAATCAGGTTCGGAATTCTTACGTCTCAACTAAGAATCGCAAATGGGAACACGTAGCATTAGATTTCTCTCAGTGAGATCATGTGGTACCCAAATGTGAAGTTTTTTCTTGTACCCCGACTTTCGTAAATGACGTAAAACTATTTTATAATCAACATCCAGTTCTTCAGCAATGTCGTAGCTACTATTATGTCTATCTTGCTCCACTTTCTCAAAGATGGCACTGATACTTTATTCGCGGCGTTCGTCGCATTTTTACCTTTTTCGTAATAAAACTTTAAAAGTATACCGAATTTCTACGTCACATACGTTCATTTTGCTTGCTTGAAAAACAATTGAACAATGGCGGGAACTAGTTTTTTTATTTATTGCATCGTAATGGTATTAAAACCAACCAGTTACATTCAGTACAGCCAAAGAGGTTTTAATACTAATAATACATTAAAATACTAAAATACTTTTGCCCCGACCTATTATAAAAAAAAATGTTGTACCGCCTTAGGTGCCCCATAGACCTACAATAATATTGCACAATATTACGTATTGTGCAATATTATTGACCGTTTAGGGTTGTTATTGAATACTGCACAATGATTGAACGAAAGTTTGAGCGAGTTTAATTTTTATTGTGCAATATTTTTTTCCTTGCACTGTGTAGGCTTAATATTGCACAATATTTTTCACTTCAGAATTTGGTGCGGTCGGGTTCTGTCAGTCACCGTGTTTAATATATTATGGTCGTGTCGTAAATTTAAGCAAAATAGCGAGCAAGAATGCTATAAAAGATAAAGAACGGGAGTTTTACTTGAATGTGTGGAATTGTATAAAGATTTATTTAACAAAATCACCAGCATGGGTACCATCGTCTTCGTCTTCGTCGTCAGACATGTTGCTCGCACAAAAATATTGATCAGACTGATTTGTCAATTTTATTGAGTGAATTTATTGAACGTTTGGAATCAAAGGGGGTATTCAATATTAATGCGCAATAAAAGGTATTGCGCAATATTATTGTAGGTCTATGGGGCACCTTAGAACAAATTTGAAATCGTAAAATGTTTGACAGCTAGGAACTAAACGAGAGTAAAAGTATTGTTTTCATCGCATCGCAATTTTTCCATTTTTTCTTCTTCTTCATTTCGAAAATCAATTTGCTGAATTGAACCAGCCCTTCTTAAATTTTGTGCTTAGCAACGCATTTAGATATTTATTTTTATTTATACAGGGTTACATTTAAAGGTTCGGCCAAACTTTCATATAAATTGAACATATATTATCGATTCTGATTAGAATAGATATATTATTTTCAATTTATGTGATAAAAAAAGTATTTGAAAAAATCAAAATTTCATTTTTATCTGACACAAAAAACAAAACGCATGGATAAAATTCCAATTACGCAAAATTTGAACTAAACCAAATATTTTATTGTCTTCAACCAAATTAAAAGTGATAGTGAAAAATGTAATTAGAGCGACAGATTACCTACATAAAAATTACTGTCGTAATTATAGGTAAATGTAAAATGACATTTACCTATAATTACTTACACAGATAGCCAGCAATACAGAGTTCGTTCACAAAGCTCGGTGCATCGAATTCATGAATTTAGTAAGATATTTTAAATGAATATTTTTAAATTATCGTGTAATACTTTGACAATAATAATTAAAAGTCACTTTCAAATCAATATTTAGTTTCTAGAAAAACTTTAAAAACAACAAAGACTATTGACACGCAGGGATTGAACTTGCGACCTTCTCCCTACCGGAACGCTCTACCACTTAGCTAGTGTCGACAGGCTTGACGTAGCGAAATTCTTCTTTGCTATATGATCGATTACGTCGATTGTACTGATCGCTAGGTTTATATTATTATATTATTATTTAACTAGTTATACATACGTATGACTTGTTAAATGAGTTCATCGTTACAGATGAAATTCACATTTATAATTTTGATCAGTACTTTCGTATTTCTAATTATTTTTGTGTTGTAGCACTCACCCTGAAAAACTTTAAAAACAACTAAGAAAAATAATTTTAACTACGGCCATATTTTCATATTAGAAACTAAATAAAAATAATTTAGTTTCTAATATTAAAATGTGGCCGTACCTTTTTTTATATTATGAGATAGTAAACAAGCAGATGGGTCTCCTGATAGAAAGAGTCAACCATCGTCTATAGACACCAAAGATGTTAATGGTGCGTTGCTATCTTGTGGCGAGGTCTAATGCCACATGCACACGTTTACCGGCTACTTCATCCTCCAAACCGGTACACGACAATGACAAGCACTGTCGCTATTGCGGCTGGAATAGGTAAGGCGGTGGTATCAGACCCTGGCGAGACAATGCATAACTCTACGACCTAGTAGCTACGATGGTAGTGACACGTATAGCCAATCGGTCGTCTTTTACGACCTGCCTGGCAGAACGGCAGCTGAACTATTCTTCAAAAAAGCCTGGGACCAAACGGGGAAAACCTTAGATAGGTTTTCCCCGTGTTGGTCCCGGGCTTTAACACCTTTAAAAGTAACCCTATATAGATAAGCAAGTTATCGTGTAATGGCTCTGCTTACCCATTAGTGATAAGAGATTGAACATATTTTTTTTTAGATATATTACCAACGGAGGACATAGCTGAACCAGTAGAAGAACCAAAACCAGAAACAGAGAGTACAGAGCACGCTGAACCACCTAGGATCAATGTTGATGTGGTGGGTCTCGATGAAGAGGTCTCCATTGACGATGTAATTGTGTATGTATCATATTATAATTTACTGGTTATTTCCAATATAAAGCGCGTAGGTTCCAATCCCACGGGATAAAGTAGTAGTAAATGGGATTAACTGCTCCTCATATCAAAAATCTTAATTATTACTGTAGGATTAGATACTTACAAATTAAACGTTAATATCTTATTAAAAATGATATGAAAAATACAAGCCCGCTGAGTTCCTTCCGCCGGATCTTCTCGGTATGTGGCCGGGTTTCCGATCCGGTAGTAGTTTAAAAAAATGCTGACATGTCAAAATAACTTTTAAAAAGTTTTATTGAATAAAGCAATTTTTGATTGTTGATTTCTGAGTCCATGTCACTCTGCCATAATATTCCTTGCTAGTGGTGAAATACATACATGCATACATATCTTCACGCCAAAATTAGTATCAGGATAGGCATAGAGAATTATGTGCCATATGTCACGGTTCAGACAGACTTGCCTTGCTTCCTGCACATGTATAATTCTTTTCATTCATTCAAACACGCCCGTTTCGAAGTCTGTTAACACCACTTCTCAGTCAACCAGTCTTGGTCTCCTCCGGTACCTACATCCATCCATATTCGCATTGTATATCTGTTTTGTTAACCGTTAATTTTCAACATCCGAACGTCCGAACCAACGGAGCATGCCTTTTACCATTTTTACACCAAAACTGTCAATCCCCTTTCTCACTTCGGTATTATGAATGCGATCCGCGAATGTTACGCCACAGGATTTTCATAACACTCTCATTTCGAACGCGTTAATTCTACTTTTATGCTCTTTCTAACATACCCAGTTCTAACTTCCGTACAGCGTTAGGGCAAGCACAGAATTATGCAAGACAAGATGGGCACCCTGAATAAGGACAGTGCCTTGAAGCTTAGAAGAATTCACTAACGCCCCATTAACTCTGTTCCCCGCACACACTCTACTTTCTACATCAGTGGTGTCCATTCCATCCCTGCTAGAATGGTGAAATATTTTTTAAATCTATTCATTGGATCCAGATATTACATTCTACAAACAAACCTACAAACATTAACTCGTAACGTAACATGGGTGATCCATCGGCTTATTAGCTGTACTACGATGAAGAAACCAGACTTCGAAGTCTACGCTTTACTTGTATATATTTCCCAGCCATGACGACGTAATGTTGATGTTTAAACGCAGGTAGCGTTGCCAACTTTATTTACAAGAAATATTAGCATTTTGTTTTTTAATGTTATAACCACACACACACACACGCACACGCACACGCACACGCACGCGCACACTATTCACATTTACTTTTAAATAGATAATACACTTTTAAATTATATCAGTGATGATGAAAACAATATTTTTTATATATTTTTTTAACAATAAAAAGTATAATATTATCGTGAAAAACACTGTAATACTGTTTTAACAGTGTAGTTGAAACTCTACTCTCTTGTGGCATAGATTTTTTACTCTTCGAGCCTAAAACTATTGTTTGTAATGATTTTGAATCTGGACCTGTTATGATATTTGTTTGTAAACTAATAAAAAACGTGTGTACTTTAATTACAGTAAAGAAGAAAAGAAGAAGCCAAGAAAAAAAGAGAATAAAAATTATTATGAAAGGACTCTATTGCACTTTGAAAATGATGTTAAAGACGAAGCATTCAATTCATGTTTCCCTCAGACTAAGCCAAAGAGACGAAGGGAAATGCTCTGTGCTGTTACTAAGTATGTACTTTTGTCAGTTTTAATATATATATATATATATATATATATATATATATATATATATATATATATATATATATATATATATATATATATATATATATATATATATATATCGCATCGCATATAGGAACCTTCCGTTGGGCTGTTAATGGAATGGAATGGAAATTTTGATAATATTTCCTTTTATAAACACTAAAAATTGAAACCAGAAGATTTAGTTGCTGCACAAAAACAATTTCAACTTACCTTACCCTTCAGAAGTGGAACAGCATTGTTGATGTCTTAATATTTTCCATGCCATCTTTTTTTCTTTGAATATATCTACTTAAGTGAAGTTTCATCCGGAACTAGTACGTTTTCATATGTGTCAATTAAGGTTAACATGTAACATAAGTCGTTTGTCTATTGTATACAAAAGTGGGACAAGAATAAAGCCCTGTGGAACTCCCACGGTTACAGCAGATTTTTCTAGAATAGCTATATAACTTGATATGTAGGCGATGATTCTCCTTAGAGGGTACAAAAACGAATCGTAATATAATCGTAATATCGGGATATAACCCATGTGTCGTTTTTTTTCAGGAAGCCAGCCCGATACATTGATCCTATTACAAAGCTGCCATACAGAAGTGTGGATGCCTTTCGTATTATCCGAGAAGCGTATTACCAACAATTGGAAGCTAGAGGTGATCGTTCTGATCCTCAACTGGCTGCTTGGCTTCAATGGAGACGAGCTGATGCTGCATCCACTTACGTGCAGATACATATAAAATAGACTGAATTAAACTATAGATAAATTATTATTGAATAAGCAGGCAGGTGTAAAATTTAAATAAAATTTGACAGTTTTTTAAAATTTATTTTTATCATTAGATAGCAAACAAGCAGATGGCTTTTCTGGTGGAAAGAGTAATCATCGCTTGATGGCACCAAAGATTTTAATGGTACTTTGCTATCAGTATGGCGGGATAGCAATGCTACATCTATTAGTCTTGGCGCTATTGTGACAGGGACAAGTAAGGCGGTGTTACCATATACCATGGCACGAAATTGTGGAATTCTACCACCTAGTAGTCATAATGTAGCCAATCGTTCGCCTTTTACGAACTGCCTGGCAAAATGCCAGTTGGATTCTTGAAAGGGGGCCCGAACCTATACAGATCTCAGTTAGATCGCATATATACGTTGGAAACCCCACGGTCATAGAAAAAGGCGTGTTCGGCCGAAATTCGTCCTTAGAAAAATTAGTAAGACTAAATAAAATGCTCGTTCTGAGAGGCTGAATGCGGCTGGCTTTCACCTTGACATACTATATTTTGACTTAATAGTGTCATAAGCTTTTGAAGAAGTGTCAGAATTATTATACTTCGTCAAAAGTATCTTAAAAGGATAACTTGAATAAAAATGTTTTGACTTTGACTACTAAACCACAGGCGTGTGATTTATGTATATATTTTTTTTTTTTTATATCATAAGATAACAAACAAGCAGATGGGTCTCCTGATGGAAAGAGTCAAGCATCGCCTATAGACACCAAAGATGTTAATGGTGTGTTGCTATCTTGTGGCGAGGTCTAATGCCACATGCATAAGTTTACCGGCTACCTTACCCTCCAAACCGGAACACGACAGCGACAAGCACTGACGCTATTGCGGCAGGAATAGGTAAGGCGGTGGTACCAGACCCGGGCGAGACAATGCAGAACTCTACCACCTAGTAGCCACGATGGTAGTGACTCGATAGCCAATCGGTCGCCTTTTACGACCTGCCTGGCAGAACGGCAGTTGGCCTATTCTTCAAAGGAGGCCGGGACCAACAATTTGATTGCAATTAACCTCTAGGCAAACTGTAATTACAAAACGATTGTTAATAATTATAGTTTTATTTGTATTAAATTAATAACAAATGTTATTCTTACAAAAAATAGTAGATTCATTTATAAATTTGTACAAATTGTACAAACATACTTAAATAATTTCATACATTAAACTTATAATAGAAAAAAAAAACAAGTATGTAGATAAATAACACTTAAGCTTTATCAAGTTTAAATTCTGTATTTTATTCATAGTTGGCATTTATATTGTAATATCAGACTTAGGGATGATTCATTGATCAGAATAAAAAATAACCTTTCACAATATGAGAAAGAATTTGATTCTTTTAACCTCTCGAAACTCTGACATGCAAAGGCGATTTTAAGCGCCAGGACTCATCACTCGCTTTTTGGCGGGAACGGCGTCTCATTCGACTCGATGGAAAAAAAATCTTTTTTTTTTCTACAACTAAGTCATAGTTTATGATTCTGTAAACGACTGTGTATCAATTGATATATTTTCTGTCTATTAGAGATCAAAATTAAGTAATAGATAAAGTAGTTTTATATTTGCAAGCAAATATAACAAAAATCACTTAAAAAATAATGAATTTCTAAATTACTTCATTTTTGGCTATCACGATATACTTCTTACAAGAAAATTATGCAAATAGAAAAAATATACGGCCTTTGTAATAAAAAAAGTACTTACATGAGAGAAATGCACCGTAAAACAACACAAGATTGAATTTTATACCACTAAAAAACCGCAAACACACTCGCGGTCCGGTCGAATGAACTAAAATGACTGGTACAAAATAAATGACAATAATAGACTTCAATATTTACGAATTTGACATGACAGATATTTTATCATAGATTAAACGTCAAAGGCTTTTTCATAGAACATTAGTCTTTATAAATAGAAATTTAAAGTTTAAATTCAAATGCAAGCGGGGTAAAATTTTGCTCTGAGAGTGAACGCTTGACCGTTTTATCATACATACGTCTAATATTTGCCTCTGCGAAAATCGAGAGGTTAAATAAAGCCATACAATTTTAAGCTATAATTAACAGTATTACCATATTTAAAAATTATACCGATAAAATTATAACGCTGTGCGAGTTTTTTGGCACAAACATTATTTTAGTAAATATATATCAAATATAAGTGCTTTTATTCAAAAAATAAATTAAGTATGTCTAAAAGATATCTACAATTTTATAAAGATGTTATGTAATCCACAATATCAATACATTTTAGAGTGTAGAGCTATTTCTATCAGTATAGCTTAAGAACATGGTTTTACTGTTCAGTATTTAACTAAATGTCATTTTGGCGTTCCGCTTTTGACGTACAGAAAAATTGTAACAAACACGAAGAATGCAGTTAAAACTGTTGCGCGTTTTAACGTAGACTTTAATTTTGCTTGACCGAAACGCCGGTAAATCAACCAATCACAGGAAAGCAGCAGTCGAATCGCGTTAAGACGTGATCGCAATCGTACGGTTACTGCAAAGAATTCTTGAGAATTAATTCTCAGCAATTAATCGAAATAAGCAAGCATTAAATTTAAGATGCTATTTACAATAAATTAAACGATATTTACACAAGAATATAATTTAAAAGCAAGTGCCAAAATATGCATTTAGTATTATACAATATTCCCCTTTTGAGTTACGTGTTTCACAAGAATCATTAATGCCTAAACTTACTTAACTATGTTACAATTATTACCTATTGTAAAGTTAGTAAGATATGTCTGTTTTTTGTTACAAATCCAACTTTTCGTAACAGATAAAGTAGACTTAACGTTTAGAAATAAATTTCATTAAAAAGCTATAGATCAACAGAAAATAATGGATTAATTCTCATATCAGGTACACTATTTCTACGTGGTTTCATTTGGTTTTGTCTAGTCAGTTCTTTAAATGTTATAAGACCAGATGCATTTGCATCCAATCTAGAATGGTATTTTGATGGATCTGTGGTAGGTAAATAAGGGTATTCACTAAGATATGTTTGAGCATTCTTGTTTTTGGGTTCGCTTAACAAATCTGAGTCGTGTGATAAAACTAAATCATATGAGTTTAATATTTTGTCAGATACGCTTTCCATCGATCGGAAAGTTTCTAATACAGCTTTCTTATGTGGGATACCTCTTAAACTACCTTGTCTACTTAATCGACCTTCCATTACATCTTCGAACAAATCATCAACATTAAATTTTTCCGATATTTTAACTAACTTCTTAGTATCACTTAATGACTCCTTATTATCGTGCATTTGATTCCAATATTTAGAGATTTCTGATGAAGGCATTGAGCGCGATTTTCTGATATTACTTTTTTTTGACTTACCTTTCTTTTCGGGAAGTTCCTGTGACGTAATAGTTAATAGTGTTTTGCTGATGTTTTTCGTTTTTTTTACATCTCTAAGTTCTTCTAATGACTGAAAATATTGTTTTGCTTGTTTAAACCGACTTTTATAATCAATATAATTAGCTCCTTCGTTATATTTAGAAGCATCTGTAGAATCATCTGGCGTTTCAATTATTTCTAATTCTATGTCTGATAAACAATGGTCTTGGTCTTGATTTGTAATTATTTCTAAGTCGGTAAAGTTATTTGTACTTTCACTTTCTTTGTTTTTGTTATTTATTATTGATTTTGTAGTATTTATAACAGTTGGTCGCAACAAGGTTTCTTTAGAAGCAATATTGGCAGTCTTAGTTCCTGAAAGCATAAATATAAAAAACATAAAAACTTAAATCTGCAAAAACAGTATTCTATTCTCCTATATGTTGGGGAATTGTCAAAAAATTTTCGCCATTTATTCACTACAGAGTGATCGAACGTCTCAGTATCCCCGCTACATAAAAAGTGCGAGGAGGACGATGTAAATAATTCATTCAGATAACCAGCAATCACAGGTTTCGATCGTTACAGTAGCATTGTCTAAAATAGTCAAGAGATGTCAGTTTCCTCGTAGATCAATTGATAATGAAAGTATGCGAACGATACATAACTTATAAGAATATTTCAAGAAAAAAACAATTGGAACCGAGTTTATAGTGGACGTTTATTACTTGCGATAGGTGTTTTTTCTAACTTGAGTCCCTAAACTCAATCGAATCGAAGCGTTTAGGGTTTTCATACAACGTCACGTCATGCTACAACGCGGCATAATGTGTCAGAGCCCTAAGCGCTTCGATTCGATCAGAGTTTTATTACGTTAATGGGTCCCAGGACACCTTTTTCCTTTGGTGAAAAACATGATAATAATGTATATTATAATTTTCAATTTATTCTAACATACATTTTGTAGTTATTTTTGAGCAAAGGGGGCTAGAACCCATAATCTTTATTTTACGTATTTTAAATGTGTCGCTGGAAGATTGTTTATCGGGGCAACTGTTGTTAGCAAATACCTTGAAAATATCTGCACGTACAAATTTAAAATTATCATAAACATTTACACAGATTCACAGACTAAAAGCCTATTTAATTTGACTCTTCTGCTTGGGAAAGGCACATTAAAATAAATTTATTTCAGTTATTTAAATCACTACATAGTATATGGTCGCTTTCTCTGTCTGTCCCTATGCATGCTTAAATCTTTAAAACTACGCAACGTATTTTGATGTGGTTTTTTTAATAGATGATTGATTCTTGAAGAAAGTTTTAGTATATAAACCTTTCCGATATTCCTACGGGAACAAAAGTTACGCAGGTGAAACCGCGGGCAGGTCGCTAGTAATAATATAATCAAGAATGACAACATTATCTTTATACTAGTAATGTATTCTAAGTATTTAGTGTCGTTAACTAACATCCGTATTACAGTAATTTATAAGTACAAAGGTTTATTTTTTTAATTAGTAAGAATTCATGTAATTTGTCTCTTAGCATTTTAGTTTATACTTTAAATGAAATCTATATTAAGTGTGAAAGTTTGGATGTTTGGATGGATGGATATTTGTTACTCAATCACACAAAAATTACTGAACGGATTCGAATGAAATTTGGTACACAGGTACAAGATGTCCTGGAATAGCACATAGGCTACTTTTTATCCCGGATAAATAAGGTGACTCCGCGGGATTCGCCAAAATGTTTTCTAATGCAGCGGGCTGCACGCTGCAGCAAGTATTATAAATGCGAAAGTGAGTTTTTTTCACGTTGTGTCACGTGTGTTTAGACAACTCAACAGATTTTGATGAAATTTGACATGGATATAGTTATATAATAGTAAAATATTTGAAGATCCGGGGTGCAAAATAGGTTAATTTTTTTTAAATGAACCACTCAACGGTTTTGAAATAAGGGGTAAAAGTTTGCATGAAAAATTATATCGACGACGCGAGTGATGCTAATATTATATGTATTTTGAGTGACTTTTTTTCCTTTTAATGTTTTGTCGTCTATGATATGTCAATAAATGATAAAAGTTAATCCCGTCTATATGACTATTCCCAATGTGATATTGTATTTCAGTATTACCATATGATGATAGATTTATCACTCTGCCACACGAATAGCAAGAAACCAATAAAATCGTTGTTGTCTATAGGCGATTGTTGTCTCTTTCCATCAGGAGAGCTATCTGCTTGATATAAAAAATTCATAGCTTATCTTTTGATATAAAAAATTCATAGAGTAAATAGTAATTCACAAAGTAATCAATTTTTGGAAAGTTTGAATTTTTAGTGGCAAAATTGCATAAAATAGTAATTAATAACTGTGATACCGCTACAGAAACCATCTGTAAGTAATTAAGTGTGTTTTTTAATGGAATGAATATTACCTTCTGCTGAACTCTTTTCTTGGGGCTTCTTTTGATAACCTGATTTTGATACGTTTGATGACATTTTGATACGCTTATGATTTATTTCTCTTGTAGTTATTGAGGTTTTTGAGGCATCTTCAAATAATGATATAAAGTTTTTAACTGAAATTCTCGGCAATTCCTCACAAGATTTATGTTTTTCCAAGTCATCGTGTTCTGAATTCGAAACTTTGTTAAAAATGTCTAATTCTGATTTACTTTTATATGTTTTAAGATGATTTATTGATAAATGTTTCACTGTATCATCATTGTTTCGTTTCACTTCATAACCACTTTTTGGAAATTCTATGTGGTTAAATCCTTCTGCAATATTGGTTCTATTTTCTCGTAAGTTATCATTATGTTGTTCCTTTTTTAAAGAAGTTATATTATTGGATGCAGATTTTTCTAAAGTCTGAGTATTACTGAATATCTTACTATATTCCGTGGTTACACTGTTATTATTTACAAGACTATGTTCTTCAGGAGTAATGTTGACATTATTAACTGTAACCTCGTGACATGGTGTAGATTTTTTTCTTGCCCACGGCAATGGTTCTGTTTTAGAAATATCATGGAATAATGATATTCGACTAGATACTAGACCGGTCTCATGCGTAATAATATTCCTACGGTTTAAGCATTTGTCATCAACGTCCGGATTGCTTAAAAATGTGTCTATTTTATTTAAAATTTGTTGCCTTGATGTGCCAAAAAATCTTTTGGGGCTAGTTTCAAATGCTCTAAAAACTTGTTCTGAAAGTTCTTGTTTTAAATAAGGGGGTGATATCTCAATTATACTTTGAGATTTATGCGCTTGTGTTGAAAATTCTTCACTAGCAATAGAATATTTTGAATCCCAATCGATTTTAGGTTTATTTTTAACATTATCTTTACTTTCAATTGATCTTATTGGCGTTACAATATCAGTTAAATTTGCTTGCTTTTCGTTATCTTCATTTGATTTTAAAAAATGTTCGACTATCTTTTTTCCTTTCCTTTTAGTTAATGAATCGTTTTTACGTGCATACTTCAAATGTGTACGTTTTTTACTGAGCTGTGATTTCAATTCTTCCGATTTAGCTTCAATTTGTCTTATCTTTTCGTCCCAGTAAAGTTTCTTTTCTAATACTAAATTTGAAGTCCTTTTATTTCCAAATCGTATTAAGTCTTTATTTTGACTGTCACAATATTCTTTATCGTACTGATATGGGTGAAGGTCTTGACTTACTGAAAATGATTCAGCGATATTTGCCTGAACCTCAGAAATCTTGCCTTCTATGCTCTCCGGTTGTCTTTTCACATCTGCTAAAACTTCAGACGCTGAATCGACATCCACACTGTCAATTTTTAGTATATTGTTAGTTCCTGTAGTATGTATGACATTATTTGCATCTGTTAACCCAGACTTTTTTTCAGAGTTTGCGAAATAATCATTATAAATATTATCTAGTTCGGCAAATGCACTTGTCACTGAATCATTTTCATGTGTAAGTACTTCCTCTATATTTACATTTTTGTCATTTTCTTCTTTAATAGGTGTGAATACTGTTCGTTTAAGATCATACTTACTTGTAACATAATTTATTTCATCATCATCTGTTTCTTGTATTTCAGGACAGTTATCCCAATACCCTCTTTCTACCATATCAGTAATCTTTTCTAGAATCGGAATCTTTTGTTTATCAAGTGCATCAAATAATGATTCGTGGATTATTTCTGATGAGATGGCATTGTCGTCTATACTTACGTACGCTGAATCTCTCATTTCTCTTTTAGGTGAGATACTGCTTGATCGAGTTGTTGCTGCAATTGATTCATTTGAATTATACAAAGAATCTTTTGAAACTTTTTTTAGTAATGGTGGCTTATCCACAGATTCATAATATATTTTAGATGTTTTTCCTGTGGATAATATTTCATTATTAGTTTGTGATTTTAATTTGGATATGTTATTATTTTTTAGTGGTGCGTCTTGTGATATATTTATTTCAGAAGGTGAAATGATGTGATGCGGTATTGAAACAGGTGCCCCAATTATAAAATCAGTCAAAAGATTTTCATCACCCAAGCTTGAACTATCATCAGTTAAGAATGGATTTTTAGTTTCAGTATCAATAGTTGTCATTGAACTTTCTATGTCATCTATTTTAGAAAATGGGTTAGTAGATTGTATGGTTAAGTCCGGTTGATGCTCGCTTACTAACTTCGTCAAAGTCGTTTCTGTCTCTTCGTTTTGAGAGTTATTTGTTTCATATTCAGTCATGAGAAAAGGGCTGAATTTCTTATCTGTAATAGAGTTTTCGTTGCATAATTTAGTCAAAAAAGGGTTACTCGATTCTTCAGCATTTATTAATGTCACATTGTTTTCAAATATATTATCAGTTTTAATCTTGTTGTTTTGTAAATTCTCGTTAGATTCAATATTGTTGTCTGGCAAATTTTCTTCTTTAAACACAACTTTTTTATATATTCTAAACATTGCAGGGATATTTGTAGAATTGAAATCACTTATTTTGTCTGGTTTTTCGGTTAGTATAGAAACTGAAATATTTTCAGGAACTACATACCGATTACGTTTTTCTAATATGTCTGAATTTATATAATTATCATTCAGTGTTGAATTTACTACATCGGGAATATGTTTTTGATTCCTAAGTAGAATTTCACTGTCCAAATTTACGTTAGAAAGGTCATTTGTTATTTTGTTAAATCTGCTAAAGGCTTTGCAAACTTTACACATAAAAACCACTTTTTTTGCCACGTTATAAAATCTTTTTGTCTTCGGTTTTAAATCTAACAGAGTTTCTTTTGTGCAGTCTACTGGGTCATTGATTTTGTTTACCATGTTTTTAGATATAAGTAATTTTTTTTCATCATCATCGCTTATTTTTTCTAAAGTGCCATTTTCTCTGAGAATCATTTTTTCATTGCCAAAATGTACAATTCTAACAACAACTTTTCTATTCGTGTTGTCTTCCACTAAATGAATCTGCTCACCATCTTCAAGACAGAAATTGTCTTTTTCTAGGATTTCAATTATATTATTTGTGCCAATCATTTGAAACGGAGAACCAGGAATGTGTCGGTTTTTACTTGTTATTGAAATTTCATATAGGCCTTCTAATTCAATAGTGTACCCAATTTTTACGTAATCTTGATGTTTATCTGTGTCCATTTTAATA
Source organism: Apodemia mormo (assembly GCA_036924255.1). Taxonomy (NCBI): domain Eukaryota; kingdom Metazoa; phylum Arthropoda; class Insecta; order Lepidoptera; family Riodinidae; genus Apodemia; species Apodemia mormo. The sequence goes on from JAUPFN010000011.1 coordinate 31,947,496, forward strand.
TTACACCTTTTTTGAGGTATATAGTAAGTTTTACTTATATCAGTTTTTCCAAAACTTCGAAAATAGGTTGTACCTTGAGTAATCGGCAATACATTTTCAGATTTCGTATGTAAAAATTTCGTTTTCGTATGTTTTAATAATTCTTTTCGTAATTGCTCAGCTTTGCCTAGTATTGGTGGTATTTTTATCATGCCGTATGAATTTTCCGGGCCATTTATACTTACTATAATTTCCCCAGGTTCATTGGCTTGTTGAGCTAATGCATAAATCTTGAAATAAGCTTTGTTATTTAATTGAGCAGCTACAAGGCCGGAACCGCGAGCAATATAATCGAATGTGAATTTGCTACCTTCTGGTGAATTTTTTAAAGCATTCGCCTTTGTATTCGATGGTTTTAATTTCTCCAAAGCGAGGCGTATGTTATCTAAAAATGTTATAAATTTCCATTCTTGATGTTTGGCTAATGAATCTATTGCTTCAAGTTCTTGTAGTGTGAACATCTGCAACAAAAAATATCATAGCTTTATATTAAACGGTCGAGGCTAGTTTTGTTAAATTTAAATGTAATTAATCTCAGAGTAAAACAGACAATTATCAGGTTACATAGCATGTCTATGCGAACTTATTTCAGTTTTTCAAGAAAAGTGACAAATTTACGAAACATAAACTTCAAACTTGAAACTTATTTATTTTGCATAAATCAGGGTTACTTACGATGTTCTTTCTAAATACACATTTAGAACGAACATCGTATCATACATACCTACTTTTTAGATTTTAGAAAGTCATCGCACTACAGAGAGTTTAATGTGCTACGCGCTAGAGAAGCTGTACTAAATAGAAGTGAAATGAAATGAAACAATTTCGTTAACACTCGCCGCAGCGCTGAAAAAATAAAAAATCGCCCAATCAAAGTCAAAATTATCAGCGCTTCAACGTATAATGGAGTATAATATACATATATTCGCGGCCAAAAGGTTGCAACCTTACCTATCATCTCAAAAACTTACAGTTTGTTCACATTGCCGCGTCGTAGTGTGACGCGACCTTGTATCGTGTTTATGTGTATAATCGCCCTACCCGCTTCGATTCGATTATGGTTTTGTTACATGAATTGGGGGAGTACCTAGTCGTCACAATCACACGTTTAAGTCCATATCGTAAGAACTACTTAACTGACTTCCATAAAACTGTTTTCTAAGTTGTAATATACCTGATTTAAATCATAAAGGTTTATCTCGATATATCTTTTAGTTTCGGGAAAATCGTGGATAAACATATAAGCAAACGGACATATACTTACAAAGCACTGCACTCGTGCTTGGAAGTCTAATTAGATCATCATACCCAAATATTATCCAATTCCAACAAAATAACTTACAGATCAAACTGATAATCTCCTTTTTAAAGTCGGTTATAAAAGGAATTCTTAAACAAGCAGAGCGTAGCTACCACCGTAAGCAAAAATCAATAAAAACTTCCCAAATGGCAAAAGTCAAAAAATCAATTTCTTTTTTGAAAAAAGGCAAGGAGAGTATATAAGTGGTATTAGACCTCGCCACAAGATAGCAACGCAACATTAACATCTTTGGTGTCTATAGACTTTCTATAAGGAGACCCATCTGCTTGTTTGCTATCTTATGATATAAAAAAACATTTGATTTCAATTGTGTGTATAAATTTTGTAAAAGGTGACATAGATAATAATGATGAATAAATATTTCATTTAATTTTATGCAAACTTTTTTTTCTTTTATGAGAAATCTCTACCCTTTATAAGGGTCCCCAAACAGATTTTTATACGGAGCCTTGCCAAGGCTCGCTACACCACTGCAAACAAGTAACATCATTTAATATCGCTCGGTGGTACGAAACCCTATGTGTGTGATTCTTCGAACTTAATGGTTCTTTTTAATTTACAAACAACATAAACATATCTTCACTCCAAATCCCTTACGAGATAGACAGAGAGAATTGAATGCCATGCGTCACGGTCCAGACTGTTGCCTTGCTTCCTGCACATTCATAACTCAAGCAAACACGCCGGTTTCGAAGACTTTCAAAACACCTTCGGACAGCACTTGACCAATTTACTCACAGTCCGTTAGTCTTGGTCACCCTCGGTACATATATCCATCCACATTCGCATTGTATATCTCTTGACCGTTCATCTGCAATTTTTTAATTTATTTAGCTGAATAAATGTATCTACCGTCAATAATGCCAAAACAGTAACGAAGCGATAAACTTTTTAAATATTTAAGTTGTATCTCACCGGTTCGACGCCAAGATAAGATTCTGCAATGGATTGGGCGTGCTCTATAGATAATTTCTTCGGTGGATGGCCGTGGCAAGACCCAGGAAGCGCTATGTCTAAGACTCCACATAGTATCCAGCCTTGCCGCCATACCGTCTCCAGTTTCTCCACTCTGACCGTACCAGAGTCGTTGATCCATTGTAGAACAACCTCCTTTTGCTCGTCACTCGATTGAAATACTGAAATTACAAAATACAAATATTTACATTTAAAAACCAAAAATTAAATGTAAAGTCGGTTAATGGACAATAATTTTACGCGATAACGTCATAAGAAAACAAGATCGTGTCTCTTCATCGCTTGCTTTGCGCTCTCGCTTGCACGCTCGGCACAGGCGGAACGTGACAATGAGTCATGCTTTTTCGTGTGTGCAGCCGGCTTCATCTGCTTAAAATGCTTGGTATCCATTTGAGCAGCCTCGTGACGAACTTCCTCATCCTGCGTGTGTCGCTAACTGCGGTAGGCTGCGCAAGTAGATACCCAGATATAAAACATTTTTTGCCGCGTGCCGAGCACACACCAACGTCTCCACTCATCGCACGGCTAACACTAAGGCGTTTTTGAGCATGGCCATTTACCGACATAATTCGGCTCGCTGCGCGGCCGCCTCATTTATTTCAAGTCGCGGGACGCCTTGACTCGCGGCACTGCCTCAAATGGATACCTAGCTTAAGACGCTGTCACGTCAAAATTTATTCAAAACAAAATTTATAGGCTCGCGAGATAGTCGGGCGACGAAAGCCTTGATAAAGAGAAAAAAAATCTAAATAAATTAGTAATAATAATATTTTGTGTTTATTAAAAAATAAAATACGATCAAAAAATAAAGAAGAAGGTTAAGGCTATAATATGATAAATATTTTAGGACATACAGTTACTAAGCGAATATTTTTTAATATTATCTATATATGGGGTGACTGATAAAATATTGTACATACTGAAGGAGAGTGTTCAGTACTCGACTCTGATACTGAATATGTAAAAAATAGGTACAAAAATTTTGACGTAATTGTCTAGTAAAAATGTTCATTGTTTACAAACAGCGATATACTGAACTCGTGCCTCGTTAGTACAACGTGCGGTGACCATACTTATAAATGTAATTTTTTTAATTTTTTAAATATTTTTTATAACATAAGATAGCAAAAAAGCAGATGGCTCTCCTAATAAAGAGAATCATCGCCTATTGACACCAATGATGTTAATGGTGCGTTGTTATTCTTGTAGCGGAGTCTTATTACACCTGCATATGTTTTGTTTTGTTGAAGTTTACTATATAGCTATATTTATTTTTATTATATTTTTATTTTTTAGATATGTCGCCTTACCAATTTCTCCCAATTGGGGTTGGTTGTAGACCGCCCCTTCAGGGAAGAGTGTCATTGGGGACGGAGGTCTAGAGTTCAATAACTTGTAGGAAGTCAAGAATTGCACTGAGAAAAGAGTCTCAAAGCAGACGCTTTTACAATAAACTCCCCGAAACTATAAGAGATCTACCAGTCGATAAATTTAAAACATGTGTTAAAACGAACTGTGTAAAAAAGGATATTATAAAATCTCAGATTATTTGGAAGACAAACAAGCATAGGATTAATTGCTCCTCATATCAATCTCATATATGTGTTTTATAATTTTATAATATTGTGATATTAAAAAATATATATATATAAAAAAAAAAACAAGCCCGCTGAGTTTCTTCCGCCGGATCTTCTCAGTGTGGCCGCGTTCCGATTCGGTAGTAGGTTTAAAAAATGTTGACGTGTCAACATAACTTGTAAAAAGTTTAATTGAATAAAGTTCTTCTGATTTCTGATTTCAGACTGTGAACCTCCCGCGTTTCGGCTCGTATAACCAAAATCGGTTGGTAGGGCCATGGGTTGGTAATGGATCCAGGGTCTGTTTAGTTATTACCTCTAACAATCATTGTATAATTTATACTTTCCATCATCGACACTTTGTGAAACTGCATCATATTGATTTTGGCAAACACTTGTACTATTTCACAAATATTTCACAACTTACCTTTAATTGTTGTGAAGCCAACCGGTTTCGCCTATTACAGCATCATCGGGGCTTTTAGTTTATATATTCTTCGAACATAACAAATAAAGCAAGACAACCAACAACAAGTTGTTGTCTTGCGTGTGTTTTTGTTATGTGTAACAAATAAAGCAAGACTTCCAACAACAAGTTGTTGTCTTGCGTGTGTATTTGTTATGTTCGAAGAATATATAAACTAAAAGCCCTGATGATGCTGTAATAGGCGAAACCGGTTGGCTTCACAACAATTAAAAGTTAGTTGTGAAATATTTGTGAAATAGTACAAGTGTTTGACAAAATCAAAACAATCATTGTCTTTAATATATGTAGGTACACTATTTTACCAGTCAAAACTTTTATTTAGAAAAGGGGGCAAACGGACAAGAGGCTCACTTGGTGGTAAGTGATCACCGCCGCTACTAATATACTAATCTGAAAACTATATATAATTTTTGTGTTTTATATATAAAAAAACTATGTATAAAACACAAAAATTGTTTTATCTACATTCGTTTAAAGACTGAAACCATCCAAACGATGTTCCCTCAACCATTTTTGTTTCATTTAAAAGGCAATAATGCGAAGATGGTTTAAAATCATAGGCAACTTTTTTACCCGGCTAAGAAAAAGGAAGCAATGTGTTTTGGGACACGCAAACTGAGTAGTGGCTACAGATTACATGAATACAAATAGAAACGACATTGGGAAGGAAATGTGTCGCCGCGCATATGAGCGAACGCTTCTATCTCTGTCAAGTCTCATACATTGATAGATATACCGTGAAAAAATAGAAATAAGCCATGTACTGTTTAATCGTGCTAAATGGGATGACAAAGTTTAAAAATTACCCTTGTAGTGATTTTAATTCATCGGTAAGTATTATAACTGTCTTTCTGTGTGTAAATGACTATGTGTAATGACTACACTCACAGACCAAGAAATTTCCTTGAAAGGCGTATCCATTTAATCCGTAGTTGTGGTCAATAGATAGTCCCTACTTTATATACCAATTACGTTAAAGATTTTCAAGAGTAGACCATTTATGTTCTTGCCAGAGAATTTGTAAACCGTGAACAAATGCCCAGTCGATGAGAGTTTTGCAGTCTTGCACGATTTTGGCTGCAATGGTTTCAGTGGTCACTGTCGAGTTCTGATATGGAGGGTAAGTACTAAGTTAGCCGTCATACGGATGGCAACGCACCATTAACACCTTTGATGTCTATAGGTGATGGTTATCTTTTTCCATCAGGAGAGTCATTTTTGCTTTCCTATTGTATAAAATTTCAAAACTGAAAAAAGCTCTGAAAGAAAGTGTTGGTGTAAAAAAGAGAAAGGGTATGCTTCGTCGGTTCGGACTTGTAGAAGGAATTGTAATGAAAAGTTAACAAAACAGATATATGACGCGATTTCCAAAGGATTTGTTTTCTTTTTTTTTATTACCGTTTCGATTTACGTACCGGGGAAGACTAACAACTTCGCAAACGGCATGTTTGTATGTAGAGAGTATTGAATGTGGAGGAAGCGAGACAAGTCTGCAAGGATCGTGATGTATGGCACTCGGTTCTATTTGTCTACGGCTAAAGGTATGTATTTATATTAAGACCTGTAGGGCTACGCTTGAAAACCGATTTCAATTTTAAATGGATATTTAATGAGTTTTGAAGTATTTCGTACTCTGGACAACTATATATACAATTATTGGATTCGGCGACAGCGCCACACGGATTTTTAAAGTTTTTGGAACTACTCATTATTGTTTTTATTCGTTATTTTGTTTAAAACGGTACTTAAAATTTTCACCTACAACACTAGCTTGACATGTAACGATGACATCTATTTCCAATAATTAGGTCGTTACTATACCGAATCAATGTAGGCAATATTGGTTTCAAGAGTACCGTTTTTTGACGATATTCGAAAGTTATTGTTTTTATCAATATTGGTTAAAGATTTATATTGTTTTCAAGAGTAGGCCTGCTGACGATTTTGTTTATCAACGAAACTTTGAAATATAGAGGCTTGTATTGGTATTTTGATACTGGGCTTAATTTGTATTGTTGATTAAAGGGAAAATTATCAAATTTCCTATTCCATTAACAGCTCATCTGAAGTTTCACACCGAACAATAGGGAATGCGTCATTATTTGTTATGACGCACTTGAGTTTCACATTATTTTTGTGAATCTTTGCTAAGAGACTTTATACGCAATTTATTATAAACTAGCTGTTGCCCGTGACTTCGTCCGCGCGGACTTCGTTTACTCCGCACAGCTCCACCCCCGTTGGTGATAGCGTGATAATATGTAGTCTATATTTTGACCCGACCTGTTAGTAATATTCATGCAAAATTTGAAGTAAATCCATGCAGTACTTTTTGAGTTTACCCCGGACATACGTTGACTTTCCTACGATTTTATTATATGTATAGATATTATACCAGCAAATACCCGCGATTACATTTGCGTGACCCAGAAACAATACTTTCTATGGCTCAGGGAGGTAAAACGTTTTTTTATCATTTGATAGCAAACAACGAGATGACTCTCCTGATGGAAAGAGAAACCATCGCCTGTAGACATCAAAGATGTTAATGACGCTTTGCTATCCTTGTAGCGAGGTCGTAGGTAATCGTAATGTGTAGGATTATCGGCTACCTTATACTCTAAACCAGAACACGAGAGGGACAAGCACTTACGCTGTTGCGGCAGAAATACGTAAGGCGGTGGTACCAGACCCGATCGAGACAATGCAGAAATCTACCACCTGTAGGTACCTGGCCACCTGGCCTCGGTGGTAGTGAGCTGCTTAGGCAATCATTCGCCTTCTTGGTATTGCCTGGCAGAATGCAGTTGGTCTCAAAAAAAATGTTTATTCAAGTAGACCATTACAGTCACTTTGACGTGTCGAAATTTTTTTTAAAATTACTACCGTATCGGATCGCGGCTACATACTGAGAAGATCCGGCGGAAGAATCTCAGCGGGTTTATCTTTTTTGTAATTTTTTAATAATAAATGCGTTACATTTATTACAAGAATTATTTCATATTACAAAAAATATAGAAGATTGGTATGAAGAGCAATCAATCCGAGGCTTGTCTGTCTGCTAAATAATCTGAGATTTTATAATACAAAGGGTAATATAAATTTTTTTTATAATAAAAAGGGTAAATTAAAGGCAAGTTTAACGCATTTCTATTTGCTTTATTTTGCATCAGACCTTTGCCAGCTGATTAATGATAATAACTTTATTATTTCAACTATAAACATCAATACTCAATAGCTGGTTGTCTCTAGGTTTCTTTTGAGAAATAGTTAAACTTAAATCAGCAACATGATATGTGGGAGTGATCTACACGATTCATTCTACACAATTAGGACCAACAGTTTTACTTATTAACCATATTTATGTTACAATAACAAAAATTCCCGGTGTTGACACGGGCTTCTTTCTGGAGAAAAGATCAACTGATTTCCTTCACTTATATGTGTGACTACTGATTAAATGGTAGAGTTCTGCAGCGTCTTGACTGGGCTTGGTACTAAAGCCTTAAACATTCCGCAATAGTGCTGATGTTTGTCACTGTGGTGTTCCAATTTGGAGTTAATTTATGCATGTGATTTGAGCTCGCCACGCGAATAGTAACGCACCATTTACATTTTAGTGTTAATGAGCAATGTTCTTTTTCCACCGGGAGAACCATGTTCTTGTTTGCTATCGTATGACATAAAATAAATAAATCCCGAGTGATGATTTCAAGTATGTTGTAATTATTTTTAATATATTTTAATCTAACCAGTTGTCTATAAATTGTACAAAAAACACTGCCTCGTACTCGCGATTGGTCTTAATCCATCAATTGCATTGTAACTGAAACGCGCGATTCCGCGTTCGGTCGCTAAAACACGATGCAGATCCGAATTGCGCGTTTTAGCGACCGCATCGATACAGTCGCTAAAACGCGCGATTCGTATACCGCGACCGATCGTAGAGAGTCGCTAAAACGCGATGCAGCATCGATGCAGTCGCTAAAACGCGCGTTTTAGATGCTAAAAGTAGCATGTGTGCCCTCTCTCTAAGGGCTCGGTTGTTGTTTAATGAACCATTTCATTACAAATCTTTGTTCTGAGTGGTTGTAATAATAACGAAAGTATTGTAATGTTACTGTAAAGATATAATATGTTACCTACTAAATAACATAAATAAACGAGTGTAGTATATATAAGCATAGATATATAAGTATACTACCGAGTTCAATTTATTAAAACGGAGTACTGTGATGTAACTATTAAAATAGAGGTTATCTACTGAAATAAAATTTAAGTAGGTAATCTCTATATATTTTTCTACCAAGTTTAATTTATCAAACTCAACTATCTTGTTTTTAAAAAATTGAGCTAACTAGGTCAAAAATCTAACAATATGTACTTACTAGATCTGAACGCGGAATCTATATATTTGATGAGTTTGAAGAGGAAACTCTGTTGCCCCCAGAAAAGGGTTAGGAGTGTCGCCGGTGCTAGATACCGCAATGTCGTCAAAATGACGTCGAGCGCAGATGACAACATGCCGCGCTCAGCCTCGAACTCTGGGTACTCTGGGATGGTGAATAATCCTGGAATGAGAAAAAAAGCCCTGAGGATATTGGAAACTTTCCATCGTTGATACTTGGTGAAATTGTATCTTAAATTCAAATATCACTTTTAATGCAAGATTAAGCTTCGCATCTTGCAGTGGATCTAGTAGTATAAGTGAGGTAGTGTAAGTGTGGTGTCACTCCGTGCGGCCTTTATAGTGTCACCCCTACTCATAAAGCTGGATAGTAACGGCCGGTTTCCGAAACGCAAATTAATTTTTAATCTGTGTTTAACATAATTTTTACAAGCATTTCATCTGTGTTTAACATAATGTTTACAAGCAAATGATATGTTAAACACGAATTAATTGCTTGTTAAAATTAATTTGCATTTCGGAAACCGGCCGTAAGATGCGTTGAGTTGATGGTGGCCGATTGATTAAAGCGTCCAGGAATAAAATTCGTATTATCTCATTTGTTCCTTAATATAACTAATCAACTCGCTATCCGTGCTATGGAAAGCACATTACGTCGTTCTTTCCAAAGCACGGATATTAGTAAAAAACATTTTAAGAATGTTTTTATTTGACATTTCGCTTAGAATTTTAGACCGTAACGTAACGTTTATAATGTACTTCACAAAAAGCTACAAAAGTTTTGCGAAGTATTTAAAATATTCGTAGTAGATTTTCCCCGTGTTGGTCTCGGGCTCCTTTGAAGAATAGGCCAAGTGTCATTCTGCCAGGCAAATCGTTAAATGCGACCGATTGGCTATGCGAGTCACTACCATGGTGGCTACTAGTTGGCAGATGTCTGTATTGTCTCGCCCGGGTCTGGTATCAACGCCTTACGTATTCCTGCCGCAATAGCGTCGGTGCTTGTAACTGTCGTCATCCGGTTTGGAGCGTAAGGAGCGTAAGTAAACTTATGCATGTGGTATAAGACCTCGCCACAAGATAGCAACGCACTATTAACGTCTTTGGTATCTATAGGCGATAGTTTACTTAATCAGGAGACCCATCTGCTTGTTTGCGATCTTATAATATAAAAAAAAACGTTTGCGCATAAACATTTTAATAGTATTTAAACTTTAGCAACAAAATTGCTACACTAGCTCTTTGACTAAAGTAAAATTTAACCATCTAAATAAGAAAGTTTCGGATCTATTAGATTTCTGTCTTTCGAAAACATTTTGACCTTCCATAAGAAGGTTTAGAAAACTGTGACTTTTAGGAAGGAAATTAAGAGTTGCTTCACAAATTGGCTTCGCAATGGCATTAATTCCTTACGTTGAAAATGTCCAAAGGCGTAGATGACTATGGACTTTGTTATGGTGTGGAGGGGGATCCAAGGGTTCCGAAACGTACAAAATTAACCAGTACTAACATGAAACTTCTAAATGATCTACTAAATCATTTTTGAATTGTAAATAAAAATCACAATAATTTCTTACCAACATAGTGCCAATACTTGTCACTGTACGGTTCCGTTTTGGAGAGTAAGGTAGCCATTAAATTTATGCGTGTGCTTTAACACGTCACGATACGGTTAGCAACTCACCATTAACATCCTGTGTATCGGTAGGCAATTGTTATTTTTTTCCACCAGAGACCCATCTGCTTGTTTGCTATCTTACGATATAAAAATGCATAGGCTTATTAGCTATCTTTGAAAATTTTAACAAGCATTGACCCAATTACGGTAGGATAAAAAAATAATAAAAGTTATACAATTGTATTATACCCTGTAGCAGTATTTCATCGTAGTCACAATGTTAATGGTGTATTAGACGTTAGTCTTCTACTAATCGCAGACAAGGTCTGTTTTTCAAAAGGGCCCCAAATTAAAACTTGTTTTTATGCTGTCTGCTTGTAAAGAGAAAGTCTATACTAACCAACTCGCCGTGCGTGCTCATCCAGAACATTTTTTCTATAGAGTTTCGAGAGCTCTTCGATACTATCCGACATGTTTAGTCTTAAAGTTCCTTTTACTTCCAATCCATTATTAATAACTAATAAAATATTATGTTAGGCTTGTTTGATATTTTTGTGTGGGTAGATAAGTGCTTATATAAATATATAAAACTCTAAATATTTTTTTTTAATAAAAAGACAAAAAATATTAATTTATTTATTTTCAGTGTTAGTCTGATTACATTTTGTTTAACATTTTAATGATTACTTCAAATCTATTACTATCAATAACTAATAAAATATTTTAATATTGAGTTGTTTTGATATTTTTGTATAGGTGCTTATATAGATTTTTAAAACCCTAACAAATGTTTAATACATATAATAAAATCGTTAGAAAGTCAAAACTGTACATTGAATATTGTTTTAAAAGAATACTTGGGGCGTAATCTACAATCGATATCGAAGCCAAAAATATAGTTTTTAGAATTTTTGTCTGCTTGTCTGTATGTATGTCCGGGGTAAACTCAAAAAGTACTGCATGGATTTACTTCAAATTTTGCATGAATATTACTAATAGGTCGGGTCAACGTATAGGCTACATATTATCACGCTATCGCCTACAGGGGAGGAGCAGTGTGGAGTGAACGAATTCCGCGCGGACGAAGTCGCAGGCAACAGCTAGTATTTAAATAAAAAGATTTGATGTATTAATTTATTTTTAGTGTTAGTCTGTTTACATCATAGTTAACATTTTGTTTAACATTTTAACAGTTACTTCCAATCTATTATTTTTTAATAATTTATAAAATATTTTAATATAGTGTGTAATATTTGGTTTGTTTTGATTTCTATTATATTGATATTTTTGTTTAGATATATAAGTGCTAATACATATAGATTTTTAAAACATAAAAAATAATTTATTATTATTTTTAGTGTTATTTTGTTTACATTTTGTTTAACATTTTACGATTACTTCAAATCTTTTTATTTTTTCCCCGATTATTTTGCTGTGTTGGTCCCGGGCTCCTTTGAAGAATAGGCCAACTGCCGTTCTGCCAGGCAGGTCTTAAAAAATGACATATTGGCTATGCGAGTCACTACCATCGCGGCTACTAGGTGGTAGAGTTCTGCATTCTTTCGCCCGGGTCTGGTACAACCGCCTTACCTATTCCTGTCGCAATAGCAATACTAAATTTAAGGAAATACGCAAAATAAGCAATGTGGCAATAAATAAAATGAGGTAAAGATATACCTCGCCAAATAAACGGCTGGTTTAATAATGCCGCGAACGCGACGATTCGGAATAATGTACGAATTACATTGCTAGGCATGAAAATAAAAAAAACCATAAGACGCATATTTTGCATTTCCCAATTTTGCATTTGCAAAAATATTGCCTTCGTGTCTACCAAATAAAAAAGGCATGTTTTCTTAATTTATATCCAACACAGACAGTAAATTTTTAAGTGTTTTGTTGGTTAAGTGAAAAAAAAACAGAGAGAAATCGCACCCACTCACTGTGAAGATAATATGGAACAACTCATGGGGCTTATTTTTTATCTTAATTTTTTTGAAATTTAATTCACAATTTGTATTATATATAACAATAATTATACCATATTATTATAATTAAAAGAAATTATTCTGTAGAGAAAATATATTTTTTTAATTTATAATCTGTCAGTTTTTAGGATTCCGTGCTTAAACGTTGAACTATATGGAACCATATTAATATGCTTCTGCCGTCTGTATGTCTGTTATAGGACTCTATGTATTGAATAGAAAGTGTTCTGAAAATGAAAAGGTGAAAATTCACGGTATGCGTTTTACTGTGCATGCGTGTGTGTGTGTGTGTGTGTGTGTGTGCGTGCGCGTGTGTGTGCGTGCGCGTGTGCATGCGTACGTACGTACATACATACGTATATACTGACACATATAAATAACGTATTATACATGAGTATATTTGTGTTTTAGCACTCACCCCGTACTTGGAAAACTTGAAAAAACTAAAAACAACATGGGAAATGGTAGGTTCGAACCCTATATGTACGAAATTTTACTTTGGTGTTTTAAAAATTATACACAAATACTATGAAAAAATACTAAAAATAAAAAATATCTTCACGCCCGTATCTCCGAAGAGGTGGGCAGAGGTACAACCAGTGCACCCACAATTGGCCGAAGATATTTTGCAATGTGATTGGTGGGTAAGTCTATCGCCAACCGGGCATTTATCCAATCCCGTGTAACGTTGTTTTTATCAGAAAACTGTAAAAACACATTTTTGAATTTCCTGACCCGAGAATAGAACCCAGGACCTCATATGGTCAACACCGACATTGGACCGCTAGGCCACAGAGGCGATAAAATAAATTAATGTTAGACTATTAATTAGAGCTTTGTGGTTAGCTATTCGGCTCAGATTATGAGGCCCTGCTTAATTGATTCTGATTTTTCAAGGTTTTTCTCAAAATCCAAAATCTTGGTAGCAGCTTGGAGTTTGGTAGTACTGTAGTAACAACCCTCTTGCCTCGGATGGGCATGTAAAGCATTTGGTCCCGTTTATTAAGCGATAATCATTTTCAAGTCGGTAAAACACGGCAATCAAGATCACTATCACTCCAATCTACAAACTGGTGAATCGCAGTGAACCAGAAGATCTTTAAACGTTCGGTTCACTCTGTTTGGGAACCCTGCATGGGAACCGGCGTGATGAATTAGGAATATATTGTTTTGCGTACTTGAATGAGTGGATCTGATTGGTACACTTTACGAGTTAGTTTATATTTATGCTATGACGGGTCTTCTCTGATTAAAGTTAATTGTTTTAAGTTTCTCTTTACAAAGAAATATTTCTGTTTGATGTTCAATTAAATATTTCAGCTTAATAAAAAGTGAACGAAATTTGTGTATTAACAAAATCTTAATAAAAATTTGCTCGTCTCTACTTTCACTTTCAAGAGATTTCACATTACTTTTACCTGTAAATTATAATTCTATGTTTTTGATTGTTTAAAAAATAAAGAGAAAAGTATATCAAAAATTTAACAGTACAAGTACTCTATCTATTAAGCACCCGTGCGAAGCCGGAGCGGGTCGCTAGTTAGACATAGTTATAAGATTGTATTAAGAGGCTGACAAGACCTAATTTGTTGAAATTGATGTTATTTAAGCAGTTTTTTAAGAAAAACTATTTGTCATAGCATATCACAAAAATATATTATGTTAATATTCATCACATGTCAAAGGCCGTGGGTGGACTCGATACATAATTGAGCAAAATTGGGTCGACAGAAAATAATTGCGAAGATTGGACTTAAAATCATCATTAATGCTTCTATATCTTTATTTTTTTGACGTATGGGTCTGCAATTAAAAACATGAAGTCATCATATTCATACCTGAATTGCTAGCGATTCGTATTTGACAAATATCTGTATTTTTATTTTATTTCAATATTTATTCATAATAAGACCTGACCGCTCAGTTACACTGATAGTGCGGTCTTGTTTACTCCAATAGAAATAGACAGGGTGCGCGTTTTTGGTGTTGACAGCGCCTTAAGCTATTAAATAGTGCCTTTGACGATCGGACTGGGGCTTAGTCATTATATATATATATATATATATATATATATATATATATATATATATATATATATATATATATATACACATTAAAAACCCTAGATGCACAGTCCCGAACAAAACTGACACTCAAAAGTGGCCCTAATTTCTTTTAAGTAGTGATAGATATGGCAAAAACATATGTCTTTGCATATCCAACCTTAAGTGCAAGACTTATAGTTGTTTTTAAAAAGCAATGTAAGAAAATAAATAAAATTGACAGTGACGCGGCCGACGCGATTCTATTTGAAATGAGCGCACAATTTAAAATTGTGCGCTCATTTTTGGAGGACGTTTTTGACACACTGATTGTGTATCTTGGGTTTTTTCTATCAATGGGTTTAGTTATAGCTTGGCAAAAAAGAGTACATTGCGGTGACGTTTTGAACTAAAATACACTAGTTATGGCAACACTAAAGTTACCGAGAATTGAGTCATAAACGTTAATTGTTTCTTATTTACTTTCCAATAAAATGTCTATTAGTTTTGGAGCCTATTCAATGAAACAAACAAACAATCAAATCTTGTGTGTTGTAGCTAAACTTCGAAGTATCAAAAACAATTATGCAGTATATGTGATACCATATAAACGATAGTGGCGGCCTCAATTATTCTTTACTCTTTTTTGGCCAGGCTGTACAGACTATATTTTTATACTACATACCATGAATCTGTATTATATCTGGAGGCAGCACTTCTAATACCTACTTGAAACACAATTTTACATACTGCTGTCATTTTCTGAGGTCTTACCCTCTCTTTCTAACACAGCTGTATAAAAAGAGATGAGGAGACCTTATAGACAAAGATATAACATAAATATTTGTTTCAATTGATTAACACGAGTGCTAGCTCCACATATACCTAATACTTCATGCTACATACATACAATACATACTAGGTCGCCTCGTTGGTCAAGTATTGTCTTTCCTCGAAGTAGAATTTACTCTCTTAGTAAAGGGTTTTTCAATTGGCGCGGGTAGATTTTGACAGCCCGTGTCGGCCATTTTGTTTTGGTTACATCTGTCAAATCTTTTTTTTATTATTCAGTTGCTTATGCCAAATCATCATGGCAAGTTACACGATTGAATAGCACGTTCAAATGGTACAACTTTATTATCAAAATGACTGTTCGTTAAAGCAAACGATGCGCGCATTGCGCCCATTTTGCGGTAGACGTGATGGCCCTTCACAGTCGACTCTTCAACATTTGGTTGCCAAATTTGAGACGACCGGTTTAGTAATCAATTAGCCAACACCTGTACGTTCAAGGAACGCAAGATCGGTCGAGAACATCGCCGTGGTCCGTAAAAGTGTTGAGCAGAACCCGAGGCAATCGATTCTTCGCCGTACACAAGAACTCGGCCTTTCGCAGACTTCAACTTGTCGAATTTTGCGTCGGGACTTGGGCCAACACCCACACAAGATCCATCTGATCCAGGAGCTCAAAGTTCATGACCATGAGACAACGCCGTTTGTTCACTGACTGGCCTTCAAATCGTTTGCCCCTAATTTTGGCCGAAAAATCATCTTTAGTTAAATGGTATTTTCATAAATTAAGTATGAAAACACCTACAAATAAGTAAATTCTATTATTAAAGAATGTCGCGCAAGTCGGGTGCTACCGAAGGACACGCGGTGCGTGTGCCGCGTTTAAAGTTCCTTTGTAAAAAGTCAAAAAATGTGTTTGTGCGAAAGCCGTCAAAGCTAAACAAACAGCGAAAAGGTGTTGTCATTTTTAAAATATTTGCTTAACTTTAGGGATATATATGTAAAAATACGAATTAAAAAAAACGTATCTTTTTTTATTTTCAGAAATAAAATCATTTTAATATTTTTTATAGTAATGCCTTTAATCAACCTATATGCGCCTCTTTCGGATCGGACAAAGGTTTTCTTTACACACTGATACTTTACATACAAATAAATAAAATTGGAGTGTCTGTTTGTAACATTAAAATAACCGCTTTTTACTAAATGCATATAGATGTATACACTATACACGGTACATACACCAAAACAACATTTTTAACAATTTGTTTGTCTGTCTGTCGGTCTGTCAGTTTGTCCCGGCTAGTTGTAGCGGCTGGGCCAATTTTGACGGGACTTTCACTAGCAGATAGCTGATGAAGGAGTGACTTAGGCTACTTTTATTTTAGAAAATTTTCTACACGAAGTCGCGGCCACAGCTAATTTTTAAATATAACGACTGGATAAGCTTTTCATTTATCAAAAATCTGTCACATTTCTTTCGTCATCTTGATTTATTTCAATGTAAGATATATTACGACTAGGTACTTACAGTTTATTGAAAAACTTTTGAATAAACTTATGACGTAAACTCGTAACGCAATTAAATAACTCCTTTAATTTCATTTATTTCTTATTTAAGTTTTTCATACGATGTAAGATTCAAGTGAGATCACTAACCAACTGTCCAATTCTATTAAACTATCCTAAACCTATCTTATCTCACTGCTGAGTACTAGGTATGCGCAATCTAACATGATGAAATCACTACACAGAAAAATAATCCTTTTGGTAACGTAATAAACGCGAAAATTCACAAAAAATGTATATTTTGTAATTACAATGTTCAAGTAGATTAAATGATAAACAATGAATCACAGAATTAGTCTAAAACACGCCGGCACAACTTAAAATGGCCAATCCCTTGTTTGCATGATACGTATCAACATTGATTATTTATTACAATAGCTTGTCTTTGGTGCTAGATAACTGAGATATATTGAAGTAGGTACTTATAAAGATAAAGAAGTTAAGAAAAATATCCTTGTAGAAGCGCATTCATATATCGTTACATCGCAAATACATTTCATTTTAAATTTAGTTTAGGTAGATAGGTACTTCCATTATAAGCGGACTTCACATTAAGACCGTGACCATCTGTGAACGACACATGACACGTGAACACAAATGTGAACGCATCAAATAAATGCGTCTGGCCCACAGACCACATGAATACTAATAGACACGCTATTGGGAAGGAAACGTGTCGCCGCGCACATAAGCAAACGCTCCTATTACTGTCAAAAATTTCCTACATTTGTAGGTTATATTATATTGTGAAAAAATAGAAAAAACCATATTGTACTGTTTTATCGTACCGAATGAGATGATAAGGCTTAAAAATTATCCTTTAAATTATTTTATTTCATTGGTAAGTAGTAGTAATTGCAAGCTATACTGACATACTAAGAAATTGTCTCGAAAGGCGTATCCATTTAATCTGTGGTCTCAAGTCAGGCCCGATACCCGCTGCCGGAAATAAGTTGTTTTTGGACAAAGGGTTCGCGGGCGCGTAATCCACATCGACAAAATCAAGCAGTGCGATGTAAAAATTATTAAATTGTGAAATAGGAGTATTTCGTGTCATAACAAACTGGACCTATTAATCCGGACCGCTTTTGAAGACCATACACCATCTACCGTTCTGCAGGTGAACATTTAGTTAAGCGAGTCACTTCCATCGTGGTTAATAGTTGGTAAAGTTCTGCACTGTCTCGCCCAGGTCGGGCATCAAAGCCTTATTAAGTGGCTTATTTTTTTATATATCATAAGATACCAAAGCAGCCATCGCTTATAGACATTAAATATTATAATGGTGTGTTGCTATTCTTTGGGTTTTAATGTTATATAAGTTTACTGGCTTACGGAATAGGTAAGAAGGTGGTACCAAAACCGGGGTAGACGATACAGAAATTTACCACCTAGTAGCCACGATGGTAGTGGCACTCACATAGACAACCGTTTGTCTCTTACGATCTGCCTTACTGAACGGCAGATGATCTATTCTCAAAGGAAGCCCGGACCAACACGGGGTAAATGTGAGAGATTTTAATATAGTGTTACAATTAATCTAGAAATGTGAAGAATCAAAACGCTGGAAAAATCTAGAAATAAAAGAAAGAGACAGGCTGCCTCTGTTGATAAACAATAGCCGACGTCACCCAAGCAGCTACGCCGTAATGAATCTTCTGTCAATTGTCATAAGACGTAAGGGTGAAAATAGCGTGTACTAGGACTTGTTTATCGTAACTTGTTTACAATTAGAATGGTTTATTGTTTACGCGACAAATTTAGATTTTTCGGGAACGAGGTAGAACTTTACCTAGGGTATAAATAGGGAAGTGTTTCCAAATAGAGAGCAGTTTTTATAAAGTGATCAAGAGCGATACTTGAAAAGACAAATGCGAAGCGGGAAGTGTTTTAGTGATTCAGCGTAGTCAGTTAAGTTTAGTGTTAGTACCGCAAGTGTGACTAGCGTGTATAGTGTATTTACACTAGCTTATCAGTGTATTTACGTATTTCATCGTAGTGAATTGAACTTAGTGTTGTAAATACACAGTTTTAATATAAGTGGTGTTTTCTTGTACAAAAAGAGCCCGAAGCACGTAACAATAGTTTATGATCAATCTTACGGTCAAATAATACTACTTCTTCTGCGTGAAAAAATTCGAAAATAAAATCCCGGGGTTTTACCTGTATAGTTCCCGTTCCCGTGAGATTTCCAGTATAAAAACTATCCTATGTCCTTTCTCGGGTTTCAAACTATCTTTATACCAAATTTCATTCAAATAGGTTTAGGGTTCAGGCGTGAGGAAGAGACAGACAGAGTTACTTTCGCATTTATAATATTGGTATGGATAAGTTTTGCTGGTCAAACAGCGCAATTTTGCTGACAAGAATTGGCTTAATGAAAGAAAACGCGTTTTAATTTTGCATACTAAGCGCTCATGGCGATTTTCAGACGAAAGCGTTTTAGCTAAGCTTTTTGTCTTGAAAATTAAATGGTGGAAGTGAAAGAGATTTTCATTCAACAAAGACTTAAGAATTACTTGAGAATTTATTCTGAAATATTCAGGAAGATTCCGTTTTTTGTTGCTTATAGAGTTATTTGTAAAATCTATCCATCCGATACACATAATATTCTTTTAGGGTTCTGTACCCAAAGGGTAATATAGAGTCCCCCTATTGTTAAGTCTCCGTTGTCCGTCCATCTATATGTCTGTCTGCCTGTCTATCCGTCCGTCGGTCACCAAACTGTATCTCATGAATAGTTAGACAGCAGAAATTTTCACAGATGATGTATTTCTGTTGCCGCTATAACAACAAATACTAAAAACAATATAATAAATATTTGAAACAAACGCGCTTTTTTTACAATTTTTTAATTTTACGCTTGAAATATTCACAGATTATTTACATTAAAAATAAATAATTAAATTAAAATAAAATAAATATTTAAGGGGGCTCCCATATATTAAATATGTTTTTTTGCCGTTTATATCTAGTTTTTATAGATCGCTTCGGGCGCTCGGATCGGATCGGATTGGCCGGTTTTTTATTTTTTTATTTAAGAAGATAACAAGCAATTAGTAGATGTTTCTGGTGATGACAAGATATATCTATGTATCATATAACCACCGCATATAGATATCAAAGATGTTAATGGGTCATTACTATGTGTTTTAAGAATACAAGATATTTTTTTTTATAGTAGAGGGGGCAAACGAGCAGATGGTGCACCTGGTGGTAAGTGATCACCGCCGCCCATGGACAACCGCAATACCGGGGGTATTGCAGCTGCGTTGCCGGCCTTTTAAGAATGAATAAGCTCGTTTCTTGAAGGTCCCTAAGTCGTATCCATTCGGAAACACCCCCGAGGGTAATAGATTCCACAAAGGAGTAATGCGAGGCAAAAGGTGTCGACAAAAGCGCACGGTTGTGGATTTCCAGACATCGAGGTGGTGAGGATGGAACTTTAAATTTTGACGCGATGTCCGATAGTGGAATTTAGCGGCAGGCATTAGTCCGAACAACTCGTCTATGGTAGTATCTTCATGCCCTTATCCCCGAAGAGGTATGGAGAGGTACAACCAGTGCATTAATGATTAGCCGAAGATACTTAGTCCCACAATGTAATAAGTTGCAAGCCTATCGTTAGCGTAGCGTTGGTCGAGTAGTGAACGATCCTGACTACGCAATCAACGGGGCTCGAGTTCGATCCCCGACGGGGACAAGCATTTGTGTGATGAGCATAAATATTTGTATTTCCAGGTTTGGGTGTTTATTAAATATATTCTGGTATTTATATATGTATTTCTATGTATTAGTATCGTTGACTAACACCCATAACACAAGCAAATAATTTGCTTACTTTAGGGTTAGATCAGTAAGTGTAATTTGTCCCGTGAATATAGATTTATTTATTTATAACTAGCTGTTGCCTGCGATTTCGTCCGCGCAGACTTCATTTACTCCGCACAGCTCCTCCCCCGTAGGTGACAGTATGATAATATGTAGCCTATATGTTGACCCGACCTGTTAGTAATATTCATGCAAAATTTGAAGTAAATCCATGCAGTACTTTTTGAGTTTACTCCGGACATACATACATACAAATAGACAAAAATTCCAAAAACTATATTTTTATTTAGCTTCGATATCGATTGTAGATCACGCCCCAAGTATTCTTTTAAAAAAAATATTCAATGTACAGTTTTGACTTTCCTGCGATTTTATTATATGTATATAGATAAGCGTATAAGTTTGATTACTTTTATGACTTATTCCTGTTTCATTTTACTTGCTGTTAAAATGTCAGTTAAATTCAAATATGGGCTTATTGCACATTAAATTATTTTGATAATTTCGGCTGACGCTATATGCTAGTACTTTGAGGCCGATCTCATCAATTTTTGGTACTATTTATAACTTCTATTGCATCGAATACAACGTAGCAATATGCAAGTTTTTTTATATCATAAGATAGCAAAAAGCAGATGGGTCTCTTGATGGAAAGAGTCAACCATCGCCTATAGACACCAAAGATGTTAATGTTACGTTGCTATCTTGTGGCGAGGTCTAATGCCACATGCATAAGTTTACCGGCTACCTTACCCTCCAAACCGGAACACGACAGCGACTAGCACTGACGCTATTGCGGCAGGAATATGTAAGGCGGTGGTACCTGACCCGGGCGAGATAATGCAGAACTCTACCACCTAGTAGCCACGATGGTAGTGACTCGCATAGCCAATCGGTCGCCTTTTACGACCTGCCTGGCAGAACGGCAGTTGGTCTGTTCTTCAAAGGAGCCCGGAACCAACACGGGGAACGTGTTAACGAGACAGAATGAGCGCTGACTTAAGAACACGAACAAACTTGTCAATAGATCGATAGTATTTTTTTGTTAAGGATTTCGTTCAAAACATAGCGAGTCTCGACAACAGTTGGTAGAGAAAATACCTTAATCATTATATTTTCCTCGATTGTGCTACTTCGTAATTGCCTATTAATTACGCCGAGTCGCAAATTACAAGACAAAGGAAAAAGGTTTTTGAAAATCACATTAAATTTCCTTATAGCTTAATAAAAGTATTGTAACCTTAATAGCCGCGTCCCAAAGCCCTTTGCGTGATTACATTTTTTATGGATCCCGGTGAGGAATCCCATTGAAATAACGCATTTGTCTGTTTTTTATAACTTTTTCTGATAGAAAGAGATAATCATCGTCTGTACCAATTATGTTAATGTTGCGTTGCTTCCGTATGACAGGGGTGGAATACTACACGCATATGTTAACTAGCTATCTATTCTAAGAACCGTAACACGACAGTGACAAGCACGGACCCATTTGCGCTAGAATTAGGTGAGGCTATGGTACCACTTTCTGGCGTTGCAGAACGTTATAACCTATTTAGTATTTAAGATAAGATGTTTTTCATGAATTAGCTTTCTCTCGTGTTTTATGAAATGCCTAGCAGTAAGGCAGTTAATCTATTCTTAAAAAGCAGCCAACATCTTGGGCAACCGAGCTGCGGTATTTTTTACAAACTACATTTTTTCAGAACACACGTAACCAGTGGCGTAGCTACCTTGGGTGGCACCCGGTGCGGAAGTTGGTGGTGTCACCCCAGCGAAAGTAAAAAGCAATAAACTTTATATGATAAAGGTCATATTAATATATATATTTTTTATTACCTATCACTATAGAATAATACACGTTTAACAATTCACGCCAATCAAACACACTTCACGAAACAAATGAGAAATGTTATGCCCCACGACAGCGTCAGGCTCTTTTGCGGGTATCCCCGAATTATACATAGACCTGAGCTAGTGGTAGTGGAGGGACACTTTAACTTAACAGATCCGATATCAGAGTGCTAAGTGTGAGTTTTTCTTTTCGCATTCGATCATGAGCGCGTTTGGAGTTTACTAGGAATTTGTATGTGATTTGTACAGCACCACCTAGTGGTAAGCTGGTTTCTCACGTTTACCACAAGGTGGCGCTGTACAAATCATATACAAATTCCTAGTAAACTCCAAACGCGCTCACGATCGAATGCGAAAAGAAAAACTCACACTTAGCACTCTGTTTAAAAAAAAGCAAGCAAAATAGACTTTTCGGCCTTGATAAATATCATTACAATACACAAATTTCATCTTATTGTTTGTGGTATTCGCAGAATCTACGTTTGAATAATTATCACATTATTGTATGTATTCTGAAGTAAATATTTTCCCACTATAAAAACATAAATGCATTGACCACCTCGTTGTTTGAGTGATCAGAGTACTAGTATATGCTAACGAGTAACGTCTTATTTATTTATTTATATGAGAGTTTTTGATCTTATTTCTTTATTTTAAGAACTTTTAAGATGAAGAGAAACTCGAAAAATGAAAGTATTTTTTAAATTTACTCACTTGTTGGTTTGCATGTTATTGTGTAAAGATGATGTTACGATTTCAATGAAATAAATGCCACATGCATAAGTTCACCTTCATACTGATCCTTCAACCAATCAATCAATCAAACCATTTATTGCTAAAACAAGGTTCCTTCAAACTGGAATATGGCAATGACAAGTACCCACTGACGTTATTGTAGCAGGAGAAATTGAGGTGGTGTTACTACATCCGGACGAGACATTTCATTTATGTACAGCAACTCTGTGGTCTAGTGATCTGAGTGCTAAGTGTGAGTTTTTCTTTTCGCATTCGATCGTGAGCGCATTTGGAGTTTATTAGGAATTTGTATGTGATTTGTACAGCGCCACCTAGTGGTAAACGTGAGAAACCAGTTTACCACTAGGTGGCGCTGTACAAATCACATACAAATTCCTAATAAACTCGAAACACGCTCACGATCGAATGCGAAAAGAAAAACTCACACTTAGCACTCTGGTGTCGGAGTTGACTACATGAGACGAGACGTTGCGGAACCCTAACATCGAGTAGTTGTGATGGTAGTGCACGTTCAGTTAATTGTTCGCCTTTTTCGACCTGCCTACAGTATAGCTGATAGTCTATTTCTCAAAAGAGTCCTGGTAAATATGAGGAAATTAAAAAGTGGTCATCTTACCTTGAAAACTAGAATACAATGTAGAAGACATTTTAATTACTAGTTGGTAAGGTTCTGTAATGAATCTCCGGGATTTGAAGTTGTTAGTATCGTGTTCCAGTTTATTGGGTAATGTAGGCGGTAAATTAATTCATGTGGTATCCGTCATACGGACAGCGACGCACCATCGACACCTTTTTAGTATATAAAGGCGATGATTGCGACAGGAAGGACAAGTTTATCAGTCATTATTTAAACGCAGTAAAAATTCAACAAGCGAACCTGGATGTTTATTTTTATAACGCTAGATCTTTTTTTATTAATTGATCTAACCCCAAAGTAAGCAAATTATTTGCTTGTGTTATGGGTGTTTGTCAACGATACTAATTCGTAGAAATGCATGTATAAATACTGTCATATATATAAGAAACAATCAAACAAAGAAATACAAACATGCTCACCACACAAATGTTTGTCCATGTCGAGAATCGAAACCTATCCCCATCAAGCCATTATTAGGTTCGCTAACTGCTCGAGCAACGGGACGGGCAAAGATCAGACCAAAACCTAAATTTGTATGGACCAGTGGTAAGTATATCCTCCCAAACAAAAAATAAATAAATCGGTTAATACATGTAAATGAATAAGTTCTTAGGTAACAACCATAAGGAAATACCATTATGAGAATTTCCTCATTTGTTAGAAATCTATTGAAAATTAAGAGTATTTTTTTATCAGGAAGCCAATTTTAAAGTATTTTATTTTAGTACCTCTGTGGTCTATTGGTCTGGTATTGGAGTTGACTAAATGAGGCCCCGGGTTCGATTCTCGGGTTGGGCAAATAAAAAAAATTTTTTTCAGTTTTCTGGCAAAAACAACATTGCCTGGGATTGGAAAAGTGCCCGGTTAGCTATAAGCTTGCCACCTATCACATTGTGGGACTAAGTATCTTCGGCTAATCATTAGTGCACTTGTTGTACCTCTGATTACTACTTCGGGGATATAGGTGTGAATATACTTTTTATTTTAGCATCTTCATATCACACATTTAAACAAAAGTAAAATGTTAAACTAGTATCTTTAGTCATCTGAGCCGCTCGTATCTGATAAACATATCTGCCCTATCTCATGTTTACCTTGGACAGTCATATTCGAGGTTGGGTTGATGAATTACTTTTCTTATATTGATCTGTAACTTTTCGTAATAAAGTACATACCAAATATATTAACAAATACCTACTTGAGATAAACGTACGATAACGTCTTTAGATGAATGATTGTTTTAATAAAATGGCGGCTAACCACAGATTATAATTTTCAATGTCATTTCTTTATGGAGGATAAATTGTGTGAATTATAGTTTTTTGGACACATTTTAAAAACAAAGCGTTCTGCTTTTTGTGTGTTCAACTTAATCATTTTAATAAATTCATGATTTTAAAGTAATTTGCTACTATGTTCTACTTTAGAATTTCATCTTGTTATTATTACCTACTGTATAAAATCTGTTTAGTTCGATAAATACGTGTATATAACACGGACTGATTTCAGTCCAAAGTACGCAAATTATTTATGTACCTACTTTAAAAAGTAATTTGGTACTGTTTTTTTTATAGTATAAGATAGCAAACAAGCAAATGGGTCTCCTGATGGAAAGAGTCAACCATTAATGGTAAGAGTTAATGGTGCGTTGCTATCTTGTGGCGAGGTCTAATACCATATGCATAAGTTTACCGGCTACCTTACCCTCCAAACCCGAACACGACAGTGATAAGCACTGACGCTATTGCGGCAGGAATAGGTAAGGCGGTGGTACCAGACCCGGGCGAGACAATGCAGAACTCTACCACCTAGTATTCCTCTAATTTAATCATTTTAATAAATTCATGATTTTAAAGTAATTTAGTACTATATTCTTCTTTAGAATTTTATCTTGTTACTAGCTGTTGCCTGCGACTTCGTCCGCGCGGACTTCATTCACTCCGCACTGCTCCTCCCCTGTAGGTGATAGCGTGATAATATGTAGCCTATATGTTGACCCGACCTGTCAGTAATATTCATGCAAAATTTGAAGTAAATCCATGTAGTACTTTTTGAGTCTACCCCGGACATACATACAGACAAACAGACAAACAGACAAAAATTCTAAAAACAATATTTTTGGCTTCGATATCGATTGTAGATCACGCCCCAAGTATTCCTCGACTATACTGTATAAAATTACCTACTGTATAAAATCTGTTTAGTTCGATAAATACGTGTATATAACACGGACTGATATCAGTCCAAAGTACGCAAATTATTTACTTTATAAAGTAATTTGGTACTGTATTCCTCTAATTTAATCATTTTGATAAATTCAAGATTTTAAAGTAATTTGGTACTATATTCTTCTTTAGAATTTAGAATAGAATTCTTGTTATATTATCGACTGTATAAAATCTGTTTAGTTCGATAAATACGTGTATATAACACGGACTGATTTCAATCCAAAGTACGCAAATTATTTACTTTAAAAAGTAATTATATACTTTAAAAAGTAATTTGGTACTGTATTCCTCTAAGTTTATCTTGTTATACCTACTTCTGTAAATCTGCTTAGTTAGATAAATAGTAAATACGTGTATTCTACTATACAAATAAAACGGACTGATTTCAGTCCAAAGTACGCAAATTATTTGTTTGTGACTTGGATGTGCCAAAAGTAGGGCAAGGTGGAAAATATGCCCTATCTTCGTCACCGAAATGAAAGTTTAAAATTACTAAGGAACAAAATTTCATTTATTGGTAAAATTTAAAACTTACCGCTCGAAATAATGCAGTATATAGCAACCCCGACTGCGCAAATAAAAAAAAGCTTTAAATAAAATAATCTCATAAGGCCATACGATTTCAGGCTCTTATCAAGAACTACATTCAGGGCTTTTGAGGCTTTCAGCTTTTTGGGATACAACAATTGAGGAGTGCCTTAAAATAGGGCAAAAATGCTCAAGCTTTTATGAACGCTGAATGGAACTGGAGCCTCGTCAAGATCCGCGTCGTTAGGGGGGGGGGGGGGGTATCAGCTAACCACTCAATCAATCTAATACAGTTCCATATCATCCTAATAATAAGTCTTCTTAACTCTGTTCGATAGTAAGCGCTTATTATGTTTAATTCCAATAGTTTTCTCTTATTAATTAGAATCGTTATTCCTTATCGCGCATTTGGCAGATGTGAGCTACACGGGAAATAACTAAAGACAGACAATTTACTGTAGTATGTTACGACTAAATCCCCATTTTCACTTTGATTTGTATGAGCGCGAGTGTTTAGTGCAGGTGCTTAGTATTAAGCAAAAAAATACGTGTAGACAATCATTAATCGGTGCGAGTATTTAGTATTCAGCGTAGAAAAAGTGAATAGAACCTGATTACTATTCAATTGCATTAATCAACAGCTGTCTTCACGTAATTTTTGCTTAATACTAAGCGCCTGCATTAAACACACACTTGCACTAATCAAAGTGAAAACGGAGCTTAAGTCCACGGTCAGACTTTGGTTACTGCGAGTGCGAGTGTTTAATGCAGGTGCATACTATTAAGCACCAAACATGTCTAGATAGCCGTTGAATAGTGCGAGTGAATATTAATCATCGTCTATTCATTTTAAGTACGCTCATTACTAATCACTCGCACTAATCAACGGCTGTCTACACGAGTTTTTTGTTTAATACTAAGCGCCTGCATTAAACACTCGCACTCGTACTAATAAAAGTGTAACTGGGGCCTATGCATAAAGGCTATGTTTCACCGGGACGCCATGGCGGCGCCACCAGTCGCCGCTACCAACAAAATGTATAGAGCTCTATAGTTACTCACATGGTGTTAATTTGGCGGCGCGATCAACTCAGACGCATGGACCTCTAGAGGTCCATTGTGATACTATATCAGTGTGGTGTGGCGACTCTGGTGTCTGTATTGTGTCTAGTTTGGTAGCTTACGGACACCACGGTGGCGCGACTGGTTGCGCTACCATGGTGTCCCGGTGTAATATAGCCCTTAGTGTAGGATATTGGAAAGAAAAGGTAGAAGGTAAGAGAGAGAGAAAGAGAGTTCAAAGAATTAAATATTTGTTAACAATATATAGATTTACTGTCTTACTGCCTAGGCATCTTGAAAATGCGACAAAAATCCTAAATCCTAGTACCTACATGTCTCTTACATCATGACACTTAACTAGGTGGTAGAGTTCTGCACTGCGGAGTTTTGCATTTTGTAACACTGCCTTTCCTACTCCTGGTGCAAGTAGCCTCGGTACTTGCTGCCGTAGGTTTGCGGTTCGAGGGTAAGTTAGCTCATCACACAAATATTTGTCCCTGTCGGGAATCGAGATGGCCGTTCGGGATGTTGGGCCGATGTCGGGAATCGTCATAGCGCTGGTATTGGCAGCCTAATCGCAAGACCGTTAATCGAACGTGTCGGATAAATTACGAGTGTCGAACGATCTTTTAAAAATTTTTGTATTTTTCGATAGTCGATAAAAAAGAAGTAGGTGGTAACATAATGCCATACTTCTCCGTTTAGCTGGCAGAGAGGGATACTTGACTCTAATAAAAATAAGCTTTTTAAAGCTTTATATTTCACAAACGAGTAGAAAATACTGTAGCTTCAGAGACGTTATATAAAATGTAGTGATACGAGAGTTCCGTGGTACGCGGTATTTTCAACGGTATTTCCAAAAAGGAGGAGGAGGTTCCTTACCACAGAACTCGGTCATTTATGAACCGATTTCAAAAGTCTTTTTTGTTTGACCTCTCACCGTGACTCTCTCACCGTAACCGTCACATTTTCATCCGAGCCCCATCGCTTCGCTCGAATCGCTAACCACTCGGCCAATGAGGCGATCAAACCCCCGTGTTGGTCTGGGCTCCTTTAAAGAATAGGCCAACTACCGTTGTGCCAGGCAGGTCGTAAAAGGCGACCGATTGGTTATACGTGTCACTACTATCGTGACTTCTAAGTGGTAGAGTTTCGCAACTTCTCGCCCGGATATTTGGTACCACCGCTCTACCTATTACTGCAGCAATAGCATCATTGCTTGTCATTGTTGTGTTCTGGTTTGGAGGGTAAGGTAGCCGGTAAATTGTATGACGTGGAATTGCCATCCCTCACACGGATAGCAACACACCATTAACATCTTTGGATGGTTTCTCTTTCCATGGAGAGTTATCTGTTTGTTTGCTATTTTATGATACAAAAAACTTGTTTATTTTTTTAAATAAGTTTATAATTAGATAGTAAACAAACAAATGACTCTCCTGATAAATAGGAAAACCATCACCTATACAAACCAAAAATGTTAATGGTAGGTCAAAGGCGGATCCAGAGATCCTTAGTTTGCAATAATAAATCCATATTTAGATCTGTGCCTAGGGGGGATCATGGGGGTCATGACCCCTCCTAGGCATAGGTCTATGTATGGCTTTATTATCGCAAACTAAGGATTAGAGCCTATATTAACTGAACCTCAAATGTGTGACCCCCCTGACCAGAAGGCTGCATCCGCACTTTTGATAGGTGTCGCTATATAATTGCCTGACAAGGTCAAGGTGGTCTATTCTTCAATGGGAGACCGATACAACACAATAAATAAATATTGCTGTACAAATTACTCGAATTGATTTTAACCACAGAACACATGAATACTAATAGACACACCATTGGGAAGGAAAACTGTTGCCGCGCATATGAGCAAACGTTCTCATCACTGTCAAAGATGTCATATATTTGTAGATATATTATAATGTGAAAAAATAGAAATAAACCATGTTGTACTATTTTATTGTACCGAATGAGATGACAAGTTTAAAAATTACCCTTGAAATGACTTTATTTCATTGGTAAGTCTGGTATATTATATTGGTAAGTCTGGTATCTGGTATTAATTGGTAACTCTGTATTTCTGTATGTAATTGCAAGCTATACTGACAAACTACAAAAAATTGTCTTGAAAGTCGTATCATTTAATCCGTGATTTTAATCCAAAGTAAGCAAGTTAAATGAAATATTACAATATTTACTTCCTAATGATCACAGCTAAAATTATATAAAAATAATAATGAAATATTATTAACCATCGATAAAAGTTTAAAATAGATTAATCATCCGATATTCTTGTTTACTAAATGTTAATGAATCGGAACAATAGCAGGTTCTGGATTAACATCAAATATTACGTTATTCACTATACCTTTTCTATCTGACCGTGAGTTATCTCATTCAGTTGTTATTGTAGAAGGCTGAGAATCGGAAAACGTTATAAGGATAATAGCTGAATATTTGGTAGTTTTCTCACTATTATGTATCTATCTGTTAGATCTCGAGTGTTCAATCTTTCCGCCTCTTAGTAATGATAGATAATGCAAATAGTTATTGTTTATAGTGTTATTACATAAAAGTAGAATAAACTTTTCCCATATTTATTTTAACAAGCGATTGCCTTTTGGTCGAAATTCGACTATAATTCTATGACTCCTTTTGATCATAGACTAAACGATAAAATCTCTTCTCAGTTTAATGATTAACCGCCTCATTGGTCGAGTGGTTTTCAAACTTAACTATGAATCGATGGAGCTTGGGTTCGTTCACAACAGTATTTTACTTCTACGTAAAATTTATACATTGATATTTCAAATCATAATTATTGAGACATATAACGTTTTAGTAACATATTATTTCTTAATTGACATTATTTACAGTTATTACTTTAATTTATTTGTTCTTCTTTAAATTATTACTATTTTGATTAGAATGTATAATTTACGTATTATTTATTACGTATATATTACGTATATTTATTGATAAATGTACTGTGACTGATAATTAATTTTTTATGTATACTTGTATTAGGTCTATTGTCATGTAAATGGATTGTGTATTTAGAACTAGAAACCTATCCGGCTTCTTACATAAAAATGAAGTAGGTTTGTTAGCTTGCCTTTAGGTTCCAGACCCAGAAAAGGGGCTGCGTTGACAGTCAGCGACAATAATGTCGCTAAACTAAAAAAAGTTTATAGTTGACGTTAACGCCATTTATGTTATCAACAATTTGCCTTAGGCACTTTGCATTGAAAGTTTACGTTTATAAGATTATGACACCATTTGAATACGAATGAATTATAAAATTTGTCTGCGACATGGTAGATTGAATGACCAGCTTTTGAATTAAAATTATTTAATTACTGCGATAATTTAAAATTTTACTCAATTCATTGGTTTTGGATACCAAATCAGTTTTATTCCCGCTAATTACCCCCAGTGGTACTTTGGTAGCAATAGTGAAGAAATTAGCGCATTCAAACAAATAAACATTTTCTTCAGCCTCATTATTTTGTATAGATATGTACAAATCTGTCTGAAATCTGAAGGTTTCTAAACACACAAAGGCAAAGTTGGGTTAAGCCACTATAATTCGAGAATAATTCCTTTCCCTAAGCAATCAAGAATCGAGTTGTATACGAAATTTACATAAATCGCTCTGCATTACGAGAAATTCTACGCTCTTTGTTTTGCTTATCTGCGAGATTAAAGCGAAAATCTCATTTTCTGGCACATATTATCATTTAAATTGTCTGAAGGTGAATGTAAGCATTCGTCTTCGTTGTTTTCTAAATTAACAAGTTATATTAATTTAACTATCGCGATGAGTCAAAAATTGTCTTGATTTCCGAATAGGCGCATAAAACTTTGTTTGAGGTTATTTATTCATAAATTTCGCCGTGTTGGTCCCGGCCTCCTTTAAAGAATAGGCCAACTGCCATTCTGCCAGGCAGGTCGTAAACGGCGACCGATTGGCTATCGAGTCACTAACATCGTGGCTACTAGGTGGTAGAGTTCTGCATTGTCTCGCCCGGGTCTGGTACCACCGCCTTACCTATTCCTGCCGCAATAACGTCAGTACTTGTTGCTGTCGTGTTCCGGTTTGGAGGGTAAGGTAGCCGGTAAACTTATGCATGTGGCATTAGACTACGCCACAAGATAGCAACATACCATTAACATCTAAAGGCGATGGTTGACTCTTTCCATCAGGAGACCCATCTGCTTGTTTGCTATCTTATGATATAATAAAAAGTATGAAAAATAGGTACTTGTATTCCATAGTGTATGTGTCTTCTGAAAGATCTACAGCAATAATGCAATCCTGCTGTATGTTTAACCATTGAAGTAGCAAGTTTCTATGGCAATTCACATTAATATTATATATATATATATATATATATATATATATATATATATATATATATATATATATATATATATATATATATATATATATATATATATATGTGTGTATAAAAATCAATTGCTGTTCGTTAGTCTCGCTAAAGCTAGACAACGGCTGAACCGATTTGGCTAATTTTGGTTTTGAATTTATTATTGAAGTCCAGGGAAGGTTTAAAAGGTGAGAAAATATAGAAAAAAATAAGTGTAGTTAAAAAGGCAGAACAACGTTTGCCGGGTCAGTTAGTATTATAAAGTAGTAATAATACCACCCAAACAGTCTGTAGATAGGGTGTGTCAGACTACACTGACGAAACCAATACTCACACCAAGATCGAAAGTCGAAAATGCAAATCGGACGTATACTTACATCCAACTACTAGTGTAAAAGTGTGGATGGTAAGATATAGATCTTTGATCAAAAGACAATATCGTCTTGATCCTTAGTGAATATGCCATTTCACTGACATTTCATTGACATGCCATAGAATTTCGATTGTTTTCGATCCTAATCGAATCGATTATTCCCTTAATTTTAAGGAAATTGAAGGGTACAATAGGGTACAATACAAGCATTTTTTCCATATTATTTTTATGTTTATAAATAGAAGAATTTCATCTTTTTTTTCTCATCGTATGATGATATATAAAAAAAATACGTTATTAAAACTTAAAGCATGTGCAATATAGCAGCATAACAGTGATCTTAAGTGTATAAGCCATTAGCTTTATGATAGAATAGTTAGATTTCTTATACGCTTAGTAACGGCCATTAAAACGGGATATTGAACACAAAATCATTTGGCACGGTAGTCGAATGATTTGAATTATTATTAACGTAAGTGCGTAGTTTAAGTTTCATAAGAAATTTTCTCATCTTGTCAATAAACATAATAGTTATTAAAGTACATGCGTGAATAACGTGCAAAAGGGAAAAAATTAATTACTATTACGGACTAATTAAAAATCATAAACAAATATAAATATTGGATTCACAGATTATACAAACAAACTCTACCTAACATGAAAACTCAAACAATAAACTTTCTTCAAAGTTTAATAACATGCTTTAGCCGCAAAGAAAATAGTATATCCATCTGTGTATGATTGTGCATGTCACCAGAATGTAGTGTGTGTAATGTTTATTTTTTATTAATTTCTATCGCATTTTATTTAAAAATATTAGATTTTTGTAGTCCTTCGCCTGCCAAATTTCATACTCCACCTTTCGTGCAACTGCTTCGATCAAAAATTTGATCGAAGCGCATTGGTAAAAGAGGAACAAAAATATTTTGCTTCTTGTCTTAATTTATAGATTGATCTGACCTCACAGTAAGCGAATTATGTTAGTTAATGTTACTAATACATAAAATACTATTAAATAGAGAAATAAAATGTAGATGAAAGGTAGACAAAACAAATATACAAAGCGAATATGGAAGGATCTAGGTAGCAGGGAAGACCAAGACTGACATTATTATGATCAGATTTTTCGGTCACTGTCCGAAAGTGGTATCAAGAATCTTCGCAACCGGCGTGTTTGTATGAAGAATGTATGTATGTAAATATATTTATTAAATCCAGAAATATAAACGTAGATATTTGTCGTACAAATGTTTGTTTCTGTCGCGAATCGAAATCGAGTTTTATGGTCCGCGTAGTCAGAACGCAGGGTCGCCAGCCACTCGACCAAGGGACGGTCAAACATAAATTATAAAACATAAAACATTAATTATAAGAAATATCTTTCATAGAATTTATTTTAGTTCCCGAATCTTATCTTCAAGATAAAAATGCATCATAAACATTTTTAAGCCGTAGCAGGCAGTTATTTATGCCATAAAGAGAACCGAGAATTGACGCTGGCTTGTTGTCATATTCGCCTAAGATAGAAGGTACCTAGCATGAAATATGGTACCCGCGTGTTTGATTATATTCTTTCCGGTACCCGTTTAGAACCTTAGAAGTATATACCCTACACATACTTTTGCCCGCACTCAAATTTTCGTATTATTAAATGGTAATGACTTATTTCCGTATTGTTAATATTATTTTAACATCATTAGTAAATTTATTGATGATAAACAACGTTTATCATCAATAAACTCACATTCCTTTTGAATGAATGAAAAAAAGTAAATGATAAAATACATATTTAGTAATAACAATTACTATTAGATACGATTTGATTACAAGTCTTGCATTCAAATAAATTCTGTTAGTTCTTATCTTAACAGATAAAGTAATTATGAACAAACGTGTTTTGGTGTTAATATACAATTTGACGATTATTTAGCACGCGTTAGGGAAAATATCTCTCAGCATCTTTCTATTTTTGGATTTCTATGCAGTAAGTGTTTGTGCTTGAAGGGAAAGTATTTCCTAGCATCTTAAAAATTTCGAATTTCTATAATTTCAGATCAGGATTATAGAAATTCGAATTTATTAAGATGCTAGGAGGATATTCGATATTACATTCGAAATTATTAAGATGCTAGGATATTATATATGAATCTAAATTAGAAAAGAATGATATGAATAGCATTTAAAAAAGTGTCTATGATACAATTTACATTTCAGAAGAAATTAGTAATTTATCGTAAAATGATAACCATCTATCGTTGCTATGCGTTGGATTCCAGGCAAGCTTTGTATGGACATTCATCATTCTCCTTTTCATTAGCAGCCTCTTAGGGTTCGATTTTTGAAAATAAAAGAAGCCTATGTTTTTGGCCGTGTTAACAACAACCTCCTTGCCAAATTTGCCGGCCGTGAAAGCGCAACAGACATACAGACTTTCGAATTTATAAGTATGGATTTTTTTATCTAGCTCACGGAAATTGTTTTATTATACAGTTTTAAAACTTATCTAGGAAGTGAAAATATTCTAAAGCGCT
Source organism: Apodemia mormo (assembly GCA_036924255.1). Taxonomy (NCBI): domain Eukaryota; kingdom Metazoa; phylum Arthropoda; class Insecta; order Lepidoptera; family Riodinidae; genus Apodemia; species Apodemia mormo. Next base: position 31,982,503 of record JAUPFN010000011.1, read on the forward strand.
GAAATTATCAAATTCATTGTTAATTCCTATCTAAAAATGGCATACTTTGCAATTTTATTGTTATAGTTAATCGTTGTTTCGCTGTTGAGTATAATTTAAAAAGTAAATAATACTTAATAATTTAGTTACTTTGGTAAAAAGGAGAATAAGTTTTTTATTTCTGGCAACATTTATCGTTCCCAAATTCATCATCTCAAACAATGTGAGTCTTTTATCGGGTGTTTTACATGGCTTATGAATATATTTCTAATTTGAAAGTCCATTTTGAAAGTTTGAGAGGTAACAAACATTTTAATTAAAATTTACGGCTTGGGTTGTCAATTTGTACAGAGGAATAATCGAAATTACCTAAATGCTTTTTAACTTCCCGCTACTTATGTAGATAAGGAAGTTACTGATTTTGCCCCGATTTTCGAAAAGCGAGTTTTCATCATATCTCCACGTTTCGAGACCCTAGAAACCTATTTCGACTATTTTCACGATGACGTCAGTATGTGTGCGTATGTGTGTGTTTATGTGTGTGTGTGCTCGTGTGTGTGTGTGTGTGTGTGTGTGTGTGTGTGTGTGTGTGTGTGTGCTCGTGCGTGCGCGTGTGCGTGTGTGTGTCTCATAACTTTTGAATGGATTTATTAATTTAATGTGTTTCAAATACAATATGTATCTTAAAATATAAATTTTCTGCAGTCCTCCGTAATGTTAACTTTAAATTTGACAATTTTCACACTCCACCGTTTGTGTAATTCTCTTAAAAAGAGGTACAAATTTTTTGCTTCATGTATTAATATATAGATGTGGTAATTATCTCTTTCCATCAAGAGGGTCTAGTTCTTTTAGCTGTTTTTTGTAATATTAATATTTACTTTTACTATACGTAATAAGTAGTGTTATGTACCAATCTGATTAACTACTACAAACTTGACCAATAAAATCAGCTTTAAATTTCACGTAAAAAGTTGTATTTTAATATATGTGTTCAATATTAGTCAACTTTTTGCTCTCTGAAGTAATCGCGACAACATTTGACACGGTACAATAACCTCGGCGGTTATAGTGTGACGAAATGGTAGTAATAATTTCAGTGGTCTTACGGGAGTGGTTTTGGTATAAATGGATGAGATTCAGGGTAATCCCGAGTTTGTCAATGAATTTGAATACATTTTTTGTTTCTTTGAGGTGAAGTGTCGCCAGCTAATAAACTGGTTAATTTAAGTGTCTATGGACGATTATTTCATTCCACTTACCAGCCTGAAAACTTAATTTGTTTTTAAATATTAAATATATTTTTATTAAAAAATATAAATTTCAATTTTGTGCGTTTCAAATTATTTTTTTACGTAAGATATAGGTATAAGTTATCAATTGCTTCTTATGAGAGATGTATAAATATTATTTAATTATGCGTATTTTTAATTGAAAATATTATTTGGTTTGTATATATTTTGGTTTTAATTTTTTTGGACGTTTCACATTATTTACACAACACTTAAATAAGTTTTTTAATTAAATTCTAAATTACATTAACACATGTCACCAAAAACACAGGTAGTAAGAAGACTGATGATAATAGCCAGAGTTTTATCAGATGTTATATAAAACACTTAATGTCACAACGTCATATCTACGATTTACCTTCATCATAATATTTATAGAAAATTATATCTTATTTTCACTAGATAAGAGCGATAATTTAATGTAACTAGGTATACTGTTATGCATCGTTTAGCCTGGTAGGTAGTCAAACTAAATTGCCATTTTTATTTTGCGATGTTAGGTTTCATTTATTCGTAGGTAATGTAAAATCAGTTTCACGTAGTATCGTAATAATATTATTTAAACGCAGTAAAACTTAAAAGCCGTTTCATTAGTTTCTCTAGAATATCATGTCAGATTCTGATTTTCTGACAAATGGTCATAAAATATGCTAACTATTCAGAAAAAAAATATATATATTTACTTTAACTGTGAATCTCCTCTTTTTACACACCAGTTACCGAAACTATCGAAACCATTTTCGAACAGCACTCGTACATTCTGATAATGGTATGTCAGTCTTGGTCTTTCCTTTATATCTATCTTTATATCTATCTTTATTTTTATATCTATCTTTATACCTATCTACATTCTTAGGATAATATATACATTCATCCATATTCGCATTATATATCTGTTCTATTAACCTTTCATCTGCCTTTCTTTAGTGACATCCTGACATATAGTTCGAATCAAAGAGGCACGCATACCTTTCCTTAATATAGAACAAAAACGCAACGTATTTTATTCGGTTTCGACCTATTTTCATATTTTTCTTGACAAAATTTCTAAAGCATATTTTAAACTTTAAGTCTTTCATCTGCCTTTCTTTCATTATATCTTGATATGTAGTCGGATTCAAAGAGGCATGTCCTTTCTTAATATAGAATATAAACACAATATACTTATCTCAGTTTCATTCTATTTTCATACTTCTCTTGTCAAAATTTCTAAATCACACTACGCAATGTTTATTTGCTGATTATTTTCTTTCTAATAGGTTACTTCATCCCTCGCAATCTGGTTTTGTAACTATATCAGTAAGTCATAAATGATATTCGTTTTGCTATGGATGATAGACGTATTGTTGTCATTATTTTCCTTGATTTTTTTGATTTTTCTCTTTGAGAACATTCTTAACGTATTAATACAAGGCGATGTCCTTTCCTTCTGTGTGTCTGTGTTCTGTGTCTTAGTAAAATTCCTGATGTCATATCCAATATATCACTGCTATACACGTAATTAATACTGAACTTCAATTATATTTTTTTAATCTCAACTCATTGGATTTCATGAGAATACACAAAAATTAAAGGTTTTGTAGTTGTTATCCAATAAATATGTACACTAATACTATTTCTTCCTCTGTTAACTATCTGAATATATATAATATAATTATTAATAATATAATTAATATAGTGCAACGCGCCCCTCAATTTTTTTTTCATATAAACTAAAATATCCTTATTGCAAACCGGAAATTTTGCGAATAATAAATTTAAACTGTAGAAAAGCTTGAAAAGTTACAAAAGATCTGTAGTTTTTTTGTATTATTGGTCCTGATAAATTTGACCACATTTCATAGTTTAATGCCCTAAATAATATCACATTCCTATCACACCATAAAATGGCTACTTGTATGGCATCGCCGGAATTTCTATATCCCTTGAATATCTACTGCACAATATTTTATTTAACCTGATAGCTCGCCCCCACTTACCTACTTGATTCATTTACTTAAATGTATTCTTTTGAGTCGACTTGTGAGTCTAGAGTCAGCAATCTTCTCCAATATCCATTTCATAATATTTCAGTTTTTGATTAACTCTTATTTTTCAAGTAAGTATATTAAAAATGTTAACGTTTTGTCCATTCAAATTCGCAGGAATGATATATACATATCATAAATTTTATACCAAAAATAGTTTATTTTTATCTTATTTACAACGATAATATAATTCTATTATTTTAATTTTTACGAATCTTAAGAGTTAAAAGTTGAGACTTTAACTAAAAGATATATTTTAAAGTATCAATTTTAGCTATTAAGTTATTTTTGTTTTTGATTCTGTCCTTTTTTCTCATTTTTTTGGTAGATGCCTAGTACTGATGAATTAATCAATTAGTTTATGTAAATAAATTACGTCAGGCTTCTTTTACTTATTTTTATTATTTTGTGCACATTTATGAATAAATATTTTAATTTTCTGAGTACAAATCTCTTTTTAAAGACAAGCTGATTTTTGTACCCCTTTTTAAATTTCGTTTTTTATCGTTTTGTCTATTTTTATCGTGTAAATTAAAAATAAGTATGAAAAAATGAGTATAAATTTATTTTATACTAATGTGTAAGGAATTTGTTAATAGTTATTGCAATAACTACTTAATTATAAATTTAATTCTTATGAGTGACGATACATTTGAAGATCATCCACATATAAAATAACAAAAGTTGGAGGAACTAACCTCAGAAATGTTATTAATACGCTTAAAATAAGAAAGGGAAATAACAATGGCGCCTCCTTGAGGTAAACTCTAAATAATAGTTGCACGAATTTTAATTGGGCTATTCAAGATTATTAACAAAAGTAACGCATAAAATTTTCGGTTTACGTATATTGTTACAATTTCTGTAATTCTGCAGTGAACTATACTGCTAAAGAAAAGAGTACAAATCAATTTTCAAAATTGTTAAACAACGATCTGTTAATAATTCGTAGAAGTAGCCATTAACAATCGATTTTATAATAACGCGGAGTATCGAACTATTTCACAAGTTTTTTGGACCATTTGGTAATTTAACATTTATAGAAACAAGTTTTAGCTTACGTCTTGTACAAAACATTACTACTCTTAACTAAAACGAATTATTATATTGATATAGGAATTAGGCAATAGTTGAACAGCTATATTTTATAATGTTTACTATTTGCGTTTGATTGTTTGTACGACTATTAAGTTAGGACATGCAGTTAACTGTAATGGTATTGTAAATTTTAGGTATTTATTGCTTTATATTTTGTTTGTATTATTAAAAACTTTTTTAGTTTATTTAGGATAAATGAATACACTAAAATTCGTAATTTTTACAATGGCGTAATAATATTAACACGATTTAAAATAAAGATTGCTTGACTTCTTTAAATTCTAATAGAAATATGATTTCACAGTTCACAGATTCCTAGTAAAAAATGTATTTGGAACGTGTGCGTAGCCAATTGTTCTGCTACAACCACGTAGTTCACATTTATTTTAGTTCCACTTTGATTTTGTTTATTTTAAATTTTAGTTTTGTTTACCTTAGCTCGTCGGAAACCTTAAAGTTGGATCATTAGTATATTTATATTCAGATTTTTAGCATTGAGACATAATTGTGGGCTTTTTGTTTGTGTTATCGTTCGTAACCTAGTACGTTTAATAATAACGTAACCGAGTGTTATCATAGGTATATTATTCTATGTGTAAGATTACTTTGGCAATCTTTTTTTATCATGTTGATCCGGACTCCTTTTGAAGAATAGACCATCTGCCCATCTGCTAGGCAGTTCGTAATGCGAGTCACTACAATCGTGGCTACCAGGTACGAGTAATAGTCTTGTCTGGCTCGGATCTGGTACCACCGCCTTACCTATTCCTTAATATAATAGCGTTAGTGCTTATCACATACCCAACAGGGACAAACATTTGTGTGATGAGCACAGATGTTTGTATTTCAGGGTTTGGTTGTTTATTATGTATGTGACAGTATTTATATACGTATTTCTATGTATAAGTATCGTTTAATAACAGCCACAACACATCCAAATAATTTGCTTGCTTTTGTTTAGATAAATTCTTGTAATTTGTGCAGTGATATTTATTGGTAACTTACAGTACCCGGCGATAAATATTGCACATCGACCTTTGGAAAGAGACAATCGGCTAATTTCGGCTTCGTAGAGCGTTATCTCTGTCGCACAAAATACAAACAGTCCGGTACCTATTAGGAGCTGTTAAAACAAGTATGATTTGCTTCTTTTGATATTTTTATTCTTTGTATAAAATACACTAATTTTTCTATAAGTGATGGCTTTAGGTTGGGGTAAAATAAAATAAAAGAACATTTTTACATTATGTTTACGTATTTAATTATTTTGGAACATTACAGCTTTAGTGTACATAATAAACACCATTATACCTATTGCTAAAATGAGACATTGCAATAAAAATAATAATAATTCTAATTCTCAATTACTTCCATTTCACTATCTGTGCTCTCAAAGAGGTCAATATCACTGTCACTATCAGCCGTATTTATTACTAATCTATCAGTGTAATTGTCTAAACTGTGTTGAATGCTTCTATATTCATTCTCACATTTGATTGCATGATCGCAAACCTTTTTCCACTCTTCAGCGCCGATCATGTTTACTTTTTCAGTCAATAATGTTTTTACTGTAGTTAAGTTCATACCCACATTTCTAGAGGCTACATAGCCTTTCAGTTGAGACCATATATTTTCAATTGGATTAAAATCCGGATGATATGGTGGCAATCGCAACACAGTGTGCCCATGTTCGGCAAGTATTTTGTCCACAGAAAACTCTGTATACCTCTCCTTGTGCTGATATATAATAGCGTAAATCTGGGTTTTTGTTAATTTTGGATCAACTGGAATTTCATGTCTGTTTAACCAGTTGATCATTTCCCGTTTAATGGTGTTTGAGTTGGGGGGTCTCTCAACATACTTGTTGTGATAGGGTGCGTTGTCGATAACTAGAACAGAATCACTGGGTATATTTGGTATTAATTGGTTAACCAGCCATTTCTCATAGTTATCGTTATTCATTTCATTGTGATAGTCACCTGTAGTGTCCGTGGATTTATACGTTAAAAAAGCACCGGGTACAAAGCCTTTTTCATTTCCTATTATCAAACGTTGACCTTTTGAAATTGGCTTTTTTACTCCTTTTTTCTTATCGTCACTCCAAGATTTCCCTTTAGTGTGGGATGCATGTATATATGACTCATCCATGTAGACGATATTTTTTCCTGTTTCGCGAAATTTGCGTATTTTATCAAGGTATTCCATTCGTTTGAGACTAACGTCGTGCTTTTCCATTAGAATTTTTCGATTATCTTCCATTTTAGTGAACTGAAATCCCATGTCATGAAGTATTTTTCTCAACGTTTTTTCAGACCCATTGTAATTAATAGCTTCAGATAACTTAGCTTTTAATGATTTTATTGTTGGCAGTTCATTAAATCGTAAGTGAAAATCATACACCATTCTTCGAACAACATCGTAATCAAAATCGTCCATATCCAAACGAAATTGCTTTTTTGGTCTCCCTTTTTTTGGAGTGCTGAACTTAATTTCAGTCGAATGTGTTTCAGTACTGACTTCGTTTAATATATTGTTCAAAGTTCTTCTTGAAATTCCAGTGGCATTTGCAACTCGCTCTTGAATCTTCTTAAAATAACAACTTACATTTTCATCTACTTTTTTTTTTAAATCTATCAGCTTCGCTTACAAAGTATTTATAAACATTGTAGATAATTTCACGTGACTGACCTCGTAAAGGTTTCCCTCTTTTTCCGAAAGATGCCATATTACAACTTTAAATTATTTAAATTTGTGGGTGTTATCAACTCTAAATATATATTTTTTTTTCGGGACGCGACTGCACTCTATCGTACTTGAACAACGACTGACTAAACGTCACATAGGTAGTGTGGGACAGAGATAACGCTTTACGAAGCCGAAATTATCCGATTGTCTCTTTCCAAAGTTCGATGTGCAATATTTATCGCCGGGTACTGTATTCATTTATAAGTAAAATAAATCGTTTTTTAATAAATCATAGTTAAACACTGTTTAAATAGGGTATTAAAAATTTTAAAATGTTTTGAGGCAGATTTTTTCACGATAATTTGTATAGGAAAACGATTCATCTGTTCGGTAGTTCCTAGAAATGTATTCAGAGCGTGTGCGTAGCAAATTGTTCTACTACCATTACGAAGTTTACATTTATTTCAGTTACACTTTAATTTTGTTTACCTTGACCGTCAAATTTATTTATTCTAAACTACTCTACATGATATTATCTATTCTTTAAACTTAAATAGTGACTTGTACAGAATAATATATTTTTCCCCGTGTTGGTCCGGATGAAAAGCCATCTGTTATTCTATTAGACAGATCGTAAAAGGCAAAAGGTTGGCTAAACGCGTCACTGATATGGTGATTACTAGGTGGTAGAGTTCCGTAACATCTTGCCCGGATTAGGTACTATCGCTTTACATATTCCTGCCGCAATACCGTAATTGCTTGTCACTGTCGTGTTCCGATTTGAAGGGTAAAGTATCCGGTAAAGGAGACTGATACCGTTGCATACAAACTTGGGCCCCCCTTGTAATAAGATGAATATTATGTTAATTAATAGCTAGTTTAACGTTATATAAATACTGAAAATTTTACAGATTTTAGCAATCTGAGAACAGAGATATAAGATATTCACTAGAAGTAAGGTTACGATACCATGGTATAGTTTAACTCACTGTAACCGTTTACTATTATATAAACAACTGATACTTGTAATACAAGCAACTACGCTTCATGTTTATAAATTGACACAATACTAAAACACAGATTTTTGGAAAACACAAATTAAAGGATGCCTCTCTGTAGGTAGGTACGTAAAATAGCGAAGAGTGAAGTCCGCGACTTGCGAGTGCGACTCTTGCGAGCCGTCAGTGATGTCAGTTGTAATTGTTAATTTTAGCTGTTTTAAATCCACAGACACTAAATCGTATTAAGTTTGAAGTAACGTAATCAATCGATTATATAAATTGTATCGATTATATTTTTTTCTTTTTATATTATAAATGGTTTGTAAAATAATGTTGGTACTTACTGTTGATTATACTAAATATTAATCAAAAATACACTTTTACATATGTTTACGAGCTTATATTTCGATTAAAATTATTTACATAAATCGATTATAATTTTATCGATTATATAATTATAGTACCACAAACTTATTTTCGTGATTTCTTTTTTCTCAGAAAGCGGATTAAGCTAATATTTTGAACTTTGAAATAGAAAAATAGTATCATTTTTTTGAACCATACTTCAACCCTTTACATTTGGGCCCAAAAATCCCCCTCTCCTTTATGCATGTGGCATTACCATCCCGCAACACGGATAGTAACGCAGTATTACATCGTTATTATCTATAGGCGATGGTTGTCTCTTTTCCATCATGGGACCCATATTTTCGTTGGTTATCCTATGATACAAAAAACAAATTACTTTAAGGAAACTGATAATTTGACGACGAACCTAGGGAACCAGTTAACAACTTTCCGTGAAATCTTATATGTGACTTCTGTTATACAAAATTCTGGCTAACAATATATGTTGCTGGGGTCTACTTTATTTTTCAGACCTTAGGTAAGTTTGTTCCATAATTTGATTTTTGTTTTATTATTGCAGGCACTTCAGATTTCATGGAAAGTTGCTGATAAAATAATTATACACAAGACGAAAAGAGAGGCCATCTATATATAAATACGCAAATACGCGAAGGAAAAGCTTTGTTAAGGTTCCGAAGTAAATTAGGAACTCTTATAATTTCTATGCCTTGGGTAGCTACGTCCATACTTAGTACTGGTTGTAATTTGGCATGAATATATATATTAGCCACGGCAACAAAATGGTAACAAAAAATCGCGAAAAATAATTTTTTTTGGTGAATTTTGGAAAAATATTTTTTAATCTACATGTTAAGAGGGGATGTTATTTTTTTCTCGTATACCCCATAGTGTGGGGTATTGTTTGATAAGTTTTTAAAAAATATTGTAGGTTTGTGAAAACAATTTTTCGATTAAGGGACTCGTTTGTAAATTGCTATTTTTTGTTAGGGTCAAGTGTTGCCCCTCCATCCCCCACTCCACTGCAGGCTGAACGGTTGGTTTTAGGATGGGACAAAATTCTAAAGTAAATATACTGAAGTTACAAGAACAACTATCACGGCTAAAAAAGCTTTACAAGTTTTTATAGACGGTGAACCTGTGTCGCGGATATATTTTTTGTTTTCTTTACGAATATAGTTTGTTGTCAAACTTTACTGAGATTTTATTGTTTAGTCTATGAATTTTATTGTTTAGTCTATGAATTGAATTGAATTTCAGCCTCAAGCGATTGCTAGTTACTTTAATTTCGTCTTTGTACTCGTATAATAAACTGATTTAGCGTTTTTGAGTTTAATTACTACACTTTATAGTTTTCACATTTTTCTATAATTTGATTTAATTTAATGTATTTTTTGTAAATGTATTAATTATGTGTTATTTTGTGTGCAAATGGATTAATTTAATTCAATTTAATTTTTATTTTGAGTATTTTAGTAATAGTTGCGCTCGAAATTAGACCGTTAAGAAAAATCTCCGTTAATTCGCGGATTGTGTTCGTAATAGCGAAGTGAAAGAGAAGTTGGGATTGAAAGATAGAATCGGTGTAAAAATAAGAAAGGCTCTGTTGGTTCGGACATGTCGAAAGAATAGTAGATGAACGATTAATGAAACAGATATACAATGCGAATGTAGATGGATGTATGCACCTGGGAAACCAAGACTAACGTATCATAATCAAATTGGTCGGGTGCAGTAAGATTTTTTTATATCATAAGATAGCAAATAATTAATAATCAGATTGGTCTCCTGATGGAAAGAGTCAACCATCGCCTATAGACACCAAATATGTTAATGGTGCGTTGCTATCTTGTGGCGAGGTCTAATGCTATATGTATAAGTTTACCGGCTACCTTACTCTCCAAACCGGAACACGACAGCGACAAGCACTGACGCTATTGCGGCAGGAATAGGTAAGGCGGTGGTACCAGACCTAGGCGAGACAATGCAGAACTCTCCCACCTAGTAGTCACGAAGGTAGTGACTCGCATAGCCAATAGGTCACCTTTTACGATCTGCCTGGCAGAACGGCAGTTGGCCTATTCTTCAAAGGAGACCAGAACCAACACGGGGAAAAAAGTGTTAAGAGTCTCCAAAACTGGCACGTTTGCATGAAGAAAGTTATAAATTATTAGTAATAATGATTAGTTCAAATTTATTCTGTGCCAATTATCTCGTCTGTTTATTAAATTGGACTCTGACTCGATATTGTATCTTGTAAAAGTTGACTGCGTACTTCTTAAACAAACTGATTTTATTAAAATCTTGAAAATGAACATTTAAAATTTAATTTATTTTTAATTTATTTCGCAAATTTTTTTGACATGATGCATCTCTAGCAAGTTTAATGCTTGTTCCTAGTATCTAACAGGTAACGGTCTGTTGAATCTTCTTACAAGTGCTGAATATTCTAGTTTCACTCCACACGTTCTTTTTGATATCAGATCAAATCATCACTGACCTCTATTGTTACCACATTAGACGTCAGTTTTGCTGTGAGCTTCTTTTCTTATTTTAGGCAGTTTAATGGTTTTTCAATCGACTTCCCAAAAAAGAGGAGGAGGGTTTCAATTCAGTTGATTTTTTTATATTTGCTACCTGAGAATTCGGTCATTTATGAACTGATTTTGAAAATACTTTTTTTGTTTGGGAGGTTATACTTATTACTTACCGTTTGGTTCCATTTAAATTTGGTGAATATCTGATGCAGGACTCCAGAGATGCAGGAAATTGGAGGTCGGTTATTGAGGAGTTGCGTTTAAATTACTAAGCTTAGCATTTTTACTTGCATTTCTTACAAATATAAATAATACAACATATACAGTTGTTGACGTTTGAGGATAACTCCAAACAAACCTCAGTAATCTCGAATAGTAACCTCGAATCTGTAGCGGCTCAAGCAATCTACAAATGCTACCAGAAAAAATAATAAAAAATGGAAAAAAAATAAATTCAAAATAAAATCCTGAATCGCGATATCACAATTCCATCCGATATCACAAGTCGGGATGTACGCCGGACGGGATAGACGCCTCATTACAATTATGAGAAATATAAAACGCGTAAGCAAAAGAATGCCCTATAACACGAATGTGTTCATCCTCCACTACAGTCTGCCATAAAATATTAGTGCGTCCGGGTATGCATAGGAGCGTTACTGACAGTGATGGGATAAACAGTCGTGATTTTACTTTGTGAATAATTTTCGGCCTTCCATAACTTTGGTTATAACAGGTAAGTTTACTTTATTTTTACTTCTGTATTAGGACTAGGTTGTGTGCATTGTTATTAATTACTTATTAAAATAAAGATAAACGTATTTTAAATTTATTTTCGAAGGCATTTATCCTAGTCAAAAAGGATATGTGCCCCAATGAGTTTTGGGATAAATGCCTCTAAGGGCATATATCCATATTCCTCTTTGATGCTTACTAACTGGATTCTATTGTTACAGACAATACCTCAGTCATAACAAATTTGGCATATTAATACAATCTCGAACCTGCAAAAATTTAGTAGATGCAGACAATTTAGAGTAACAAATGACAGTACTGAATTTTGATTTAAAAATAACAGAAATAAAGAAAGGATAAGCTACGAAATGCGTACTAATGAAAAGAATCAAAAAGCACTAGCAATAAGATAGACAAATAGATTTAAAAAGAACTAAAGAAAAAACAATAAACTCTGTCAACCAACAGATATAACTAAAGATAGTATGACAACTGGTAAAAATAAAAAAATGGTTGTATAACACAAAGAAAAGATAAAACAAAACCAAAAGAAAACTAACGAAGCATTTTTAAGCACTAACAATATCTTATAATTATAATGTGTGTCTAATTAGTAAACAATAATAGTGTTTAATAAAGACTTATTGCTTTAAAATGTTTGTTTACTTGTAAAGGGCATTTATCCCCTCCACGAAATTAGGTTTGGGGCATATTCACCGCATTCGAGGCAAATATCCCTGTATGCAGTTTAAATTTCAAATCAAAAAATACAGTTTAATTATTGGCCAGTCTCCAAAAAACAATGAAAATTTATTAAATAAAAAACCAAAGATAGTTTACATAAAAAAAATAATGTGCGTATTATTTGTATATTAGGACTTATTAGTAAAATAAAAAAGGTGGGCATATATCCCGGATTTACCCTACAAGTTTCAACGCTTCTCAAATATAATTCGGTCCCCAGGCAGTACACCTTGCTTGGCTGGGAAGATCTTCCTTTTCCCCTTCCTTGTCCTTGTGTGACGTAATCAATCTCCACAGTTATGACGTCACCTGACAAGAAGTTGGTTCCATCTATTTGACCCTTCAGCGGTACGGACCAACGGCGCCACAAATCGACCTCGGCACCCCTTGATATAACATTTATAATATGTCTATTTTCATTGATAGAATAGGATAGCAATAATTAACGCTAATAGTAAGAGGAGCTTGATTCTAATGGATAAAATACCTCACGTTTATATAGACATCAAGGTTGTTAACGATGTGCTGTAAATCTCTTAGCTAGGATTTGAAACATACGCATGTCATCTGATATATTCCCAATCTCGCATGTAATTTGCTTTTGGGTCACATACCCATGGCAGCTATGTCATTTGTACGGAGGGTGTACAGCAACCACACCAGAAATCTGAGAATAATAATAGGCAGACTGTAATGACCATAAACGTCTCGATGCGTCCTGATCCATTAATGGATGGATCCCATTAATGGATGTCACTCAGCGTCTTAACGAACAGTAGTTTTTAAGTAATGTTAATTTTATTACAATTGGACTTTAAGCTTTACTGACAAATTTATGCAGCATTTAGTTCCTGAATTAAATAATTTTTGTGCATAAGTCCTTACTATTGAAGATGAAGTAGGCAAGCATCGAGCACTGATATTATAGGGAGCAAATAGGTAAGGTTGGATTGGGTGTCATACTCGAATGAATACTCAGAATCTTGCTACCTTATGGACACGATAATAATTAAACCTTGTTACATGTTAGCATTTTCATGACCGCAAGGTAAGAAGACAGATTATCCTATCTTCAAACGAAACCTAAACCAATACGGCAAAGTATAGTTAGTATAAGTAAACAATTTACTACAATATTTGTTTTGTTATTGACGAAAATTAATTTCCCGAATATATTGCAGAAATAGTGATGACGATATAGTCATCGATTACTGATTGTAAATATTAAAGGGATTTTTTACTGAGATACGGGCGGAGGGATCATATTTTGTTAAACTCTAAAATGCTGTAAATATTCTCACATTCACATTTATATAGAAATAGCCAACAAGAAATTGACTCTCTTGATGAAAAGAGGTAACAGCCAACCAAATATGTTAATGGTGCGTTAAATATGTAGAAACATAGAAAAAAACCTTTTCCTTGAGTCGGGAATTGTTTTGATCACCAGTTCTTAACCGCTGTTCCTGGTATATCATCAGTGTGTCAAGTAAGTTTTTAAAATGTGCCGCGAATCGAAAGCCAACCATATTGCAATCATGAGGAAAAAAATGTGAGTCGTCGCAAGACGTCTGGTAACTTCGATGAAATGGTTTTACAACGTTTCGTCCAATTTTTATCTTCTAACTCCCCACCTACTTCTTACGCAATAGCGTTGATACAAATTATTTGTAGTGTTTCGATTTGGAGGTTGAGGTAGTCTGTAAAGTTATACATATAATAAATATTAAATCTACTATGAACTTTTAAAATATTCGGTAGATATACGCGATGATTATATATTTCAAACAAGAAAACATCGGTTTGTTTGCTATCTATGATTATGTAAAAATATGCAAAGACTGGGACTGATTCAGCGGTCAGTGCCTTCAAAAATATTTCAAAAAACCGCTAAAATTTAAACACCAAACATTTGTAATGACTACTGTCATATGAAATATACCGTATTTGTAACAAAATGTTAGTTAATTAATACTACTAAATAAAAATATAGACTGTATGTATATTCATGATTATTGTTAAATTTTCCAATAAAAATTCATTTCAGCACAAAAAAAAATATCATTTTCGAAATTGTGTTTATGTCTATCTGTAGGTATGTGTACTCGTTCATGGCTTGATTGAACGAACATTTGTATAAAACACGAATACGTGTGCGCAAATTATGTAATGTTTTCGTCACTGAGTGACTGAGTGAGCTAGTCTACACAATTATGATAAAATCTATAGTGGGCAACAGTCAGTTAAAAAATAAACGCAATATCTCGAGTAATGTCGAAAATCTACCGCATCTTAGCACATCACTAGTAAGTTTCGAAGGCAAGGATTGAATCTCAAGTCCATTACAGGGTTCAAGATGATGGCGTATGATGTTAATTTGTAGGAAACATCTCGGCTATAGCCGATTATACAGTTCACTGAAGGATTTCAATTTCGGAAATAGGTTCAATAATGGAATGATCCGTAAGCATTCTTGTTGGAGTATTGTATCTAGTTATTTTATACCAAGTGAATGACAATAATATTTAACAGTAAGGAATATGTATATTAAGTTTAATTTTAACCATTTATTAGGAGCAATAAGTATGAAAATATGGGTAATTTAATAAAAAAAATTAAAATCATTAGTTTTTTATAAATAAAATCTTAGCTGAAAAGAAGTGCAGTTTCTCCATATAAACTTAGCTGTGCCAAAACAGAATTAGTGCCCCGTACACCTAAGATTATTTATTGTTTTTTTTACATTCACCCATATATTTCCCCTTGTTGGTGCGGGCTCCTTTGAAGAAGAATTTTAGTTAGCAATTGATCTAACTGCCGTTCTTCCAAGCAGGTCGTTAAAGGCGACCTTTGGTTCCGCAACAACTCGCCCAAGTATTTGGTACCACTGTCTTACCAATTCCTACTGCAATAGCATCATTGTTTGTTATTGTCGCAGTTTGGAGGGTAAGGTAGCCGGTAGACTTATGCATGTGGCTGTAGCGGTTCAAGCAATCTACAAACGCTACCAGAAAAAATAATAAAAAATGGAAAAAAATGAAATTCAAAATAAAATCCTGAATCACGATATCACAATTATTTATCTTGTACACACTATATACAAGTTTCAACGCTTCTCAAATGTACTTCGGTCCTCAGGCAGTACACCTTGCCTGGTTGGGAAGATCTTCCTTTTCCCCTTCATTGTCCTTGTGTGACGTCATCAACCTCCACAGTTATGACGTCACCCGACAAGAAGTTGGCCTATTGGTTCAATCACACTATGACCCTTCAGCGGTTCGGACCAACGGCGTCACAGTGGTGACCCCGACGTGATCCTTCTCCCTTCCAAGTTCTTCCGAGACGTCATCGACCTGCATAGTGATGACGTCATCCTGACGTGATCTTCACCACTAACAGCCATCAACGCGCCACATGGCATTGCCATCCCGTTACACTGATAGCAACGCACTATTAACACATTTGGTGTTCATAGGACATGGTTTCCCTTTCCGTCAGGAGAGATATATGCTTGTTTTGTATTTTTTTTTTATAGAAGAGGGGGCAAACGGACAGGAGGCTCACCTGATGGTAAGTGATTACCGCCGCCCATAGACAACCACACTACCAGAGGTCTTGTAATTGCGTTGCCGGCCTTTTAAGAATGAGTAAGCTCTTTTCTTGAAGGTCCCTAAGTCGTATCCATTTGGAAAAAAATCTGCCGATAGCTGGTTCCACAAAGGAGTGGTGCGGGGCAACATTTTTTGCCCCGCACCACTCCTTTGTGGAACCAGCTATCGGCAGAATTTCGAGAATCGCACGGTTGTGGATCTCCAGACATCGAGATGGTAAGGATGGAACTTCGAATTTTGTCGCGATGTCCGATGGTGAAATTCGGCAGCAGGAATTAGTCCAAACAGTTCCTCGGAACATTCCCCATGGTAGAGCCGATAAAAGATGCAGAGTGATGCCACATCTCTACGTAACGCCAAAGAATCAAGCCGATTTGAAAGAGTCTCGTCCTCGACAATTCGAGCCACCCTACGTTGAATTCGATCAAAAGGAAGGAGCTGGTACTGAGGAGCTCCCGCCCATAAATGAAAGCAGTACTCCATATGAGGCCGGATTTGCGACTTATAAAGTAATAAGCGATGGGCCGGTGTGAAGTACTGCCTGGCCCTACTGCTTTTTAGAGGCTAATTTAGCCTTGCCTTCCAAGTGACCGCGGAACTGAACGTCACTCGTAATGTCGACTCCAAGTATTCCAATACTGGCTGTGGCTTTCAGGGAAGTATTTTCAAAACGAGGTGATACGACAAAGGGTGATTTTTTAGCGGTAAACGCGCAAACTTGTGTCTTAATGGGGTTGAATTGGACCAAATTTAATCGACCCCACTCCGAAGCAACAGAGAGTTGTGCTTCAATTTCTGACACTAGTTTGTTCCGGCACTCGTTGACGTGTTCCCGAGAAATTCCGCTGCGGCCAGAGTACAAAGCATCGCCCGTACTGTCATCCGCATAAAAATGAATGCTGCTCGATCGCAACATGTCATTAATGTGCAGAAGAAACAGCGTAGGCGATAGCACACAACCTTGAGGAACACCAACATTGACGAGTTTAAGGTCAGAGCATGCGCCATCAACAACGACCCTTATACTCCGATCCGTCAGAAAACTGGTGATCCATTTGCACAATTTCTCAGGAAGCCCATAGGATGGAAGCTTGGAAAGAAGTGCCCTGTGCCATACCCGATCAAAGGCCTTCGCTATGTCCAAACTAACTGCCAATGCCTCTCCTTTATTCTTGACTGCCTCCGCCCATCGATGTGTTAAGTAAACCAGAAGATCACCAGCTGAGCGTCCGCGACGGAAACCGTACTAGCGGTCACTAATCAGCTGGTGCTCCTCAAGATACCTCAGAAGCTGGCAGTTAATAATGGACTCCATTATTTTGGAGAATAAGGAGGTTATCGCTATAGGCCGATAGTTGGACGGGACCGATTGATCGCCTTTTTTAGGGATTGGGTGCACTAAGGCGGTCTTCCAAGTTATGGGCACGACGCCTTTTGAGTAGGAGAGTCGGAACAAATGCGTTAAAACCGGTGCCAACTCTGGAGCACACATCTTTAGCACGATTGGAGAGATGCCATCAGGCCCACTCGACTTATGGACGTCCAAGGAAAAGAGTGCCTTACGCACTGTAAATATGTTATATAGTTATATAAAAAAATATAAGCATGATGTATATCAACTATGTATTTTAAATTGAATTTATATTGTATTAAAAGCACTTGTACGTTTTACTTGATTTCAACAAATCAATATTTTATTTGTTGCTCTGATGTTGGGTTAAAACGCGAAACCGGTTGGTGTTAATATATAAAAACCAAGTAAAACAGTACAAGTAGTTTTAATACAATATAAATTTTAGTTAACATGGAGTTTTTTTTATATTATCGATAGGGAAGCGCTTAACCTCGATGTCGCCAGATGGTAAGCTAAGATGCGGCCTAAGATGGAACGCGAAGGTATCTGTTCACTCTTCTCTTGAAGATCCTCAGATTGTACTCGTCGGGGAACACAAACTCAGGAAGCATGTTCCAGTCCTTTGCGGTTCGAATGAAGAATGTTGAGTCGAACCGCTTTGTTTTAGTTTTACCAAGTGTGCCGATGATATTCAGTGTGAAAAGTATATCAACCATATTGCGCTTGCGTGCAGTGACTCATCAGAGTGCTAAGTGTGAGTTTTTCTTTTTGCATTCGATCGTGAGCGCGTTTCGAGTTTACTAGAAATTTGTATGTGATTTGTACAGCGCCACCTAGTGGTAAACTGGTTTCTCACGTTTACCACTAGATGGCGCTGTACAAATCACATACAAATTCCTAGTAAACTCCAAACGCGCTCACGAACGAATGCGAAAAGAAAAACTCACACTTAGCACTCTGATAGCTGTCATCGTGCAACCCTAAACAAATGTACCCCGTGCATTAAGTATAACTGTAGGTAGTTAATCAATTTTCTGATATAATTGATCTATTGCAAGCTATCAAGTAGTATATGAGTTGATTTATTTTCACACGTTACTCAGAATCATAAAACATTAATGAAATATGCTTTCGATTTATGCGTTGCGTGACTGAATTAATACTTCTCATCAGTAACACACTGAATGATTACATCGTAAGATGCAATTGAATGGGACTGTCCTTGTAAACTAATTAATAGACGTATGATTAGATAAGTTTATAAATGTCAGTAACTTGCGTCAACTGTCATAATAAGTAAGATAAAAATCAAACATAAGTAATTGTTACTACTCTATATTACTAGCTTCAGCTACTGTTGGCAGTTCTGACGAGGCGAAATTTTTCTTTGCTTTGTGATTGAATTCGCCGATTGTTTTGATTTTTTGTTGAGGTTTTAATATATGTATAATTATATATGTATGAAATTAGTAACATTTACTTATTATTTTGTGTTTTAAAAATAAATATATTTATTTTTGTTTTGGTTAAAACACAGTTGCTTTGTTGTTTTAGGAGGTGTATTCCTTTCTAATACCAAAAACTAAAACCAATTGTATTAGTTTAATATCATTAATATTTTTTTTATTCCGAACGAATACCACTCATAAACTGAAACAACACATTTTTGAAGTGTCCGACGTGAAGTAATATCACATCTTAATTTATAATCTATACATATGTGAGTGGTTACGCAAAAAGGGACCTGAAGGGATTGGAAACGGTTTTTTTTTTTTGATAAATTCTGATTCTATGGTCCTTCATCTTTGTTTTGTTCTAATCAAAATAATTTTAGGTGCCGTAGTTTTTTTTAATGATTTTTTATGTAAGCCGAGGCAGTTTTGAAAATATTACACCTTATACACAGCGCACACTAGTTTCTTTTTCTAGCGCGCACATAAAGACAAGTAAAAGACGAATAAATAAGTCACCAATAATACAGCTATCGCAAACACGTGCTATTTCTCACTGACGAAGTCGCTCACTAACGACACTAACATAAAACACCCCGCGCCTCTCTCATTTCGACTCAACATTTTAAACGTGATTTACTCGAAATCAATTATTTTCCCTTGAGGTCCCTTTTTGCGTAACCACTCACATATAATAAAATCGTAGGAAAGTCAAAACTGTTCATTGAATATTAAAAAAAATAATAATTGGGGCATGATCTATAATCGATATTGAAACCAAAAATATAGTTTTTAGAATTTTTGTCTGTTTGTATGTCTGTTTGTATGTCTGTTTGTCTGTATGTATATCCGGGGTAAACTCAAAAAGTACTGCATGGATTTACTTCAAATTTTGCATGAATATTACTAACAGGTTGGGTCAACATATAGGCTACATATAATATGTAGCCTATATGTTGACCCAACCTGTTGTGCTATCACCTACGGGGGAGGAGCAGAGCGGAGTAAACGAAGTCCGCGCGGACGAAGTCGCAGGCAATAGCTATGTAGTATTAATATATAGATGTGATATTACTATCCTGCTACACGGTCAGCAAATTACCATTAACATCTTTGGTGTATTCAGGCGACGTTTGTGTCCTGCTTCTGTTTGTTTATTGGCTCGTCGCCATAGAAGCATTTACCTGAAACAAATTAGTAATGTTTTCAACATTTTGACGGGTTTTTATAATCAAAATTAGTGCTAAAATATTCGATATATGTATATATTGTTTTAACAAACAAAGTGGCTTGTAAATTAAAAAAGCTAAAAAATATATTATATATTTATAATAAAGGTCAAGTATTACTGGAACGGCTTTAACCTCAATATATTATGTTTTATTAAATTTTTTTTTTAAATTATTAACTCCCCCCTTTCCCTCGTCAGCAAAGTAAGCAAAACTCTTCTCCCCTTCCTTTTAGAAAACTATAACACTGGTACATGCATTTTCTGGTCTAGAAAGGCTATAGAGTATTGAAATATTGAGGCTATAGAGAAGTTATTATTTATTTTATTGCGGACGTGATGACCCATCCAGACCTTCCTATCCTCCATGTCATCAAAAATAAGCAAAGCAAAATCACCCCACCTTTTCTGATTATTTAATATTTGAATGACCCCTAACTCAACTAAATTGACAAAATATTACAGATATAGTAAATGGTAAGGTGCTAAAATTTTAGAGATGGTAAAATCTTTGATCAAAGGACAATACCGTCTTGACATATTCACGTCATTTCCATTTTACACTTGTTTGACATGTCACTAGAATTTTGACCGCTTTGGTGCTAATCAAAAACTTAATAAAACAAATATATTTTATCGAAGTTTTCTACTTATTTAGCGCAAGTAATTTATTACTTTTCGAACTATTAATGGCATCGTAAAGAAAATAGAATCAGCGAAAAATAATCCAGTAATTCAAAATCGTGAGGATAGAGTATAAATGCCGACAGTTTTAAAGTACACTGGCCTGTGGCGTGTGGTACAGTTACAAATTAAAATTTGACAGATAGCGTCAATAACAACTGACAAAAAAATCATCTGCCTAGTTTAAAATCTATTTGTATTTTCTACCGTCGCTTTAATTATTAATATAAATGAAAAATTAAATTAAGTACAAAGAAAATTATATTATAGTTTCGTTAATACACTTGTACTGTTTCACAAATCACTTTAAAATTTAATTAATATCACCAACCGGTTTCGCCTTTTACGGCATCTTCAGGGCTGAAGAAACAGTACAAGTGTATTAACAAAACTACAAATAGAGTTTCACCAAGTGCCGATGATAAAAAGTGTAAAATACAAAATCATATTACATTATGAATAGGTACGTAGAACAAAATATAGCAAAACAGTTCACTTGGCAGTAAAACTTACTAATTATCTCGTCTATTTTAATAATTGCATATCGAAGAAAGCACAAAAAATTACCGCACTAAATGACCTTTTAATAGTGTTATTTATTACGACGACAGTTCATAAAAGGCGAATGAGTCGACAGATCAAACGGGTCGACTATTAGTAGATGTAGTTATTTTATAATGCACTGGCCGACCCGACATACTTCGTACCGCCTTAAAACCGATTTAAAACGTCAAATATTTGGTAGTAGAAACAGTTTCTATATTGAAAGAAAAGTTTTGTATTTATTATTTTCTTTACAATTTTTTCATTTTTCTCTCCACAAAAACATTCCTCAGACTCCAGCTATTATAAGAATAAAACGTGCCAACATATTTTCTAAAGATGTACATACATTTGAGAGTATATTTTAATAACGGATATATTTGTTCATCTTAATAGTATCTGTATGAGTAATTTATTTAAGTAAAATCGTTTTTTAATGTGTGGCTTTTATCGATTATGTCGACACTTGCATTGATAATGTCTGAACCTGTTAAAACGACCTAATTTCGTTTATTGCAGAGTAGGTGACTCACTCCATTCTAAGTGATTCTACTTCCTACGGATTGCATCAGTAACACCAGGAGTCCTAGTCCAATATGTATACACACACAAGTCAACATCAACACCGGCAGCGCTATCACTTAAGATCCTGGTCAAGACTCAATAACGAGCCTAAATTCTGATCCCCTTATCATCAGGATACTGCCTATGCTGAGGTTCGGTGACATCCTTACGGTGAGCTCAACGCTCAATAACTTAAGTTCTGGCTGAGCACGTCCAAAAAGCCCCTTTTCGTGGTACAGTTACACAGATTAAATGCCTAAATTAATTTCGAAAAAAGGGCGGTTCTGAGAATGTTCCGCGATGCATGACGGTTTGTGAGACCGTGTTTCTTAACGTTATATCAAGCTATTGCATTTTGTATAGATAATGAGCGGTATAAAACGCTGAAAACGCCTCTTCACTTAGCTTCATGGCTTGTCTTGTCCTCCGCATCATCGCGTGCATCTTTAATTTGGATACTCAATAAGGACAGAGAAAATAAACGGAGATACGTCTATTATTTTCTTCAGCCCCCTTTTTGTTTTCCATGTATTAACCCGAGCCTCTTTTTAAAGTATAGACCAACTGCCTTACTGCTACGCATCTCGTAAAAGGCAAGAAAATGCTAAGAAAGCTTTCCTTGTGGTTCCATTTTAATTTGGTAAAGATTTGATACACGGTTCTAGAGATAGGTTCAGGAAATGGAAAGTTGGTTGTTGCAGTTTTAATGCGTTTAAATTATACAATTTTGTATGTCTGTTTGTTCTTATGTATGTTTTTTGACTTGTTCTAACTCAAAACGGATTCATTGGTCTTGGTAATTTGTATTTTTGTGAACAAGTATATAACTGCGTAATGATGGCAATATAATTTAGAATAAGATTAAGAACACATTTATTTGAGATTTCTTTTATCATCAATGAATTTACGACCGTTACGTCCGATACGTACGTACTCCGTACGAGTGTTAGTATAAATTAAATAGACTTATATTGAATTAATTAATAACTAAAAATGTATATACATGTATTAATTAAGTAGTAAAATATTATTAATCACCTTACCTTAACCTTTTTGAACGGGACTGTACTATTACAAAAAACAAAGAATTACAGCTGTCAGTTATTGATACATAAAATTCGTAAAATATTACGAACATTTTCAGTATAACAAGTATTTGTAAATACGTTCTATAGAGCATAAAAAGTAATAGCCTAACATTTATGCCTTTTGAGCAATTACAATTGATGTACAACTGTTATTTATTTTACGAAAATAAATATTTTTTACCAATTATGCTAGGAATGAAACTCCCATTAGACCAATAAATTTCTGGAATAACAAAAACGTACTGGGTGTTGCAGACACTATTTCCACCAATAAAGGGGGTTTATATTAAAATAGCTAAATTTAATCTCAGAAATATACATTGTTTCTGTGATTCCGTGGTTCCGCAACGTCTTGCCGAGTTCGATACCCTGCTTTACCTATTCTTGTTGCAATAGCAATAGTGTTTGTTCATGTTCATGTTCCGATTTTAAGGGTAAGGAAGCCGGTAACTAACGCAAGTGTAATCACCATTCCGCTACACGAATAATAACGCTTTTTAGTGCCTATAAGCGATGGTCGTATCTTTGTATTATAAGAGGCATCTACGTTTTTGCTATACTGTAATATAAAACAAGCTTTAATCAGTAGTGGTCTAAGAGTCGTAATTAGTATTTTGCAAAAATATTTGACAGCACTATCTAATCTTTACTAAGTGTATCGAACTTATCGAGTTCAATGAAACTTGCTTTGCGAGTCTTAGTAAAATAAAAATAAAAACTGGGTGTATCGGTTGCTAAGATTTAATACAAAATTTCGTACTGTCGTACAATATTGACGTTAACTTTAAAATATTTCCGTTTGTTTTGATACAAATAAGGACAATCTGGATTTACGGGGCTTTATGTAACGAGGTATCTAAAACTAAGACTCTTATTACATACTATAACATACTCACCATGCTTTGATATTGCATTTAAGCGGATGCCTATTGTCTTTTGACCAAAGGCGATTATAGAGGGGGGGATGCCGGGTGGATCGTGCCAAACCCAGTATGATCTAGTGCACACCCCAAGATGTTGGATTACCGACTCGAAATTCTAGGCCGGAAACTTTAGCAACTTCAAACAAAAATCTATCTATACAAGTAATAAAATCGTAGGAAAGTCAAAACTGTACATTGAATATTTTTTTAAAAGAATAGGTACTTGTGGCGTGATCTACAATCACTAACTCAAGTAACTCAACAAGTAACTCAAAAAGTACTGCATGGATTTACTTCAAATTTTGCATGAATATTACTTATACATAGGTCGGGTCAACATATAGGCTACATATTATCACGCTATCACCTACGGGGGAGGGGCAGTGCTGAGTAAACGAACTCCGCGCGGACGAAGACGCTGGCAACAGCTAGTAATAATAATAATAATAATAAAAATGTAAAGATAAAGAAGTCAGTTGTCAATCATAGAAGAGATTTTAGTGTCAATTCTATGGTCAAATTGAGTCATAATTTTTTGTTTAACGATATGTGTATATTTGTGCTTTAACATTAACGTGATTTTGACTAGAGGTTTTTTTTTGACTAGAGGGTGATCGCTACTTTGTACATAAGAACCTATGAGCATGAATAAGTACATAAGAATCTATGAGCTGCAATAAGTGTCACCAAAGACGGAAAACGAGGTTACATTTTAATTTACTTGGCAAGATGGCGTTTAAACAATGCTTTGTAAATACCGTCTTGTCATATTAAAAGATTGAGAATCAATTACAAACACAATGTATAAATAAAAAACACAGGAAAACGGAATCAACTGAAGTTTTTATTTATTAACAATCCATATTTGTAATCCGTATATAAATGCGAAAGCATGTCTATCTGTTACCCTGTCACGGCCAAACAGCTGAATCGATTTTGATGAAATTTGACAAGGATAGTTAAAGATCCAGCCTAAAACAAAGGGTACTTTTTTTGTTAAAAATTAATGCAGGAGGGCCAAAAGAAGTGATGAAAGAACACGGAAATGCCTTCATATATAGTTTTTTTAGTTATAACGTCCTTCGAAGAATATAATACTTGTCATTCTGCCAGGCAGTTCGTAAGAGGCGGACGATTTACTTTTTTCGTATTTTCGATTTCGATTGGCTATCGGAGCCCCACTATTGTGGATGGTAGAGTTCTGCATTGTCTCGCCTTGGTCTGGTACTACAGTCTACAGTTCTTGTCGCAATAATATCAGTGCTTGTCACTGTCGTGTTCCGGTTTGGAGAGTAAAGTAGCCAGTAAATTTATGCATCTGTCATTGAGACCTCGCCACAATGATAGCAATGCACTATTAACATCTTTGATATATATTTATAGACAATGGTTTTGTCTTTCCATCAGCAGAACCATCTGCTTGTTTGCTATCTTATGATAAAAAAATACTTAACCCACCAAATCCAAATAGCAATAACAAGCATTGACGCTATTGCGCAGTAGATATGAAAATACTAAATAGACTATAATAAAATGATATGATAATAACAAGGGTTGGCCGGAACTCTAGGAGAAATTTGAAGAATAGAGCACGCGAGTTATAAACTAAGCCACAGAGAGTTTAATTTCAACAAATATATTTCCTAAGGCAAACTCAGGGAAGCTTCGCTGAAATAATTTCAGTTTGAGAAATGGACAGTTAACTGTATCCAAAATTCTAAACTAAAACAAAATTGCTAGACATTATATGTAGCATAATTTACATTTATTTATATTAGCGATAGCCATGTGATCGAAATTTGAAGCTAGACAAATAACTAAACATAGATTAATAATAATTTTAAGTTTGACTACAGACTGTAGCTATGAAGAAAATAGTATACATGTGTGTATATACTATCCTGTATGTCACATGAATGTTGTGTGTAATGTTTATATTTATTAATTTAATGTATTTCTAATGCATATTATTTATAAACTAGCATGGGGGCATGTTGGTCCGGACTCCTTTGAAAAATAGACCAACTGCTGTTCTGGCAGACAGGTCGTAAAAGGCGACCGATTGGCTACACGAATCACTACTGGTGGTCACTAGGAGGTAGAGTTCTGCATTGTCTCGCCAGGGTCTGGTACCACCATCTTACCTATTCCAGCCGCAATAGCGTCCGTGCTTGACATCGTCGTGTTCTGGTTTGGAGGGTAAGGTAGCCGGTAAACTTATGGATGTGGCATTAGACCTCACTACAAGATAGCAACGCGTCAATAACATCTTTGGTGTCTATAGGCGATGGTTGAATGTTTCCATCAGGAGACCCCTCTCCTTGTTTGCTATCTTATAAAAAAAAACATACCAATCACATAGAATCCAGCAAAGACCTGGATTATACGGGATATGGAAATGTCTAGTCTCGTAAATATAGAGATTGCAAATTTCTTACGGGATCATATTCCTTAAATGTAGGTAATAAAAACATAATTGTTTGTTGCGGTGTCATGTTTACATCATTCCTCCATGCTTGTAATATTGTTTGTTAATAATAGTCCGGTAAAAAGTTTAATGAAACCATGATCTGACCAGTTTTGGCGCAATGAGTAAAAATGTGTTCATTAATACTTAAATAATGATATTATGAAAGAAATTCTGATTTAAATTTAGGGGAAAGTGATGAAAAAAATAAAAAAAGGGTTGAAAAATGCCTTTTCTTAAAATAACTTAATAACGGTAGGAAATAGAAAAAAAAGTTTCAAGTAAAAGTTGTAGAAAAAAAAATTCTACACAAAAAAGTTCCTCTTCATTTTTTTGTCATCTGCTTTAGTTTACTTACAAAAAATAAAAATTAAATTTGTAGTAAAATATGTAAAAATTTTTTTATTTTTTTCATCCCTTTCCCCTAAATTTAAATCAAAATTTCTTTCATAATATCATTATTTAAGTATTAATGAACATATTTTTACTCATTGCGCCAAAACTGGTCAGATCATGGTTTCATTAAACTTTTTACTGGACTATAATGTCGCTTCTTAGGTTATTAATTATTACAAGCAAACGTAAAAATACAAAAAATCTATTTTTATAATATTAGTGTAGATTATTAACGAGCATTAGTAGAGTTTTTTGTGATGAATATCATTAATGTTTTTGTAGCTAATGTTACATCAAATGTTTTTATTATCTTATGACCAATTGCACTAACATTGTTTAGCTTAGAACAATCCTAAATGACAGCATACTATTTATGATTGTTTTAACCTAAGACAATGTTAGAGCGATTGACAATTAATATTAATTTAGATTTTGTATCAAACATGTACCTACAGACGCAAACTTACCCAACCCTAGGTTATTAAAGTTGTGAGGTTTTGGAACAAAGTTTCTTATCGCGCGTTGTGAAAGGGGGCTAGACGGAAAAAATTCTTACGAAAAGTTGTCACGACACTTTTTGCTATAGTAAGGTATTGTAAGCACAGAAATATCCAGCCACTTCCCTTTAGCTCGTGCATTGAAAGTGAAAGAGTCTATCTACTATTTGATTGAGTTTACTTTTTTTCTAGTGCCAAATGTTCGATATTTATACGGAATTTCGGCCGAATGTCGAATTTCGACCAAAAGTTGAATTTCGACGGACAGTCGAATTTCGAACGAGTGCCGAAATGCGACCGAGTGTCGAATTTCGACCGGGTGCCGTAATACGACCGCGGGTCGAAATTCGACCGAATGCTGAAATTCGACCGTGTGCCGAAATTCGAC
Source organism: Apodemia mormo (assembly GCA_036924255.1). Taxonomy (NCBI): domain Eukaryota; kingdom Metazoa; phylum Arthropoda; class Insecta; order Lepidoptera; family Riodinidae; genus Apodemia; species Apodemia mormo. The sequence continues at coordinate 32,010,161 of JAUPFN010000011.1, forward strand.
CGAGTGCCGAAATTCGACCGCGGGTCGAAATTCTACGAAGTTCCTTATCGCGCGTTGTGAAAGGGGGCTAGACGGAAAAAATTCTTACGAAAAGTTGTCACGACACTTTTTGCTATAGTTAGGTTTGTAAGCTGTGCGGCGTGCGGATGTTTCTCTCTCTCTCTCTCTCTCTCTTTCTTACAGAAAGCAAGCCAGATATTTTCATTTCTATTTCGCTGTTCGCATTGAACAGTGTGGTGTCGCGACGATTATTTTTGTTGAGTGTATACGGTTTTTTATAAATAATAATAAAAGGAACTTCGTTCCATCCGGGCGTCCCTTGACACCTCTCAGGTTTTTTTTTGTGTATTGATTTTTTGTTTTCAACCAACGAAAAACCGGAAGGTACTATTTTTAAACGTATGTATATAAATAATAGATATTGTTGGACAAAAAAAACACGAATTGATGTAACCCCAAAGTAAGCAAATTATTTGTTGTTATGGGTGTTAGTTAACGATACTAATATCTATGAGTTACATGGATAATAAACATCCAAACCCAGAAATACAAACATCTATGCTCATCACACAAATGTTTGTCCTTGTCTGAAATTGTACCTGAGCCCCCTCGATTCGTAGTTAGGTCCTTTTTTTATAGAAAAAAGGTGCAAACGGACAGGAGGCTCACTTGATGGTAAGTGATGTACAGACGCACGGGTTCGCTAACCACTCGACCAACGGGGCGGCGCGGCGCGGGCGCGGCGGTCAGTATTGTTGGATTTAAATAATATTTGAATATGATGGCCCATTTAGGCGTCCAAGTACGTGTATAATTAATTTCATCAGCGTATGTACGTTTATACAAATGTTTGTGTGTTTATATATTTGTATCTTTATATGTTCGTACGTTCGTTCGTTCCTACTTTTGTTAACACACTTATACTGGGCTTCTTCAGGGCTACGAACCCTGAAAATGCCGTTAAAGGCGAAACCGGTTGGCGATAGTTATTAAATTAAAAACGATTTGTGAAAAAATACAAGTGTGTTTTATCCGTGTTGGTCCCGGGCTCCTTTGAAGAGCCCGAAACTCCTTGCCGCTCTGCCAGGCAGGTCGTCAAAGGCGACCGATTGGCTACGCGAGTCACTACCATCATGGCTACTAGGTGGTAGAGTTCTGCATTGTCTCGCCCGGTTCTGGTACCACTGTCGTGTTCCGGTTTGGAGGGTAAGGTAGCCGGTAAACTTACGCATGTGGCATTAGACCTCGCCACAAGATAGCAATGCACCATGAACATCTCTGGCGTCCATAGGCGATAGTTGACTCCATCAGGAGACCCATCTGCTTGTTTGCTCTTATGATATAAAAAAAATACAGATGGAGTTTCATGTGCTGTGTGTGCCAACGACAAAAAATATTAAATATATATGTTTGTATGTTTTTCCACGAATTTCATATGCAGGTAATCGAGCTTTTAGTTTTGAATTAGATGTATCAATCTAAAAATAATCAATTTAGGGAACTGTCCAAGATTCATTAAAATCGGTTGAACAATTTTTTAGTTATGAATATATTTGATATTTGAAGTCAGTTTAACTTTTAAAATTACGGTTATTAAGAATATTTTCTTTGAGTATATACCTCAGTATATCTACGAATATTTTACTTATAAATAAAAGATATGTAGATTTATCCCCTGGACATGTACACTGTACAGTGTTCCGGAATTTAAAATTACCACGGATCTCTATTGAAAAAATATGGTAGGAAAACAAAACTACGTATTCAAAAAAATAATCATATTTACTATCCTACATTGATACTAAAAAAATGTCATCAAGCCCGGTTTCCTTGCGGGGCCGGCAGAGTAAAGTGAGTAAACCGTACGTCAGTAACTCACTCTCCAGTTCATCACGATTCACAAGTTTGTCGGTTGGCGATGTCAGTAGTGATCCCCATCGCCTTGTTTTACTGACTTGATAACGATTATCGACTATTTCTAGCGATAGCCGGGACCGACGGCTTTACGTGCTCATTCGAGGCACGGGAGTGGTAACATACCACCCGTCAGACTCCGAGCTGCTACTAAGATTTTGGGTATTTGAAAAAAACCTTGAAAAACCTCAGTATTCATTTTATTCGGGCGGGGATTGGGTCGGGTCCCGGATCCCAGAATCAAACCCAGGACCTGATGAACTAAGGCAAATATGATATCTTCTAGACCACGAGGTGAGGCTAATTATTTTTATTGTTTTTAATTTGCTATTATTGTTGTTTGGATTTTGTACGATAAAAACTATGACAGTATAATAATGTAAATAAATATTAAATTATACTTAAAATATTGACATAGAACTTAGTAGCTGTGGATCTCTGGTTATCATATCTCGGATCTCTTGGGGATCGATGGATCAAACTTAAGGTGAACGCATACTATCCGAGCCGAACGCGTCGAACGAAACGAATTTTAGAATTCTGTATATGAAATCTCATGAATTCGATGTCCATTCGACGCGGGCAAGCGTGCGAGCATTGATATAAAAACCCAAGATACACAACCAGTGTGTCAAAAACGTCCTCCAAAAATGAGTGCACAATTTTAAATTGTGCGCTCATTTCAAATAGAATCGCGTCGGTCGCGACACTGTCAATTTTATTTCTTTTCGTAAATTGCTTTGTAAAAACAACTATAAGTCGTGCACTTAAGGTTGGATATGCAAAGACATATGTTTTGCCATATCTATAACTACTTAAATGAAATTAGGGACCCTTTTGAGCGTCAGTTTTGTTCGGGACTGTGCATCTAGGGTTTTTTTACATCAATACGTGCAAGGTTTCATGAGGTTTCTGGTAAACGCACACTTATCCGAGCTGAGTGCTAAGTGTGAGTTTTTCTTTTCGCATTCGATCGTGAGCGCGTTTGGAGTTTACTAGGAATTTGTATGTGATTTGTGCAGCGCCACCTAGTGGTAAACGTGAGAAACCAGTTTACTACTAGGTGGCGCTGTACAAATCACATACAAATTCCTAGTAAACTCGAAACGTGCTCACGATCGAACGCGAAAAGAAAAACTCACAGCACTCTGAACTTGTTGAACGAGTTGAACGATACGAATTTTAGAATTCTGTATATGAAATCTCATAAAACCTCGAACACTTGCCCGCGTCGAATAGACATCGAATTCATGAGATTTCATATACAGAATTCTAAAATTCGTTTCGTTCGACGCGTTCGGCTCGGATAAGTGTGTGTTCACCTTTAAATACACCCAAGTGTAGAAAACAAAATAAGCGTGTTTTGATTTCTACTACCCGGATAGCAACGCAGCATTAGCATATATGTTTATAGGCGGTTTAATCTCTTTTTAACATGACGGTCGGCTTACTATCCTATGATGTAACAGACCAACCTTCTTATTCCGGGCCCCTTTTGAAGCTTAAACCATCTGCTAGTTTACTAGGCAGTTCGTAAAATTCGAACGATTGGTTATACGTGCCATTACCGTTTTACTCACCTAGTAGTCAGTCAGTACAGTTCTGCAACGTTTCGTCTGTGTTTGGAACCACCGCCTTACACATTCCTGCCGCAATAGCGTCAGTGAGTGCTAACACAGAATACGAAGACTAACAGAAGTCAATCTACATACAAGTAATATTCGAGCAACGCACACATAGACACCTCTCACTGACGCGATATCTCGGAACGATTCGGGACAGTTTGTTCCGAACCAGTCCGAGATATTGCATCCGTGTGAGTTTTGGACAGTTTGTGTCGAACCAGTCCGAGATATCGCGTCAGTGAGAGGTGTCTATTAGTAATAATAAATAAACAAATATTCACGGGACAAATTACACTTACTGATCTAACCCCAAAGTAAGCAAATATTTGCTTGTATTATGGGTGCTAGGCTTGTACTATGGGTGCTAGTCGATGATACTAATATGTAGAAACATATATATAAATACTTTCACATATATAATAAACACCCAAACCCGGAAATACAAACATTCATGCTCATCACACAAATGTTTGCCCCGTCGAAGATCGAACCCGAGTCCCGTTCATTGCATAGTCAGGGTCGCTAACCACTCGACCAACGGGGCGGTCTATTGTGTGCGTTGCTCGAAAATTACTTGTATGTACGTTGACTTCTGTTAGTCTCCAATATTCTGTGGTGCTACTGTCATATTCTAGCTTAGAAATTAAGGTAGCTGGTAAACTTATGCATGTAGCATTACCATCCCACCAACATGGGAAGCATCGCGTCATTAATATTTTTGGTGTCTATAGAAGATAATTACCTTTTTCTATCAAAAGAACCGTCCGTTTGTTTGTTATCTAATAAAATAAAAAAATAATAATAAACCAAGGATTTAAAACGTTATGATTTCGATATATTTGCGACGTTGTGATTGGTTATGGTATATGATATTATGACGTTGTCTTCTAGCGCTAGTTGGCGAACCAATCACGAAACAGCATGAAACGCTGGGAACCAATCACGAAACAGCAAAAATATCGAAATTATAACGTTATAAATCCTTGTAATAAACTGCGTTCGCTGCAAATAAGCGTTGTGGTCACTGACCACAAACCAGTCAGCGTTAGTTTATAAAGCAATTTCTCTCCAGCACGAGGTGTCAATTGAATATAATTAAATCTTATTTAAACTTCACTACAATAATAATGATATTTGTATAAGCAGTTTCCACTTTCCATTTAAATTTCACAAATTATTGTAATAAATTAAAAGAAGTTAGTGATCGCTATCGTTTATGAACCTTAAAGCGTATACATGTTGCTTACGGCAAATTAATACCACCGTTTAAGGTACCGTAAATTAGTGTCCTTAATTACACATGCCATATGTAATTTTCAGTCGGAGCTAAACACAACAAACCTATTGCATATTTGTTTAATAAGTTGGATAGCCGGATTTTGTTTTGAAATCATTTACTCGTTTGTATAACAAGTCAGGCAAGGTCCTAATCAACAAGCTTCGTTTTCTAGGTATGGGACCTAAATGCAACCTTACAAACTACTGCATATTTACGTAACAAGTCGGGTAGCTGGATTTTATTGTGAATTAATTTACCCATTTATGTAACAAGTCAGGTAAGGTTTTAGTCGACGACCTCCTATATTTAGGTATGGGACTTAAAGATAACCTAACAAACCTACTGCATAATTATATAACAAGCCGGGTAGCCGGATTTTATTTTAAAATCATTTACCCATTTATTTAAAAAGTCAGGTAAGGTCTTAGTCTACGAGCTCCTTTATCTAAGTATTGGACCTAAACGCAACCTAACAAACCTACTGTATAATTAGTAGTAAATATTTTGACGTGTCAAAATAACTCGTAAAAAGTTTTATTGAATAAAGTACTTCTGTAGGGCTACTCTTGAAAACCGATTTCAATTTTAAATGAATATTTAATGAATTTTTTGAAGTATTTCGTAATCTGGACAACTATATTCAATTATTGGATTCGGCAACAGCGCCACAAGGATTCCGAAATTTTTTGGAACTACTCATTATTGCTTTTATTCGTTATTTTGTTTAAAACAGTACTTAAAATTTCCACTTGTAACACTAGCTTGATGTGTAACGATGGCATCTATTTCCAATAATAAGGTAGTTACTATACTGAATCAATGTGGGCAATATTGGTTTCAAGAGTACCGTTTTTTGACGATATTCGAAACTTATTGTTTTTGTCAATATTGGTTTTAGATTTATATTGTTTTCAAGAGTAGGCCTGCTGATTTCTGATTTCTGGTCCTAGTCGACGAGCTCCTTTATCTTGGTATCCCAAGCAGCAATCAAGCATGTTTAATACCCATAAAGCAGCTCATATAGAACTTAAAGTTCTATTGCAGCCGTACAATGGTGTAAAAAGATGCTTTTATCGGTATAAGAGACCTTTATGAGTTTATATACAGCCTAATGCTGTACAAAGGCTTTCTTAGAGTTCCGCGTAAGCTTTAGGCGTTATATCTGAATATTAATACACTACTGTACAGCTTTAAGCAATTTGTAACTCATTAGGCTGATTTTAATCCTTAAAGCTGTACATTAGCTGTATTTTGTTTAGCACGGGAATTTATTACAGCTTTAAGTGTTATTATAGTATCACTCAACGCTTGTTTCTGTAAAATGGGATATGCAATCACCGTTCTACAGCTAATATTTATGGCGTAATTGTAGACTGTTATGCAGCCAATGGTGTTAAAAAATCTGCATATATAGTACAGCTCAAGGCTGTATTACTGAGAAAATTGTTGTTTGCTGTTTTTATATCTGCATAGTTGATATCATGTGGAAAAAATCAAGAGGAATATTGAAAAGGAATATTTAAATATTATAAATTACCAACCAAGTAATCGTGATGAAGATAAAGCTGAAAAATTACTAATTCAGGTAAACCTACAATCGTCATTTTTATTAATGTTCAAGGAAAAGGGTTCCGTAACAAAAACATTAAAAAGTGATTGTAGGTTATCTGATTTATTATTTTTTAGGCTTATCTTCTTCATTAAGGTTACTTGGTTGGTAATTTACAATAACTGATTTTTTTTTATGTCATAAGATAGCAAACAAGCAGATCGGTCTCCTGATGAAAAGAATCAACCATCGCCTACAGACAGCAAAAATGTTAATGGTGCGTTGCTCTCTTGTGGCAAGGTCTAATGTCCAATGCATAAGTTTACCGGCTACCTTACCCTCCAAACCGGAACATGACAGTGACTAGCACTGACGCTTTGCAGCAGGAATAGATAAGGCGGTGGTACCAGACCCGGTCGAGCCAATGCAGAGCTCTATCACCTAGTAACCACGATGGAAGTGACTCGCATAGCCCATCGGTTGTCTTTTACGACCTGCCTGGCAGAAAGACAATTGGTCTATTCTTCAAAGAATATATAAAAAAGAGTTAAAAAGAGAAATAAAAATCATTACACTGAGAAAATATGTATTTTTTTATTTTTAACTTGCTACTTTACGGAGTTTTACAAAAGCGGTATAGTAAGTCGAAAGGGGGTGACTCAGAGGGTCATTTTGAACAACTTTTGTTCAACGATTTGTGAAAATTCCCGAAAAACAATTTTGTTTTTCCATTGTGAAAAGTCACGTGACCAACAAAGTTTCTATGGAGAATCAATATTTTTTTCGCGAATTTCCAAAAGTCGTTAAACAAAAGTTGTTAAAAATGACCCCTGAGCCACCCCCTTGCGGCTTACTGTACCACTTTTGCAACACCCTGTATATATGTATACTTACAATCGTTTTAAAAATATTATATACTTAGATACAATTACAGGCAAAAGAGTATGTGTTTCTCTTTGAAGAACTAATAATATTAAATCACAAGCACGAAATAACGTATTCTTCTTAAAAATATTTTTGTGATAGACCAATATTTAAAGGGCTTGATTTTTCGTTCTTGATCAACTTAGTTATATCAAGTTGTTTTCTTGGTCATTATAATTCACCTTTATCCTCCCACAAACTGGGTACGATACAAATACGGTTTTGGCTTCTCTCAATTGTTTTTATTATTTTATAAGGCATATTTCCCTGAAAAATAAAGTAAAACATGATTGAAATACATGTCTCATAAGTTATAGTTAACAATAAGTTGGTTTAGTTGTAAAGTCAAACGACCGACGTCAATACAACACAATAGCGAAATCAAGTGACAAACATATGTTTTGTATTTAGGGTTCTTCAATTTTTGTACGCATCTCTAAACATAAGTTAAGTGATTAAAAGCCAATTACTGTACAATAGATCTATATAGGGACTTAGTACAGCCTAAAGTGTATTTGGACGGTAATTAAAAGCCAATAGCCGTATAATAGAACAAAAAAGAGATTCAGTACAGCTATTTGCAGTATATCACCCTCCAAATACACTTTAGGCTGTATAACAAAACGCCGCCATTACTGTGTATTAAAAACAACATTAAAGAAATATATTGTTAAATAAAAGATATATTTAGCAATAGCTAAAGCTATATCTTGACAAGCAACTTATATTATGATCATTATGCCTTTATATACAATATTGTACCATAAATACTTGTATATTCTAACCTTAAACACAAACACTTACCGTATTTCGCAATGATTTTATTTGTGTTATCTTGATTATTTCGTTGACGCGTGAATATTTTGAGGAAAAACATACACAACTTCACAGTCATTTAGAATTTGCACTTTGAATACACCCTTGAATACTGCTCCAAGTCCAAGAAGTTATCGTTTATTAATATATTTTTAATTATGGCGTCTGCAGATATAATGTTATACAATATCAAAAACAGATTAGTTACTTTTTATCATTTTCAAACACCTATTAAGAACATTTAGCTGCACAAGAGAGTATCTTAAGTATTATAGTTTCTTTATACACCGAATAACAGCCTTTGTACAGCCTATACCAGCTTGTACAGCTATTGTGCAGCCTATTTAACTCTTAGCTGTACAAGACAGTTACAAGAGAGTATCTTTAGTGTTATAGTTTCTTTATACACCAAATAACAGCCATTGTACAGTTTATAACAGCTTGTATAGCTATTGTGCAGCCTATATAACGCAATAAGCTGTATAACTTGGGGCCCTTTTTGGTGTTATATCGGCTGTAGAAGCGCTTCTACAGCCTTTGTATGGCTTCGTATACAGCTTTAAGTTTAAAAATGAACCTAAATGCAGCCTATATACAGCTTAACGTGCTACTTGGGATAGGACATAAAGGCAACCTACCAAACCTATTTCATGTTTATGTAACAAGTCAAGTAGCTGGATTATATTTCGAAATCATTTATCCATGTAATAAGTCAGGTAAAGTTTTAATAGACGAGCTCCATTTTCTAGGTGTGGGACCTAAGGCACCTAACAAATCTACTTAATACTTAGGTATGTAACAAGTCGGGTAGCGACAAACTTGCCGTTATTGCGCTTGTATTTCAAGCCATGTACTAATATTTTACAATTTACGGCACTATTATTGATAGATAGTGGTGGCTGATAGCAGTAGCAGGCGCTAGTGGCACTTCTTAAATAAATTAGATTGCCGCGACTATGTTGTGTATGGTATCTACAGTGACAAGCTACCGAGTTCGTATCTCGGGCAAACAATCACTACATAGTATAAAACAAAGTCGCTTTCTCTGTCTGTCCCTATGTCCCTACGTCCCTATGTATGCTTAAATCTTTAAAACTACGCAACGGATTTTGATGCGGTTTTTTTTAATAGATAGATTAATTCTTGAAGAAGGTTTTAGTATATAAACCTTTGCGATATTCCCATGGGAACAAAAGCTACACGGGTGAAACCGCGGGCAGGTCGCTAGTGTGAAATAAAATAAAAATTGGCAAAGTGCGACGTGGAGTGGTGGCGACGGTTTCTGTTGTATATAGTCTACTTTTCAATGGATAAAGGAATCGATTTATCGAGGTTCCAGGTCCAAGAAAAGCTCGGTTCCCGAGATATGGGTATGTGAAAAACCGAGCAAAGCTCGGTCAACCAGATATTGTAAGATTTAATTTCAACTAACGCAGAATTGTAGCTTTTTTGCGTTTTTAGCTCATTTGCCTCGGACATTTTTAGCGCGAATCTTTGCTACCTTCAAACTTACTAGCAACATTACAGACTTTCATCCATATCGTCAGTACTCCGGCAGAAAAAGTTAAGGCAGTAGTACCAAAAACTAAATAGCCAGTTAGGACTTTGCAGAACTCTACTTAGTATAGTTACGATGTTAGTGATATTAGTAAGTAGTCATAATGTTAGTGGCCTTTTCCCTTTTACAAGATGCATAGCAATAAGGAAATTGATCTATATTTTGAAAGGGGTCCAGAATAATACAGGAAGAAAGACTAACGTACTAATCAAGGCATGCACCACGCCACATTCACCACTGTCGGAGCTCGTCGAATGAAACGCGTAAGCGCCATGAAATTCGCGACGGTTACGAATTTTCGTCACGAATATATTATACTCTATTATACGTTGCAGCGCTGATTAATTGTAACTTTGGTTGGACGATTTATTATTATTTCAGCGCTATAGCGAGTGTTAACGAAATGGAACACGACTTCTAGTTAGCATAGCTTCTCTAGAACGTAGTACATTCAAATCTCTGGTAGGGAATTTTATTTACGCTTCATTCTTAATTGAAGCGTAAAAACATTTCGGTAGCAGAAAAAGCGCATCATCTGTATAATTTGAAAAGGTTATGAAGATATGGTATACATGAATATAATACAAACAGACATACGTCATACATACGTGCATATTTACATATGCCTGAAGATGTGTATCTTCACGCCACATCCCTTACGGGATAGGTAGAGAGTACCGAGTGCCATATATATTGATCGTGGAAGACTTGTCTCGCTTCCTCTACATATATTATTCTACGTAGGTCACATTATAAGTTTTGCGTAACTTAAAAAAACAACATGTTATAACCAAAATATTATGTTTATTGCTTTTCAAAATAATCTCCTTTACATTTTAAACATTTTTTCATGCGATCGAATCATTTTTTAAAACAGGAAGACCACAGATCTGAAGGCATGTTTTCTACGTGCTGATTGAACGCTATCACTGCCTCTTCGGAGTTGGTAAAAATAAAATCTCTCATCAAATCTTTGATTTTGGGGAAAATACAGAAATCACAGGGTGTTAGGTCGGGGCTATGCGCAGGATGAGTGACGAGATGTACTTTTTCGGAAGCTAAAAATGACTTTGTTTTGTTGGCCGTGTGTGAAGAAGCGTTATCATGGTATAGGAGAATGCGGCTTTTAGGTCGTCTTTCGCGAACTTTTTCTAACACCCTGGGTAAGCAAATGGTAGAATACCACTCGGCATTAACACTCTTTTGATCTTCAAGTAGAATTGTACAGATGGGAACCGTAGCTGAGAAAAAAAACGTGATCATTTTTTTACCAACGTTTCTCGCCTGTCTTACTTTTCTTGGCCTGTTCTCATTTTCAAACACCCATTCACAAAATTGCTGTATTTTTCGGGTTCAAAACAATAAATCCACGTTTCGTCTCCTGTGACAATGTCATAAACAGCATTAGAGTGTCCGTGGTCGTACTTCAGTAGCATCTGTGAGCAACATTTCACGCGAGCCCGCTTCTGCTCCTGTCAGTTCATGAGGGATCCAACGACAACAAAGTTTCCGAACTTTCATTTCTTCGTCTAAAATTTTCCGAATTTGGTTCATACCAATCCCCAATAGTCCTCGAATTGTCTCATAGGTAATCCGGGGGTTTTCTTCAATTAACCGCTTAACGTTAGCCACATTATTTTCGTTGACGGCAGTTGAAAGCCGCCCTTCACGAAATTCGTCATGTAAAGAAACTCGACCTCTTTCAAATTCAGCAAACCATCGCCTCACGGTGTTCAAACAAAGTGTTTCTCTTCCAAAAGCATTTTGAAGACGAGCGGCACAATCTTGCGGAGAAAGAGAACTTTTAAAATCATAAAAAATCATCGCTCTAAAATCTTTTCGATTTAATTCCATTTTCGTTGCGTACGTAGAACTTTGATGTGTGATAAAAAACAATTGACAAATTATTTCTCACCAATTGTTTTTTTTTTATTACTAAGAAGGTTGCAACGTTTTAAAAATATAACATTCGAAATTCAAATAGTTACGATTAGCTAGAAGTGCAAAACTTAGCGTGCCCCATGTATTCATACAAACACGCCGGTTGCGAAGACTCTTGAGTCTTGACACAACCTTCGGACAGTACTCGATCAATCTGATCATGGTTATTCAGTCTTGGTCTTCCCTAGTATCTACATTCTTCCACATTTGCACTGTATATATGTTTTCTTAACCTTTTATCCACCATTTTTCTACGTGTCCGAACCAACGAAGCGCGCCCTTTCTCATCTTTACATCATGAATATAATCATGTTATTATTGTTTGTGTGTATAAGTTGTGAAGTTTTTCTCACATATATTATCTTACATTATGTTTTAAAATTAAACACGTAATACTGTTCGTCACACTTATTGATTGTACGTTGAAAAGTTTTCTCTGATACTTAAGAGATTGAGTTACTGATATATCAAATAACATACGGGTAAAAGGGAAAGTAATTTAAACTACTATTCAGGGTGACTGATAAAAGATAGCATAGTGCCAACAAGTTATCTAGTCATTAAATGGCGTCGTTTAAACGATTTTACTACGAACAACTGACAATGGAATGACATTTCACAAGATTTCCCCGTGTTGGTTCCGGGCTCCTTTGAAGAATAGACCAACTGTCGTTCTGCCAGGCAGGTCGTAAAAGGCGACAGATTGGCTATGCAAGTCACTGCCATCGTGACTACTAGGTGGTAGAGTTCTGCATTGTCTCGCCCGGGTCTGGCACCACCGCCTTACCTATTCCTGCCGCAATAGCGTCAGTGCTTGCCGCTGTCGTGTTCCGGTTTGGAGGGTAAGGTAGCCGGTAAACTTATCCATCTAGCATTAGACCTCGCCACAAGATAGCAACGCACCATTAACATCTTTGGTGTCTATAGGCGATGGGTGACTCTTTCCATCAGGAGACCCATCTGCCTGTTTGCTATTTTATGATATATAAAAAAAGATAGCGGCTGTAGTTTCGATTTTGTCTATTGACTGATAAGGTACTGGTTTTTATACCAGTAGATAGCAAACGTGTAGATGGCTCTCCTCATGAAAAAAGAAACCATCACCTATAGACACCGAAGATGTTAATGGTGCGTTGCTATCCGTGTAGTGGGATGGCAACGCCACATGTATAAGTCTACCGGCTTCCTTATCCTCCAAATCAGAACACGACAATGTCAAGCATTGACGATTATTAGCGGCAGGAATAGGTAAGGCGGTGGTACCTACCCAATACCCAGGTAAGACGTTGTGGAACTCTACTGAAGTAGTCGCGATGGTAGTATATTCAATTAGGTAAACGTATAGTAAATTAGTCGCCTTTTACGATCTTTCTGGCAGAACGGCAGTTAGTTTTCTCTTCAAAAGAGCCCGGAACAACATGAGGAAACCGTCTTACACCTCTTCTCTCGACAACAGTGAACACAACTAAAAAGTAATAATCTAATTTGGTTAAATCTAAAGTTATGTAACGCATTCAAGCGATTTATGTTTATTTATATAAATTTAATGCCATGGCCAACATTTTTTGTTGCCGTCGCGTCGAATAAACGAGATATAAGTTCTTTTGACTGTTCAAATTTCTCTTTTATCACGCCCCGACTCACTATTTAACCTAATATAAGCGGGCAGGACCTCAGAGTGCTAAGTGTGAGTTTTTCTTTACGCATTCGATCGTGAGCGCGTTTCGAGTTTACTAGGAATTTGTATGTGATTTGTACAGCACCACCTACTAGTAAACTGGTTTCTCACGTTTATCACTAGGTGGTGCTGTACAAATCACATACAAATTCCTAGTAAACTCCAAACGCGCTCACGATCGAATGCGAAAAGAAAAACTCACACTCAGCACTCAGAAACCGAATTGGCTAACCAAATAGCGGTCTTTCCGTATAGATTTTTATATACAAGTTTATTTTCATTTCTATTTTCTATTATTTATTCATGTGCATTAATGTAAATTAAACTAAGATGTGAGTTACATGTCAATTTAGAAGACGAGAATGTGAAAGTGAGTTGATTTTAAACATGTCACTTTGTTCTAGTAAATGTACAATTTATTAAAATATGTATTTTGGGTTTCTCTCGTAAACACGTTCAAGTAATGTTTTCATTGAAGATGTTAACCTACTTACAATTTGGTGTTTTCACAAGCGATCTGCGTTTTGACTAGCGCTTTTGCTATGCTATAGAAATACACAGTGAGTAACAAAAATCTTATCCGACCCTAAAACTCGTAGGTAGGTCGATAAAAATATTTAAAAAAAATGAAATAATATGATTCCATTTATAAAAATGAAAATATTATGGTATTTTAAAATGCTCGTATTTATCCTTTAATTTCCATTGCAATAAAAGGAATTCCTTTTTAATATACCTATGATAATTTCCTAAAATTTATCAAATGTTTTAAATTGGACAAATCCACGCTGTGTCTGGAGTGGCGATGTGTGTGTGGTAGCGTTTTTACTAAAACCATAATGTGCCATGAATCATGATACATGTCATGTGTCATACTTATTTTGTGATATCGTATTTGATAGTAAATAGTGCCTTTGACGATCGGTCAGGGTTATTATCACTCACTTTATAGATTCTGTGTGTACATAATTTTTTTTTGGTTTAGTTTAGTGGCGATGCTTGTATTCATCTTTTATTCACTTATTTAAAATTTAGCAAATATTTTCAAGTGGACAACATCACGCTGTGTCTGGAGTAGCGATGTGTGTGTGATAGCGTTTTTACTAAAACCATAATGTGCCATGAATCATGATACATGTCATGTGTCATATTTTGTGATATCGTATTTGATAGTAAATAGTGCCTTTGACGATCACACAGTGATAAATATTCGTTTTTTGACTCACACACAACAAAATGTCTGAATCTGTGTGTGCTGTATAAAATAATTGGAAAATTACGAAAGTTTTTGTTCAGTAGGTAAGTTTTGTATTAATATAATATTTACGTTTGAGGTTCTGGACTCAAATATAAGCTCAATCTCAGGCATTCTCTCTTTTACAACAATTTACTGCCGTTCTGCCAGGCATGTCGTAAAAGGCGACCGATTGGCTATGCAAGTCACTAACATCGTGGCTACTAGGTGGTAGAGTGCTGCATTGTTTCGCCCGGGTCTGGTACCACCGCCTTACCTATTCTTGCCGCAATAGCATCAGTGCTTGTCACTGTCGTGTTCTGGTTTGGAGGGTAAGGTAGCCGGTAAACTTATGCATGTGGCATTAGACCTCGCCACAAGATAACAACGCACCATTAACACCTTTGGTGTCTATAGGCGATGGTTGACTCTTTCCATCAGGAGACCCATCTGCTTGATTGTTATCTTATGGTATATATATGTCGCAGTGAAATTGTCAGTACCGTTAGATTATAATCTACCTAAGTGATATTATAATTTAACTGTTAACCTAACCTAACCAAAGTATAATTTCCCTAGGTAGATTATAATCTAACGGCTATTGACAATTTCACTGCGACATATATATATATATATATATATATATATATATATATATATATATATATATATATATATATATATATATATATAAAATATATTTTAGAATTGATCTTTGAACTGCATAGAAGATGGTTATCTGTTTATATCAGGAGAGTCGTTTGCGTTTGTATTATCCTTATACTATATTTAAAAATAGTGTATTTTATATATGACTAGTTGGAAGACGAGAAAACGGGCCGCCTGATGGGAGTTTAATGTCACCGATGTCCGTGGACGCCAGTAACACGAGAAGAGATGCGTTACCGATTCTTAATAAATTAATTAATCCGCCTTTTAAAAGATCCTATGTTTATGGAATACTGACCTGTGAGGTGTGGAGTTCATTCCATAATTTGGTTGTGCGAATTAAAATAAGTATTAGATATTTAAATAGTAGATATTTAATAGGAACGTAAATTTATTTTAATTATTTGATTTTGAACATTTAGGGCGGCTTGCACCAAAATGCTTAAATCATTTTAAGTCACTAAATACGTTTAAAGTGACAGCATTTAAGGCGATTTGACATTTGCTAAACATGTTTAAGGGACTAAATGCATTTAGGCATTTTGGTGCAAGCCGCCCTAAGTAAATAAATAAATAAATATTCACGGGACAAATTACACTTACTGATCTAACCCCAAAGTAAGCAAATATTTGCTTGTGTTATGGGTGTTAGTCAACGATACTAATACATAGAAATACATATATAAATACCAGAATATATATAATAAACACTCAAACCCGGAAATACAAACATTTATGCTCATCACACAGATGCTTGTCCCCGTCGGGGATCGAACCCGAGCCCCGTTGATTGCGTAGTCAGGGCCGCTAACCACTCGACCAACGAGTGTATTTTACGACGAGGCGGTAAAACAAAATAAAAATTATTCAATGCTGAATATCGTCTTGGTAAAACTTCATCTCGATGTGTATTTATATAATCTTAAAACACTTGTACAGACTAAAACGTATATATAACCTTAAAACACTTGTACTGATTGACAGAGGCAAGAGTACAAGTGTTTTAGGATTATATAATTACGTATTTAATAAAAAAAGTTAGTATAAAAAACGTTGGTGTAAAGTTAATAATTTATTAGCAATATAAAGTTAATAAGTAACCGTATTTTCGTTACCTTAAAAAGTCACTTTTATAAGATGATTTTGTAAAAAAATAGCTTTTTAAATAAATTTTCGTATTTCGTGTCGCTTGTAACATCGGCCACCAACTAGTACTTTCTCGATCACTTCATGGCTGATATTTTAATCTGTTTTGTATTGAAAAGACCCGTGCGTCCTAAAAATGTTTATTTATATAATACTATCACGCCAGTTCCCTTGTGGGGTATGTATATTGCATAGTTTTAAGTTTGCCGAACGTCAATATTCGTTCCGATATAATATGATTTACTGGTTTTTGGTTGGTGCGAAGGATGGTAATTATCATTCCGTATTTTACCGATCAAATAACTACTATCGTCATTTCTTGCGAAAACCAAGACCGTCAGATTTAACAGCTCAGCCTAAGCAAGAGAGCACTAACACATCACTATATACTCATAGATAACTTTAAAAATATCTCAATTCCCCTGTCGAAAGGCTCTATGGCCTAGGGTCGAGCCGAATAAGCTAACTTTTTCACTTATAACATACATTTTTAATCACTTATAAGTTATATATTTTTAAGGTCCTCGTTGGTTAAATTATTCAGTGCAATATCTGCATTTACTTTTTCTAGAAAACTTAAGTTGATCGATGAGAGAACTATCCATTTTCTAATGTTCATTATAGCAATTGGAGCAATTTTTAGTAAAAAGATTTGCATTTTTAAATTTTGTTGAGTTTATAAATAATGGTGGTTGAAGGTTGTCCGTCAAGGTACATGTGAACCTGAGTCTTTACCAAAATAAATAAACTTCTAAAGATGTTTCTCTACATTAAAATGTAATGCAATAACAATGCAAGGTCACAATCCAGTGTATTTATGTAAAACAAAATTTGTTGTCATGTCAACATTAAATGTGTTTATGTCTGTATGGACAAATATACATACCAACCTAAATAAATAAATATTATTAATTATAAGCGAGTTGCTTCATTATAATATAGGTATCTGTCACGATACATAAACATAGAAATATATAATATATAAATTAAATACTCAAATACAAAACACCCAAACCTAGAAATAAAAACATTTATGCTCATCGCACAAATGATTGTCTCTGTCGGGAATCGAACCCAAGCCCCATTGAAGTGTAGTCATATTCGCTAACCACTCTACCAACCAACATGTGAATACATATAAATATTAAGTAATTTTGTATATTTGTTTGGAAGCCCTAATTTTTAATCACCAGATATAAATATTTTGCAGTTATAAAGATATTGCGCATACGTCAAATTGATATTCCTACCTCTTTTTGTTAAAGTCCGTTCATAAAACTTACACGTAATTAATTCTTTTTAAGGTTTACGAATCAAAACTCCTAAACATTCAGATAAAATAGGACGAATTGCTTTCTAAGGTGTAGACATAATAGTTACCTTTCCAACAATTCATTTCGTCCAAACTATTACAAGTAAATGCCATAATTCTTAACGCCACTTATTGTATTATCAGACATCTATTATTTATTAGTTCTGTATAATTTAGTATTACGTTTTAACATGCAGTTATAAGTACAAAAATAGCCTTTATTAAGCACGTAATAAAGTATAACTATGTAAAAATGAATGCTCGTAAAATGGTATTAGGAAAGCTTATCTACAGTGTAATAAAAGTGAAATGTTTTACAAGAAGTAATAATAAATGTGTACAGTCTACGGATTAGATATGTATCCGGTTAAGCCAAACTTTATTTTGATGAAACTAAGAGGATTGCTTACTTTAACAGTCGTTTTCTATATTATTTTGATATCTTTATGTTGAAACTAAGAGGAATACTTTACCGTCCAGTTGGTCGAGTGGTTAGCGACCCTGACTACGCAATCAACGGGGCTCAGGTTCGATCCCCGACGGGGACAAGTATTTGTGTGATGGGCATTAATTTTTGTATTTCCGAGTTTGGGTGTTTATTAAATACTATTAGTATCGTTGACTAACACCCATAACACAAGCAATTTGCTTACTTTGGGGTTATATCAGTAACTGTAATTTGTCCCGTGAATATTTATTTATTACTAGCTGTTGCCAGCGACTTCGTCCACGCGGACTTCGTTTACTCCGCACTGCTCCTCCCCCGTAGGTGATAGCGTGATAATATGTAGCCTATATGTTGATTTGACCTATTAGTAATATTCATACAAAATTTGAAGTAAATCCATGCAGTACTTTTTGAGTTTACCTTGGACATACATACAGACAAACAGACAAAAATTCTAAAAACTATATTTTTGGCTTCGATATCGATTGTAGATCACGCACTAAATATTCTTTTAAAAAATATTCAATGTACAGTTTTGAGTTTCCTACGATTTTATTATATGTATAGCTTTATTTATTTACTTACTTACTTACTTAAATAATCGTTTTGTGTATTATTATTAGCCTCGGCTTAGATTATGAGGTCCCAGGTTCAATCACCGGGTCTGATAAAAGTGTTTAGTGCTTTTTGAGGTTTTTCTCGAAAATCGAAAATCTTAGTAGCAGTTCGGAGTTTGACGTGTGTTTGTGTTACTCTCGTACCTCGGATGCGCACGTAAAGCCGTCGGTGCCTCATTGCAAGAAATACTTGATAGTTGATAATCGTTTTCAAATCGGTAAAATACGGTGATGGGGATCACCACTCATTTCACCAATGACAACGACAAGTCGGTGAATCGTGGTGAACTGGAAAGTCTATAGACGTTCGGTTTACTCTGCCCACTCTTCAAAGGAACCGGGCGTGATGATACTTTCTATAACAATATTAGGTATACAGTTTTCTTTAATATTAATTCATTTTATAGCAATGTTAAGAAACACAATTGTATACAAATTTTCGTCAAACTGTGTAACAATTTAAAACTTTTTAAACAAAAAAATTAACACGACTTGATTTGAACCAGCGACCATTTTACCTTATTTTTTCTAACGGGATCAGTGCTTTTTATAGAACATTAATATTGTAATTGTGGGCAGCGGCGGTGGAGATGGCAGTAGTATGTATGTAATGATTATACTGACAAACTGCTGGATCGATTTTAAAAATTCTTTCGCCGTTTTGGTCCGGGTCCCTTTTGAAGATTAGGGTATATGACATTCTGCCAGGCAGTTTATAAAATAACTCGGTTACACTTATCGACGTCAAAACATAATATATAAAAGCCTATACACATTAAAAAAAACATATAAGAACACAACATTTTGCAGCTAAAGAGAATACATTTTTTGCAGGTTAGGATATTCAACAAATCAACAACAACAAAATTAAAAAAATACAGTATATACTTATGACAAAATAAAAAAAATTAATAATAATAAAGAAAAAAGAAATGTCGAGTCAAAACAATGTCATAAAATTATTTGAGAAAGAAAAAATAATACATAAAACGACAAAATGTTCTTAATATGATTCGTCAATGGTTTATATATTCAATTAAAATTTTATTTTATAAAAATGTCGAATGATAAAATATATGAAAAAAAAAACAATTGCAACAATTAAAAAATTGGCTATACGTGTCAGTACCATCGTACTATAACTAGGTGGTAGAATTCCGGAATTAAATACCCGGGTGAGAGCCCAGGTATTTAATTATAGATTTTTTCAGTTCAAACATCTACCTATTTTGTTAAAAATAACATACCTACTTATATTGATTTTTGAGATTCTGTGTGTTTTGGAAACGGCAATCGATTTTGATCTTCCTAATGGCATTCAACTCAATTTTTGAAATATGAAATATTCCTTTAGCTAAATAATCGATATATTGAAAAGTTTTGAGACAAAGTCAAAAACATTTTTGTTTTCAAAAATTTTCGTCATTGATAAATTCACAATAAATTTGACCAATTTTGATCCAATTAATGGTATTTGACGCAATTTTTAAAGGAGAGAAGCTGATAATATTTTTAAGTTTTAAAAGATATTTCAAAAATATTAAGTAAGTTTGCTAAAAACAACGTAATTTTTATTTAATTATTTTATTTATTTAATAATTTATTGTACACAACAGAACAACAAAAAAAATTACAGCAAGCAGTATTTTTAAAAAGGTACTAAAGGCGAGCTTATCTCTAAAAAAGAGATTTCTTACAGCCAACCCGGTAAAGTGAAATACTTGACCATAATTAATATACTCGTAAGTCGAAGTGAACAAAGGAACTCGTAAGTTCCAGAAAATTTTAGTATTTGAAACGCTGTAACTTTTGAAAATTTGATTCGATTTTGATTTTTGAAACGGCATGCTACGTTGTTTTTTTAACTCTAAAATATCGTAGAATACTAAAAAATAATTGGTTAAAAAATTTTGAAGTTATTTCGAAAAAACAGTTTTTCAAAATTTTTCGTCAACAATAACTACCAATCGGATTAACCGATTTTGATGCAATTTATGCATTACACGTAGTTATTTGAGAAATAGAGCTGATTAGTTTTTGTACTTAATCGGCACATAAATCTGGAAGTTATATTAAAAAATACTGTTTCACCAAACATTTTTTTTGGGTTTTTCAAAATTTCTCAAAAATTCCTGGCCCGACTTTGTCCAAATTTTCAGGAAGTGTAAGTTGAGCAGAATCAAATCGAATGCCATCAACGATGTTTCGATCGATCAAGCCGGTCAAAAGTTATGAGATGTTTACATATACCCACACACACACACGCATACATACATACATACAGACATACTGACGTCATCGCGAAAATGGTCTGAAATGGTTCCTAGGACCTCAAAACGTGAAGATCTGGGAAAAACTCGATTTTCGAAAATCGGCGCAAAATCACTTCTTCTTTCTTATTATATCTACACACGTAGCGGGAAGTTAAAAAATCCGAAGTACGGGAGTTGAAACAACTAAACTGTGAGTAACAAAATTATGTCCGATACGAATTACGGTCGAGTTTCGATTAGAGGGTTTGTTCATATAAAAATTCCACCAGACGCCAACTGTCAGTACTACATTAAACCCATAGACATATTGATCCTGGTATTATCTGCCGTTAGATATGGAGCAGATTAGGGCTAATTAGATAAAAGTATAATTTCCTTTGATATGTTTTTGTTTGAGCATGAATGTTCCTTTATCTGACTAGTTCTGTGATATAAACTACTTTTTGTCCACAGTTTCGCTGTCCTTAAAATAATTTAGTATCCACCGTAAACGTTTTTACGGTTCCATAGCTCAAAAGGAAAAACCGGGACCCCGGGATCACATTGTTGTGTGTCTGTCTCTCCGTCGGTCAAGATCCTTTATTTCAAGAACTCGTGGAAGTATCAACTTGAAATTAAATCATGTACTCAGGTCAGGTAAAAACTGGAGTGAAAGATATGTTCATATAGACCAACAAAAATGGAGATGGACAGGACACATGACGCGACATCCACGAGAGAAATGGAGCAAGACGGTTTTAGACTGATATCCCAGAGATGGTTAACGTTGTCAAAGACGCCAACAGACGAGGTGGGAAGACGACTTAAAACTGGCAGTTGGACATCACTAGAATAGGGTAGCCAGGGACAGATCCCAATGGAAAATATTGTAGGAGGCCTATGCCAAAAGATACGCTGTTCTACGGGATATTCTATAACCAAAATAATATTATTACCTAAAGATAATGAATGTTTTTACTTCCTCGTAGTCCAGAATAAAGAGCTATATTATCATTATTATTATTATACTAGTTCTACAGTCTGAAAGTATGAAAAAACTTAAAAATTGGTCAAGTGTGTGTCGGGCCACGCGCAATGTAGGATTTCGAAGTTACCCATCAGGATAATGCAGATTAAGAAGAGAGTTTTTATTGTTTCATACTATGAACATTTAACCTATCTAACGTCAATGATGCTCATTCAATAAATTAAATTAATTATATTTACAACTACCGTGAATTATTCCCACTCCTAAAACAAACCGTTTAGCTGGCAGAGGGAGGAACAATTGGCACTTTAAAGGTTTACATTTAGCAAACGAATCCGTTCATCGAAAAATTGTTTCCGCAAATCTACAATATTTTTAAAAAACCTATCCAACGGTATCACCCACTATGGGGTACACGAGAAAAAAATTAACATCTTCGATTTACATGTAGAATAACCCTTAAAAAATTTTTTTTCAAATATTTTATGATACTTACCACTTTGTTGCCGTGACTAATATGAATATTCATGCTAAATTACAGCTTCTAGTTTTAAGGATCTCTGAGATATCGCGCGGATGGACGGACGGACGGACATAGGGAAACTCCTAGTTTACTTCGGAACCCTAAAAAAGTTACGACTTAAAAACATATATTTTGACACTCCTACATTGGAATTAAAATTTTAAAGGTATTTTACGTTGACCTAGCAGTATTAAATTTGACAAGTAATATCATCTTGTACTATAAGTACAGGGAAAATCTGAAAACTATTCATTTGTAATTAAATCATAAAAATTGGTCTTTATTTAAAGTACATATAGTCTTTGGAAACAACATTTCTGGAAAAGCTCGGAAAAACTGCTAAACTCGATTCCTGAACTATTAAAAATATGCACCCAAAAGTTTGTACTGAACCCTCAGTGAGCGAGCCTAACTTGCACTTGTCAGGTATTTTTTTGGATAAATAGTCCTGCCCATGTCCTTGTCCTTTTTTTAGCCCCTGAGAACGTGTATGCAAATTTTCGTTATGATCGGTTAAGATGTAACTTAATTAAGACGTGAAAGCGTAACAAAGAAATCTACTTTCACATCCATACTAATATATAAATGCGAAAGTCTGTCTGTCCGTCTATTCTAGCTTTCACAACTAAACCGATGAACTGATTTCGATAAAATTTGGCATTAAGATAGTTAAATATCTGGAGGCATAGGCTAACTTTTTGTCAAAAAATCCACCCGTCAGGGGCTGAAGTAGGAGATGTAAGATTGTACGAAACACTATATAGATGTTGTAATATAATCTATTCGCGGACGAAAAGGCCTGGGTCAGTAAGTATTTTTTAATATTAGTTGAGATGTGGAAATTTGTATGTTTGGATAATAATCGATTTAATGCAACGTTTTTTCCTGTTTTCGATACTACGATATAACTTAAGCAGTTGGTTCAAATAACCGTTGTTGCGAAACCGGACGTTTTGGGCGATCTGAGTGCTCAATCAGTGTTTAAATTAAGTAGGTGAAGAATCCGCCCTAAAAGAGTCTCCTGTGAGACCGATCCTCGGCTTAGAGTATCCTGATGATGAGTGGGAGCGTAAGTGGCATCAGGATTTCGACTCGATAATGACTCTTGACCGGAGTCTCGAGTGTTGGCGGGCCGAAACAGTGGGCTGAGTCACCGACGGTGGCGACTTTGGCGTGTGCGTGTGAATTGTGAAGTGTCAGTTATGATGAGATCGTCGGGTTCAAAGTGCAACGAAATTGGATGAAATTTAACATGTTTTTAATACAGGAAAATTTTGCAAAGTTGAATCAGTAATGACATCGTCTAAATATATACTTAGTAAAACAAAAAATCAAGACATTTAAAAATATTATATCATCAGTTTTGTGTACAATTAATATATTTTCAGACTAAGACTTAGATAGAACTTTAGAAAATTGTATGCAATTTATATAACAAAAATTCAATAACGCAGTGGGCTCATACAGATAGAAAATTATATTAATTATCTAAGACGACTATAATAAGACAAAAAAGACTACAATATTATTAAGGCCAATATCGCATAGCGGTTTTTTTTCGAATTGACGGAAAAGCAGTTTCTCAAGTAGTTTAAAGGACATGGATAAGTCAGGCGAGCGCAATGCTCAGTAATCCATTCAATTTGAACTTATAGCCAGCTCTTAGGCTATCTCCAGTGCAATCGAAACTCGTCATATGACGGTATCTAAGTGTGGTTATCATATGAGTGGAATCGTGGTGACTACTTACTACTGATTCTTTAATTTTAAAATGTATAGCACATTAAAAATAAAATAATAATAATGAAGGACAAATTATATTAACTAATCTAACCTCATAGTAAGCAATTTATATTTTGCTTGTGATATGGGTGTTAGTCAACGATATAAGGTACTACATATCGCATACCTAGATCAAAAGGGAGCTACCTCAAAAATGAGATTTTTGCATTAGGAACGCCATCATATTTCTTATCTCAATACCTACCGACCAATAAATCATATTTAAGAATAACTCTACTACTCAACGATAGATACCGCTGTATGCCGCTTTTGTTGAACGAGCGAGCCTCTCTCCCCTACCAAAACAAATAACATCGCTAATTGCAACCACTAATGAACCGTGAACAGTATTTATTTAATATGGTTAATAAAGGGAGAAAAAAACATTACTCTTTTTATCACACTTACTTAGCATTCAATTCTGAAAGATAACTTCTGCTAGATGTCATTTAAAATTATAAACTTTCATCTAAAGAAACTTATGCCACCTTATTTTTGGTTGATAAATCTATTTTGAGCACGTCCAAACAACGTTTACTGGTGCACCAAAATAATATATTGCATCAATCCAAAGCAGCGAAAGTAATATTAATGACTCACCAAAGTAATACCCCATTCAAGATCATACTACAATAGCATCGTCTCTTCATCGACTTCGTTCAGCAATAATAGCTTGAGTTCATTTACATCTAACAGTTCTTCGGACAGCAAAGGTAACGGTGAGCAGGTAAAACCTCAGAAAGCTATGATTTCCAAAAATTGGCCCGAGATAGAAATAAGAAATTATGCAAAAGAAGTCACTAAAATGCTAAAAAAAAAATTTGGCAAAGTCTGCTAGTCTTTTTCGAAATCGATGAAAGAAGTGCCAAAGATAATAGTTGAACCGCCATGTGGAAAAATGCCCAAAGTAATACTCAACGATACTAAAACTTAACGTGCTACCTGCTGTGTTACCTGCTTTTTATCTATATCAATATTAATATTATAAAGGCGAAAGTTTGGATGTTTGGATGGATTGTTGTTTGTTACTCAAACACGCAAAAACTTCTGAACGGATTTGGATGAAATTTGGCACACAGGTAAATAATAACATGTAATACCATAAGAGCTATTTTTATTTCGAAAGAATGAGGCATTCCCGCGGAATTACCAAAAACTTTCATAATGCAGCGGGCTACATAGTGTAGATAGTATATCATAAAATAGCAAACAAGCTGATGGTTTCTTTCATGAAAAGAAACAACTGTGGTCTATAGACACCAAAAATGTTAATGGTGAGTTGCTTTCCTTGTAAATAGGTCTTAACGTCACATGCATAAGCTTACCAACTACCTTACCCTTAAAACCAGGACACGACAATGATAAGCACTGATACTTTGCGGCAGGAATAGATAAGGCGGTGGTACCCGCCTTATCTCTCCGTGAGACAATGTAGAACTCTACTAATAAGTAGCCACGATGGAATCTACTTGCGTGGTCAATCGTTCGTTTCTTACAAATTGCGTGGCATAACGGCAGAGGGTCTAATCTACGAAGGGTGCCTGAACCAACACGGGAGAAAATATTTGTTATATCTTGAGGCACAAAAAATGTTCTTTGGAGATCTCCAAGTCGTATCGGAAGTTTAGCTATTCCAGAAAGATCTAAATTCAGATAAATATTAAAATTAATTTCAGCTAGATTTATTATACCTACTGAAAATATTTTGTTTATTCCTTTGTGTGCAATTTTCTCATTGTTTACAATGGGGTTTTCTTGTGAAGTGAATTTTTCACTCCGTAAATTTAAAATTAAAACTACGTAAATTTAGGCGATTCATAGATTTTTAAGACCGCAGAGTTCAAACATCTAAAGTTTTTTGAAAACGACACTTTTATTTTTTAAAGCTGCAGCTATTATCGATTTTAACTTTTCGCATGGGATTCAACGCAGTTTTCCAAGCTCTATAAATGTTCATGTTCATAAAATCGATTGGTTGAAACTTCTTGACTATATGCCAGAAAAGTACTTTATAAAAATATTTAATTAATGATAACCCTGATAAATCAACCGATTTTGATCCAAGTTGTGGCAATCGACAAAGTTTTTCGAATGCATTTTGGAATCACTATGTTAGTATAGTAGAAGTTATTTTAAGAAAACATACGATTGAGTACTTTCTTCTTGATTTTTTTACAATGTCTCAAAATCGATCAATTCAATATTTTCAGGAACCAAAACGTAAAAATAGTCAGAAAAGCTTTCTAAGAACACACATCGACATCAGAGCAAATTATTTGCTTGTGTTATGGGTGTTAGTCAATGATACTAATACTCTATGTATACATATATAGATACTGGAATATATTTAATAAACACCCAAACCCGGAAATACAAACATTTATGCTCAGCACACAAATGCTTGTCCCCATCGGGGATCGAACCCAAGCCCCGTGGATTGCGTAGTCAGGGTCGCTAACCACTCGACCAACGGGGCGGTTAATAACGTCCTTAGCGGGAAGTGCTTTTTTATATCATTAGATAGAAAACGGACATATAGCTTTTCTGATAGAAAAAATAAAAGTAGTATCTTCACGCCTGTATCCCCGGTGATTTAGGCAAAGGCACATCAAATTAGTCGAAGATATTTAGTCCTACAATGTGATAGGTCACAAGTTTGTCGCCTACCAGGCTATTTCCTAATCCCGGGCAAAAGTTGTTTTTTATCAGAAAACTGGAATTTGAATTGCTCGACTCGGTAATCGAACCCGGGGCTACATATGGTCAGACCACAAGGGCGACCAAAATAGAAACCATATAAACACCAAAGATATTAATGGTGCGTTGCTATGCGTGTGGCGGGATAGTGATACCATAAATAAGTCTACAGGCTACGTTACTCTCCAAACCGGAACACGACAATGACAAGTATTGACGCTATTGCGGCAGGATTAGGTAAGGCGGTGGTACCAAATACCCGGGCGAGACATTGTGGAATTCTACCACATAGTGGTCATGATGGTAGTTACACATGTAGCCGACCTTTCACCTTTTACTAACTGCCTGGCAGAATGGTAGTTTTATGCAAATATTTTAAGAGCTTTATAAGATTTACTATTGCTTGTTTTTTATTAGGGTTCCATACCTAAAAGGTAAAACGGGACTCTATTAGGAAGCCTCCGCTGTCTGTTGGTCCGTCTGTCTGTCTGTCACCAGGCTGTATCTCATAAACCGTGATAGCTAGAAAGCTGAAATTTTCAATACTTATGTATTTACGTTGCCGCTGTAATAACAAATACTAAAAATAAAAAATGAAAATATTAAGGGGGGTCCCCATACAATAAACGTGCTTTTTTCATATTTTTTTTTATGAATGATGGTACGGAACCCTTCTTGCGTAAGCTCGACTCGCACTTGGTCGGTTTTATTATTTAATGTATGTGGACTACAAGTAGCTATTTTAATCGTCAATTAGTCAGATGATAAGATAAAAAAATGACAATTATTATTTTTATTGCGTTGGGTGTGAAATAATTTCTTTGTTAATGCTCTGACAGCGGAACGTACTTCCCGTGTTACCTTCATCTCAAAGCCAAGCACGACAGTGACGAGCACTGACACGTAGGCGGCAGGAATATGCTATGATGGACTATTTGGATTAGTGGGCTTAATATGTGGTCTACTATTAAACTTATTACTTCTTCCTCTGAGTTATCTATACATATAATAAAATCGTAAGTAGGAAAGTCAATGTATGTCCGTGGTAAACTCAAAAAGTACTGCATGGATTTACTTCAAATTTTGCATGAATATTACTAACAGGTTGGGTCAACATATAGGCTACATATTATCACGATATCACCTACGGGGGAGGAGCTGTGCGGAGAAACGAAGTCCGCGCGAACGAAGTCGCGGGCAACAGCTAGTACCATAATAAGCATTTTAATACATAACACGACAATCATAACACGACAATGAAAAGCATTGACGCTATTGCGGCAGTACCTATTACTGCGGTGGTACCAAATAACTGGGCGAGACGTTGCGGAACTGTACCACCTAGTAATCACGATGTTAGTGACACGTACAACCAATCGGTCGCCTGTTACAACCTGCCTGGAAGAACGGCATTTGGTAAATTCTTAAAAGGCGTCCGGACCAACACGGGGGAAAATATTTTTTATTTGTTATCACCAACCGATTTCGCATTTCAATGCGTCATCAAGACAACAAATCGACAAATTAATATATTATGTTAAGTTCAGAGAAAACTCTCTTCCTTTCAGAATGACTGAAAGGCAGTTTGCCGCTTGGGTTGTTACTACTAAACCATTCAGAATAGGCCAGCGTTTAAGTCTAGTCAAGGGGAGTCTTTATGCGACCGAACTTTAGCTTAGGATAAAAGGATAGACTAGGTGGGACTAAAAGTCCCAACATTCATATCAGAGTAATGAATATCACTAGAAATTAAAGGTTTAAACAATTGAAAGCAAGACAAGTTGTGAGATGTGAGTCCTTTGCATGGAACCTGTATGGGAACAGGATTATCGGAATGTTTTATAGCGTAAAAGTAAAAGGTTTTTTTTTCATTTCTCTTATAAGTTAAAGTTGCATATAAAGAAAAGAATAAGTTGGTGTTATAATTTTATTATATTCGTAAGCAATGCATGCTAATTAATTTTATATATTGATAACCGGCTTTGTTTTATAATCTCGCAAATCACTGGATGCAGACACGGGACAAGAAATACAAGGATCGTACTTCTTGTCAAACGAGAGGATTTGTTATCCTTAATGTTTTATTATAGCGATAAGTTTATTTAATAGAACATTTTTTGCACTTTCAGATTGCAAAAAACCACAGAGAGACTGGTAGAGGTATCATACCACATCATATTATTAAATCTGCGGATGAAGTACCTAAATAAAAATGTTGGTCAGAACTTATTTTTAATTGTTTTTTATTTAATTATGTTTTTGAACGGTTTAAAAAATCTTTCCTTTTAAATTCTGACGTTTTATTAGATGTTGACAAATATTAAATATGTTACATTATGTTAATAACTACAAAAAATATGCATTTTCATTTTAAAGGTGGAAATCACCTATGTAATATACATACATACACACACACACACACACACACACACACACACACACACACTCCAAATACATTCTATATCATTTTATAGATAATTGCTTGCTCTACCGGCATCAACAACTAAAAAAATTATTACTGCTTTGGTTTTGGTAATTAATTAATTATTTATACAGGTATTGCTAGTTAACATTATTTTGTTACGTCAAACAAATGAAACGGTACTTCAAATGAACAACTTACGTCAAACAAACAATTTTAAAGCGTTCGCGAAATGTCAAAAATAAAAACGCTACGAACTTTAAACATAAAACTATAAATACCTAAAAAATATATTTAAAGTAATAAAAAAATGTATACCTTATTTGGGTTTAGTCCTTTCTGAGTTCCACTGAATCTTAGCACTAGAATATTCACTAACATCTTACAACATATCGAAACACGCGCGGTACCGTTACCACATCTAAAACCACGAGTTTTGTCGCAGAAAACTCAGTTTTAAACGAGCGAGAGTGATCTTATGTCGAGTACGGCTGAGACCAGCTCATGTTAGAACGCAAATGAACGTCAATAGCGAAGCACTACAATCGCTATGACGTTGAGGAATTAAAGATTGTCAAGTGGAAATCTAATTGTAATGGAGGGTTCTGTAGTTGTAGCATAGAACACGCACCTTATATCTTTAAAGGAGAAATTCTAGGATGTGTAATTACGTACAGTATGTTTGTTTATTTATTTAGTTAACTAGCTAAACCTTTATATGTCATTATATAGCAGATGGGTCTCCTGATGGAAAGAGTGAACCATCGCCTATAGACAACAAAAATGTTAATAATGCGTTGCTATCTTGTGGTAAGATCTATTGCCACATGCATTAGTTTACCGGCTACCTTACCCTCCAAACTGCAACACGATAATGACAAGCATTGATGCTATTGCGGCAGGAAAAGGTAAGGCGGTGATATCAGACCTGGGCGAGACAATGCAGAACTCTACCACCTAGTAGTTACGATGGTAGTGACTCACATAGCCAATCGGTCGCGTTGTACGACCTGCCTGGCAGAACGGCAGTTGGCCTATTCTTCAAAGGGGCCTGGAACCAACACGAAGTGCCCTTCCCAATTTTGCCCATGAGTAGAGTAGTAACCTATATAATCTTTCTTACAAACTTTATCTCTTACTTCATCTTCTTAAGAGTTATTTTTTTTATAAAAAAGTAACATAAGTTTGACCCCATGTCTTATATTATCTCTTTTCCAAATTTCATCAAAATCCGTTTAGCCGTGAAAGGGTAACAGACAGTCAAACAGGTTTTAAATTAAATATAGAAAACAGAAATAAAAAGCTAGTATAACGTAAGTTTTTAATTAAGAGATTTCTTGCAGACAATCCGTTTATGGACTCTAGACAATGTGCAAGGGACGGTCTACCGAAATTTGAAACCATGGATTTGGACCATGATTTTATGATGGAAGCTGTTGGAAATTCGAGTAGGATTTTTTTATTTATTTTATAATTTTTTTCCTTAATTCTCTATAATTTGATTTATACTCTATAGCGCTTATTCTAAAACAATAGTAATATTTAAGAAAATACACAAAACAGGTAATATACTATGCCCCACATACCGTGCAAAATAAACGGCTGGTTCGACAACTCCACGGGCGCGACGTATTTAGGTAGATTACACGTTTTACATTGCGTGACGTGAAAAATAAGGAAAAACCGTAAAACGCAAATTTCGCATTTCCCAGAAAAAAAGCCATAGTGACTAGTACGTAATAATGGTATAGTTTCTTAATTTTTCAGCAGACTGTCCGTAACATGGTGTATATATTCACGCTAAATCTCTTACGAACTAAACAGAGATAGCTGAGTGTAACAGTGTAACAATAATATAACGATTCAGACAGACGCCTCGCTCCCTCCTCATTTATAACTCTCATCATGCATACACGTCGCACTGGTTTCGGAGACATGATACAAGCTTGGAATAACACCCAATCAATTTGATCATACGACGTCAGTCTTGGTCTCTTCCGGTACCAACATTTACCCACGTTCGCATTGTATGTCTGTTTTGTTAATATGCTCTTTGATACGTTTTTATACATGTATAGGCTAACATTACGTGTACGTGTATTTATGGAGCATAAACAATAAGGGAGTATAAATAAGCAATAGGAAAAATGGCGACAAAATTCTGGAGCCACAGCATATTCCTATTGCTAATAGGAAAACGCAAGAAAACACAAGAGTAATGAAGTTTGGAGACATTTTGGTTGAAGATAATATTATATTGCAAGCAAAGTATAAGAGTTTTTACCAAAATAAGAAGCCACTCGATATGAAACACGATGAAACTTTTTTACGAGTATTTGTTTTATCTCCTACTATGGCATATAAAAGTAATGTGGTCTGTGGAAACTAATATAGTTTGTTTATTGATTTTCAGTGGTATCAAAATAATAGCAGCGACATCTGTACTTGACCATACTAATATTATAAATGCAAAATTCTATTCGTTTGCCTATGTGTTACGCATTCACGACAAACCGCTAAACTGAAATTGATGAAAATTTGTAAGCAGATAGTTGAAGATCCGTAGTCAAACATAGGCCCCTTTTTTATAAAAATCAAGCTCTAAAGGTTTGAAATAGGGAATGGAAGTTTGAAATGGAAGTTGAAAGAATATTTATCACATATTACTTTACACGCAGGTGAATCTACGAAGGTCATCTAGTCTATACTAATATTATAAAATTATAGAGTTGTTTGTTTGGTTGTTGGCGGTAATCTCGAAAACTGCTGAACCGATTTAAATAATTCTTTTTCAGTTGGATAGCCTGTTTATCGAGGAAGGTTATAGGCTTACATCTTGCTACGACCCGTAGGAGCGGAGTAAGCAAAGTCCGCGCGGACGAAGTCGCGGGCAACAGCTAGTAACCAACATATAGAAAGATTTGGGTGGGTACGCCTTAAAGAGATTTTGGTGTTAAACAGTAGAAATTAAAAAGATGTTGTGATTAGGTTGGTGCATTGTTTAGTTGAAGTTCACGGTATAGCAATTAACATAACACATTGAAACTACGTAAATTAAGACATTAACGAATTGAAAACCTTCCCCTATTAACGCCTCTCTATATTTTTCTCAAATCCGAAATACTTGGTTCATAATCACATTATTTAAAAACAAGCTGTTGCCCGCGTGTACGTGGAAATTAGTTTTCTCATAATATTTTAAATGAAGTTACGTATCTCCTAACATCCGATTTAAATTATGTAAATAAAAGTGTTTTTTTTGGAACGAAGTTCCTTACGGCAAGCTTGGAGGGGATAGGGATTTTGCTGCGCGACCGAACTGAAAAAAATGTGATAGTAAAACCGTAAGAAAAATGCGTGGAATAAAAGCGTTAAATGAGACGTGCGCAGGCGCAACAGTAGCGTACACAAGCGAGTAGTGCCGTTTAGCCGAAGGAAGTTCGTTCCTACCTGGTGTCCCGCGACACCACATCATTTTTTTTTTTATAGTAGAGGGGGCAAACGAGCAGATGGTGCACCTGATGGTAAGTGACCACCGTCGCCCATGGACATCCGCAATACCGGGGGTATTGCAGCTGCGTTGCCGGCCTTTTAAGAATGACTAAGCTCGTTTCTTGAAGGTCCCTAAGTCGTATCCATTCGGAAACACCCCCGAGGGTAATAGATTCCACAAAGGAGTAATGCGAGGCAAAAGGTGTATACAAAATAGATGCGTTTGATGAAAAATCCGATACAGTTTTTTGAGAAAATTGAATGTCAAACGTTGTTGTGTTGTAATCTTTGAGTATTTACTTAAAGGTTGTAATAATACACTGATATTACTTGTTTTACGCAAGCCACTTACAAAAACATGGAAATCAGGTATTCAATTTATGATTTGTCATCAGTGGGTGGTTGCAAAATTCTAGATCAAACCAATAAATTTAACTTAAAATTAGGGTAAATGCTAGGTAGGTAACTACAATGCTATGTATTGATACTAGAATTATTAACTTTTATTGTATGTTATTAAATACTAGCGACACACCTTGGCTTTGCACGAGTTGTAGAATATATAATCTGCATTAATTTTTTAGGGCCATGAACCCTCACAAGTGTCTCCAGTACATCCTTGGTTGGGTTTTAATATCATAAAATAGCAAACAAGTAGAGCCTTCGCAAGCATGTAAATGTAGCATAAGATTGCAAACAAGCAGATGGCTCTCCTGATGGAAAGAGATAAACATTGCCTATATACCAAAGATGTTAATGGTGCATTGCTATCCTTGTGCCAGGGTTTTAATAACCGGCTGCGTTACTCTCCACATGGAACATGACAGTAAGGAGCTCTGACATTATTGCAGTAGAAAATGATACGGTGGTACCAGAACAGGGCGAGACAGTGCAGAACTCTATCATCTAGTGGCCACGATGACTCGTATAGTCAATCCTTCGCCTCTTACGAACTGCCTAGCAAAGCAGCAGATGGTTTACTCTTCAAAAGCCCGGACCAAAAGGGTTTAACAGTTTCATCACAATCTGATCAATGGCTTTGGAACACATACAGGTCAAACATTAAAACCTTGATTTATATATTATATCTACTAGCTGACCCGGCAAACGTTGTTCCGCCTTTTCAACTACTTTGGTACAACATCAATTGATTTATATATATATATATATATATATATATATATATATATATATATATATATATATAGATAGATTATATACATGTGTTTGTAAATTATATAGGTAATAATATAAATCGATCGATAGAATAGAATAGGATAGAATATATTTTTATTCAAAGTAAGTATTAACATACATTTTTTTAATGTCAGACACAAATTTATGTTTAAAATAATACAGAAAATAATATTTAATTATACATCGTATTAGTGGTTTTCACCCACACAGTATTGTCATTCATATATTCATCAATACTGTAATATGCCTTTTTACAGAGAACCCTTTTTATATATGTTTTGAATTTTTTTTCGGATAAATTAATAACTTCTTCGGGTAATTTATTGTACATGCGTACTCCAACACCTATAAAACATTTTGAGGTCTTACTTAGTCTATATTTTTGTGTTGCTATCTTATTTTTATTTCTTGTATTGACACTATGTATATCCTTATTTTTAGAAAATGTGTGAATATTTTTCCTGACGTACATAATATTTTCATAAATATATTGACTAGCCACAGTCATTATATTTATTTCCTTAAATAACTGTCTTAATGATGCTCTACTACTTAAATTATATAAATTAGGTCTTGTCAGCCTCTTAAGAGTCATTGCTGATAGCTTTCAGATTGTAAATGATAGGTGATACGCCTGCCGATCAAAATTTTCGGAGTCCATCGCGGACGAACAACGTGACACGTAATTTTTATATTTTAAATATTTTAAATGTAAAGTGGTGGACATATTACTTAGATAAATAAATCGTTAGATTTCGTAACTTAATTGCATTTTAATTATAATAGTATAATAATTGTGACATTCAAACTGATGTTTAAAGGAAAGGTTAAAAAATTACTATTTGTCATTAAAACAAGTTTTGGTTGCTTGTAATTATTTAGTTTATTAGTCACTAAGAGTACCTTTGACTGCGACTGCGACTTCGCATGCGACTTCGTCCGCGTGGAAATTTAAAAAAAAAATAAAAAGCCGCATCGTTTCTCTTCCTGTGGGATTTTTAGGATAAAATATATCAGATGTCCTTTTCCGAGTGTCAAAATATCTTTATACCAAATTTCATTCAAATTAGTTCAGTTGTTTAGACGTGAAGAAAAAACAGACAGACATAGTTACTTTTGCTTTTATAATATTAGTATAGATAATTCGTAAATCTAAACCTGAGTAATTTTTTCACTATTTCCCTGTATATCTATATATTAATATGCGAAGGAAAAACTTTGAATCCCTATTTAAGACAATTTCGCCAACCTTGGAGTATGAAATCGATCGCCGATCGAAATGGAGTCGAAACTCGACAATAAGTTTGATCATAGACTAACAAAATCTCTTCAGAATTTGCCAACTGATTTTCACATCACAACTTTTTGCAACCCTGTAACAGGTATTTACAAAATTGATACGGGATTAGAAAGCTTAAAACAAAAGAAGAATTTTTCAAATTAGATCAGGCGCCTTTCAGTAACCGATGGTATGACCATACTTCACGACCATACTTTAAAAAGAATTGCTTTAAAAAGAACGAATTGAGAAACACCTTCTTTTATAACTTGGTTAAGAGATTGATTGCTTCGTTAACTTCTAGGTTAACCTATTTCTATTAATCCCAGACTAGATTCGCCGGTCAAGTAGTTTTTCTATGTATTTATAAAAATCACAAGGAGTTTAGAGTTGTGGCGCTGGTGTGTTTATATTCAGTGTGTTTATATTCAGTGCTGATGTGTTTATATTCAGTGTGTTTATATTCAGTGTTGGGATTTTCCCTCTAAATTAAGGGACAAGAATAATTGAAAAGGTAGGGAATTTTTAGGGGTAGGATTTCTTTTAGTGTTTTTTAGGGGGACAGATTTTAAACAAATATTGCCCGTAATCCCAAAGGGCAACAAAGGCAAATAAAAAAAACTTACATCTGTTCACATTCCTGATCCCGCGCCTTCTAAAACTGAATCGTTATGGTGTATAGATTTATAAATAAGTAAATAAAGTTCCTTTCCTATTTCTTAAATAAAAAAGTTCCTTATTTAAGTATGACTTTCTACGTATTTATCTTTGACTAACAAGTACGTGAAGAAAAAAACACACTTTCTAACATATTTCATATTTTTAAAAGACATTTATTGTATTTACTAAGAAAACTTTTCCGGATATACAAAATAACAAGTTAAAATCAACAAACCGAAGAGCAAAATAATTATTAACATTAAACTTAATTTTGTCATGCTATGAATATTATTATTTTTTAATTAAAAAATAAAAACATTAAAACCTAAAAAAATAAAATAAAATAATTATAATTAAACAACACCGAGTAACATAATTATTTAAAATAGGAAACTGAGTACAGCAATTCTGAGGTTAATAAAAGAAAAAAATTCGACATCTTATGTTTTGTAGTCGTAATCGTGCTAGATCCGGACAGATTTTTTTGTTACACTAAATACAACAAATGTCTTTAAAATATGAAATATGTTAAAACAAGCGTTTCTGTCCACATACGTGTATTCGTACTATTTTAATATTTTTTTTATATCATAAGATAGCAAACAAGCAGATGGGTCTCCTGATGGAAAGAGTCAACCATCGCCTATAGACACCAAAGATGTTAATGGTGCGTTGCTTCTTTTGGCGAGGTCTAATGCCATATGTATAAGTTTACCGGCTACCTTACCCTCTAAACCGGAACACGACAGTGATAAGCACTGACGCTATTGCGACAGGAATAGGTAAGGCGGTGGTACCAGACCCGGGCGAGACAATGCAGAATTCTACCACCTAGAAGGCACGATGGTAGTGACTCGCATAGTCAATCGGTCGCCTTTTACGACATGCCTGGCAGAACGGCAACTGGTCTATTTTTCAAAGGAGCCCGGGACCAACACGGGAAAAATATGCAACATAAAAAATCGGTGTACATACATAAAAAAATATCCCGGCCGAATTGAGAACCTCTTCCTTTTTTTAAGTCGGTTAACAAAAGAGAGACATTCTTATTCCAGAAAGTTGCTTGATTTAACTAATGCGAGAGTAGAACACTAATCTCACGCTTCGCGTTGATGCGTGCGATAGGTAATAGGGTCACCCTATATTTTGAGCCGACATTTGTACTTTGGCGTGTATTGATGTTCTGTTTACTCTGTCTACGTCGCAAGGAAACCAGCTTGATATTTATTTATCAACTAGTTGTAGTTGTACCCGCTGCTCCGGCCGTGTGTAAATAATTTTAAAATAAAAGTAGTCTAAGTTACTCCTTGTTACATCAGCTATCTGCCAGTGAAAGTCCGGTCAAAATCGGTCCAGCCGTTTTAGAGATTAGTTGGAACAAACTGACAGACAGACAAAAGTAAAAAATGTAATCATTGATAATATGCAATGATTACATTTTTTACTTTTGTCTGTCTGTCAGTTTGTTCCAGTTCAGTTCAGTTTGTTCCAAAATGCATATAGGTACTGTGTACCTATATGCATTTTGTAAAAAGCGGTTGTTTTAATATTACAAACAGTCACTCCAATTTTATTTATTTGTATAGAAGTATAGATTTACCACACAACAATTAATCTTGGAACCCTAAATATGGAGAAAAAATGAAGAATACACGCGAATCTATAGAACGCTATGGTCAGTACAAGTGGAGAAAGTGACAGACTTAGCCAGTCATTCATTAAGATTTGAAAGTGCAAGTAGGTACAGACGAAATGTACCGTTCGAAAATTAATGAGTTCATTGGGAGTCTGTTGTTAAACAAATGTCGAGATATTATATTTACTAGACCGTAGTCAAAGGACTACGGTCACATTTTTATTTTTGATTAATAACTTATATAATAATAATTTTTATTTTTGCTCTTAAAATGATGCATATGTAGCAGAATGGCGGTCTAAGGATGTGTCGGGGGTTCTTGAAATTTTTAATTTTATCTTGTTGTTATTTATCATTAATTAATTTATACCCCGCTCTTGGATGTAAGCTTTTTGTACAATATTTCGATTGTAAATGTAAACTTTACATATTATATGATGATGATCTGTAATAGCAAATAGGTTACTTTTTATCCCGGAAAAAGGAACGCACGCACTGCACGCTGCAGCTAGTTTTAAATAAACTTAACTACATTACATTCATTTAAAATGTATTTAAATATTTAGGTTCAAGAAGACTTAATTATAATTTTAGAATATCGAGTGAATTCGCTCAAGTACTGTTTTTTTTTAAATATTTAACCGGCTCGTTGGTCCTGTGGTTAATTATATTTTATATGATGAGCATAAATGTTTAGTTTGGATGTTTTATATGGTGTATAAATTTTTAAATAAGTAAATTAAAAAAAGATAATTGCTTCAGTGGTCTAGTGGTCCGGTGTCGGCGTTGAGCACGGGCGTGAAGATACTTTTAAATAAAGATCTATGTTTATTTATGTATTTCTACGTATTAATATCATCATCGATTAGCACTCATATCACAAGCAAATCATTTTTATATTTTGCCGCAATAGCGTTAATACTTGTCATTGTCGTGTTCCGGTGAGATAACCGGTAGACTTAGGCATGTGGCATGCTATACGGATGGAAACGCACCATTAACATCTTTGGTGTCTATAGGCAATGTTTTCTCTTTCATCAGGATCGCCATTTGCTTGGTTGCTATCTAATAATATAAAAATGTGTTATATTTCCAGCGTTACTTATTAAATGTAGATATGTATAGTTTGTTTTTATTGTTTGTTTGTTTTTATTGGCTTATTAAAGTAAAAAACTCGATATGATTTTTGGAATGGCTTTTGGGTTGCATTAAGAGATTAAATTACGAGGAACAATTAATTTAAATCGAGAAAGTGGAAGACTCCGGTCTTATTTTAAGATTTGAAAGTGCAAGCACCAATGTAAATATGTTCCGTTTCAAAACTAATGAGTACACTACGCGTCTGTTGTTATCAAGATGCGGGCCAAGATGTTAATTGTAAGATTTGACGTGGTGTATTTAGTCAGCTCTCCTTACGATGTTTGTTAAATGTGTTTGTTAAGTTAGTATAGTTTTGTACATTTTGTGTTTGAAAATTATAAAGAAAATCGGATATATAAAACATACCACAACACTTGGATTTTCAGGGTTTTAATTTATTGGTTTTTCTGTATGTTTGTGACCTACGAATCTTCATTAAATCTACTGTCTCAGTGGTCGAGTAGTTAGTGATTCTGACTCCAAAAAGGCTCGGGTTATATTCAAGGGACAAGTATTTATGATTGCGCAATCGCTCATTAGAGCACACATGCGTTTATTTCAGGCTTTGAAGTTTTATTAAAAAAAATATCAGTAGTTATATTTTTACTTCTATATAACGTAGTAATCTACGTTGAATAAAACCTATATCACAACCAAATAATTTGCTTACTTTGGGGACAGAGCGATTTGCGTTATTTGTCCTGTGATAATAAAATGACGCAAAGGCTAGAGAAAATTAAATTATATTTGATATATTATAAAGGATTAAATCTAAAACATTGCATGGACATGCCATTACAATACACTTACATATAGCATTATCAGGTCATACGTTTTTCCCCCGTGTTGGTCGGGATCCATTG
Organism: Apodemia mormo; assembly: GCA_036924255.1. Classification (NCBI taxonomy): domain Eukaryota; kingdom Metazoa; phylum Arthropoda; class Insecta; order Lepidoptera; family Riodinidae; genus Apodemia; species Apodemia mormo. The sequence continues at coordinate 32,049,802 of JAUPFN010000011.1, forward strand.
AAGAATAGGCCAACTGCCGTTTTGCCAGGCAGGTCGTAAAAAGCGAACGATTTGCTACGCGCGTCACAACTATCGTGGCTACTGGCTACTAGGTGGTAGAGTTCTACATTTTCTCATCCAAGCCTGGTACCACCGCCTTACCTATTTCTGTCGCAATAGCGTTAGCGCTTGTTGTTTGAAATATAACTGTGAGTGTAAAAGATCTAATTTAAGTTAACTTACGCCAAGATATCGCCACTTTTTCTTAGAAGTAAGTAAATTCGCAACGAACCCCAAATATTTTTGACTCAACAGTAACTATGCTAGTGCTAAAGCACATAATATATAAAACGTGAATCCTTTTTCTTTAACTGACGCTCTAAAATTAGTAGACTTAAATTTAAATAAGTGTTTTTATTTGTCTTTGTGTAACACTTATTTACAGCCGTTTAATAAAGGCATTCCAAAATTATGAACGTCCACTTAAAATTTAGACCAAATCGTCTCAAAGCACTGCAACTTTCCAGATAAATAAATTAATATATAAATACTGTTACACTCATATCTCTGAAGAGGTAGGGAGAAATGCACCACCTCCACGAGAAGCCAACGGCATAAAACCCAATTGAATGGCAGGTAACCAACCGATGTACAAACAAATTACATTTTTCTCAAAAACCGAAGAACTTATTTAGCACCAAAACTCCTTTCCGGGAATCGAACCCATGATTTTATTCGTCTATACAGGAGCCGGTGTCACTACGCCTGAGGGTCCCTAGAGTTTATAAGGACGTCTGTCGAGTTGTTTCACTACGCAACCCTGTAATAGCGCCGATTAATCTGAAGATTCTTTTCTTTCTTAGTATCTTCACGTCCTTCACGTCCATATTTCAGAAGACTTTTTTGGCTAATCTATTAAAAATTTACTCACATCCAGTCCTCGGAAAATTAAAAAAAATACATATTCACGCCGTAGGTATCCCCAAAAAGATAGGCAGGAGTACAACCAGTGCACCCACGATTAGCCGAACATACTTGGCCCCACAATGTGATAGGTGGCAAGCCTATCGCCAACCGAGCACTTTCCAATCCCGGGCAACTTTGTGTTTATCAGAAAACTGAAAAAATACATTTTTGAATTGCCCGGCTCGGGAATTGAATCCGGGACCTCATGTGGTTAACACCAACATCCGACCATTAGCTCGTAAAGGCGATAATATTCTTTCTTAAAATGTCAGAAATGCAAGTAAAAAACCTCTAATGTTAAGTATGTTTGTGGAATGTGGCTATCCAGCCTCTTGCGTAGCAAACGCGCATATTTTACGGTGAATCTAAAGATAATATATCTTTGTAACCGTACATTATTCTTCATTGTATGAACTGCAGGTCTACTCTTGAAAACAATATAAATCTTAAACCAATATTGATAAAAACAATACGCTTCGAATATCGTCAAAAAACGGTACTCTTGAAACCAATAATGCCCACATTGATTCAGTATAGTGACGACCTAATTATTGGAAATAGATGTCATCGTTACATGTCAAGCTAGGCTAGTGTTACAAGTGGAAATTTTAAGTACCGTTTTAAACAAAGTAACGAATAAACCTTTTTAAAATAATTACGCTAATGCAGGGTATGAAATTAGCACAGTTTACGGTACGGAGGACTGCAGAAACTTAATATTTTTAATTAATATGCATTAGAAATATATTAAGTACACAATGAACAAACACACACACTACATTCAGCTGACATGGATGATGATATAAACATTTCTGTAAAAGAGATTGTATTGTTTAGTATATGGTCGAATTTCGGCCATAGGTGATCGCTACTAAAATAACCTCCTAATAAATAAGGACAAAAAAAATTACACTAAAAGACCATTAAATATAAAGTTGTAATTATAAGCAAAGTCGCTAATAGTGTAACTAATTTGTGGTTAAAATTACTTAAGTAAATCCATATTTATACTAAAATTGCGAAAGTCTGTTTGTCTACTATGCTTTCACATCAAAATGTTGAATCGTTTTTGATGAAATTTGGCAAGCAAATAATTGAAGACCTGGGGAAAACATTGCTTACTATTTTAGGTTCCGTGGCCGGCTGATAAAAAACGGAATACTTATAATTTAGTTATATCGGTCAGCCTGCCGTTGTTTTGTTCGTCCGTCTGTATGTCACAGTCGTTTTATTCGAAGCCTATTGGTACTATATGGTTAAAATTTAAATAAGTAAATAAATATAAATAAATAAATATTCACGGGACAAATTACACTTACTGATCTAACCCCAAAGTAAGCAAATTTGCTTGTGTTATGGCTGTTAGTCAACGACACTAATACATAGAAATACATATGTATAAATACTAGAATATATTTAATAAACACCCAAACCCGGAAATACAAACATGTATGCTCATCACACAAATGCTTGTCCCCGTCGGGGATCGAACCCGAGCCCCGTCGATTGCGTAATCAGGGTCGCTAACCAGTCGATCAACAGGGCGGTAAATATAATAATAATATTTTATAAACCGTTACAAAATGATAAAAACAAAAATAAAATTATTAAATGAGGTGAGATACAAGTATAGATAACAATAATAAAATAAATTACACGAATTGATGTAATATCGCCTCTGTGGTTTAGTGGTCCAGCGTTGGCGTCGACCACATGAGGTCCCGAGTTCAATTCCGGGTCGGGCACTTAAAAAAAATGTTTTTTCAGTTTTCTGATGAACACAAAGTTGCCCGGGATTGGAAAGTGCCCGGTTGGCGAAAGGCTTGCCACCTATCACATTTGTGGGACCAAGTATCTTCGGCTAATCGTGGGTGCATTTGTTGTACCAATGCCTACCCCTTCGGGGATACGGGCGTGCAGATTCTTTTTTTAAATTGATATAACCCCAAAGTAAGCAAGTTATTTGCTTGTAGTATGGGTGTCATTCAACGATACTAATACATAGAGATACATACATAAATACTCAAACAGATATAAGAAAAACCCAAACCCAGAAATACAAACATCTATGCTCATCACACAAATATGTCCCTGTCGGGAATCGAACCCGAGTCCCATTGATGAGGAGTTAAGATCGCTAGCAACTTGACTAATGGGGCTGTCAGAACAAGTTGATTGTTAAAAGATTGTACATACTGAAGGATGGTGTTCAGTAGTCGATTCTAATACCGAATACGTAAAAACTGTGTAAGGTACATACAAAATTTTGACTAAATCTAGTATATAAAATTCTCGTGTCGCGGTATTTGTAGTTAAATCATCCGAAACGGTTTGACCTATCTTCATGAAATTTTGTGTGCATATCGGGTAGGTCTGAGAATCGAACAACATTTATTTTCATCCCCCTAAATGTTAAACATAATCCACCCCTTTTTTTACTTTTTAGATAAATTTTTTTGTTATTATTTTTTTATGATACAGTATTAAAAAATACATACATCCTAAATTTTCAACCATCTACTATCAACCTCTGTTTATTAATTTAAGAGTTTATATGGTAAAACAACGTTTGCCGGGTCAGCTAGTTATCGTAGGTATAAAAATGTTTAGTAGGTACAAACACCCACGTATAGAGATAGACATCAAATTCATATTATACTTACTACATTTATGTCACTCATTTGGTGGAACATCGACATTTTATTTTTAAATCAAAATAAAATAGATTAACTGATTGATTGATTGTGTGATTATGATAAAAAAGTTAAGTTTTAATAATACTAAAATACTATTACTATTGTTTAAATAAAAAATACGCATAAATTGCCATAATAACACCATAAACTCATTTTTAAAAATATCCTGTATAATACGTAAATCTGTAAATACGCCAAAGTTCCATCAAATGAGTGATGTGACAAACACAATAATATGTACCCAAGTATACTTTTTACTTTACGGTTAAATCTGCTGTCAAACTTAAAAGAAACTTTATTGTATATGTTTTTTATTTAGTGTATATTTTTAGTATACATATACAATAAACAATAAAGTTTCTTTATATGTATGTATAGTCTATGATGATATGATATGTTGAAATTGATCATCTAACGTGATCAAAAATATTTTGTCCTTCCTTAATAGCTGTATTAAAATTATTTCAATGACGAAAACTAGTTACCTAGTTTAATGTTCAAAAAACACGTTTTATCTAGCCTTCTTAATGGAGCTGCCGAAAATTGTAATAACCCCAGATACTCAATAAAGCATAGTTCCCAGTTCTTGTGTAATATTGAGAAATATGCGAATGACCTACATTATACATATATTCGTAACGTGTAACAAATACATTTTGTTCGGTAATATTACATCTATTATAGTCAACGTAATGTTATATGATGTAATAGCCGGCAATGGACACTAACGTTTTGTGGTGCTTCGTAACAATCTTTATGAAATGTCGATTAAAGTACTGATAAACAGTAAATCGCCTAGTTTTGCATGTTTTTCATATTATAAGATGTTTTTGAATCGGACTTCCTTATCGTATATTATCGTTTGCAGGCTAAGAACATTGGGATAGACCAAGAAATGTGTAATAAAAGACACCAAAAACCGACATTATACCTAATGATTTTTATGGCACTTCCTGATTATCTAGGAAACTAAAAATATTTTGTTTAACGTTTAAATAGAACTTTTATTAATATAAATAAACGTAAACGTGAAGGAAAATCTTTGTACACCTGTTTAAGACAATCGCGACAAGTGTGGAGTATAAAATTTGGCACAGTATATATATAAGAGATTTTATCGTTTAGATAATGGTCGATTTTCAGCCACAAGCGATGGATAGTATAAATAAATATAAATAATAAAAAAATATTAATACACAACTCTAAACGAGAGTCTTGCTCCCTAGTCATTTATCGAAGTTTTTATACAAATGACATGTCTGTCAAACTTGACACCTCTTTTAGTCATAGTAATAGACTCAGATGCTAAAGATTGTCATTCCTACTGACCGGTGTCCGTAAAACACCCATCAATTTTTACACTTAGTATAGTAAATAAGCAGATAGTTTTCACAATAAAGAGAATAACAATAACAAGAGACCAAAGAGTGAAGGTATCTCCAATAGCAACGCACCTAGACGTATAATATGGTCCCTACTGGCAATATTTGCTTCTTTATCGAACGACCCATCTACTACTAAACAAATGCCACAAATATGTATAAGTTTTCCGGCTACACAATTAAAAAAATTGAACTGGAACAAAACAGTGACAAGCACAGAGGATAATTTTCGAAAAAAGAGGGCGATGTACCTAATACAAAACTCAGGCAAGACGATGCAGAAATGAAATATCGTGCCCGTGTTGATCTGACTCATATATATCAACACACACGCTCATATAAACTTTATCATTAATAATATTAGTGGTAAAGTAAATACTATCGCGTAAATACTATCATTGTATATCCGAATGGGTAAGCAGAGATGTAAATTTTGCACCTATGATTAGCCAACTATAGTAGGTCTCTTTATACAATAGGTGGCAGTCGAAGTTACTGTGTGTATATATATATATATATACATATATATATATATATATATATATATATATATATATATATATATATATATATATATATATATATATATATATATATATATATATATATATATATATTTACTAACTTAGGATTGCTGTTAGGAATATGTAAGAGCCTGTGAAAACTAGAATATTTTCTCTAGAATCTTGACAACTTTATTACCAGTTTTACAAGGAAGTACTTTTTTGTAGACTTGTATAACTTAGTATTATCGATTAGGGAAATAACACGACAGCTGGTACCTTGATTAGCGAAATGAAGCGTCGTAGCATTTTCTAACTTTAACAATTCTACATTTTCACTTTTCATTCTTTTTGAGCAAGAGTTTCTTAATATAATACCAGCAGATTCTGAGCTGATGCTAACATTTTTATATGTGGCAAAAATTTTAATATTTCTTATAAGATAGCAAACTAACAGGAGGCTCTTCTGATAGAAAGAGGCAACTATCGCCTATAGACACTAAAGCGGTTAATAGTGCGTTTCTATCAGTGTGAAGATATCAATTTGCTAGTTACCTTAACCTCCAAACCGGAACACGATAGTAATAAACATTGACTGTGGCATTGATGTTATTGCGACAGGAATAGGTGAAGCGATGGAACCAAAACTCGGAAAAAACGCCAGAAATAGGGATTTGCTAAATACCGAAAAATAGGTCTTTACCTATGATTATGTCGTTTTGCCGTACTGGCCATTTCAAATCAAAATATTTTGTTTTGGCTGATAATTCTAATTTCAAATTAATTTTACTTCAAAAACATGGAATTATTTTTTCTAAAATATTTTGTTTTGGCTGATAATTCTACTTTCAAATTAATTTAATTTTAAAAACATGGAATTATTTTTTCTAAAATCGTCATTTGTTTAGTAGTTAGTGTTTTGTTTTAAACGCATTCGAACATTTTTTGTCGCCATGGATAAGTTACAAATTCGAGTGCTTATGGAGTATGAGTATGAATGAGGCACAAGCGGCACGCAACATCAACGACGTTTACGGCGCAAACATTAAAAACGAACGCACCACCCGTTATTGGTTTGCCCGATTTCGTTCTGGAAATGTTGACCTGAAAAATGGATCCCGTGGTCGTCCGAAAACTTTGGTTGACAATGATAAATTAAAGGCGATTGTAGAAGCTGATGAAGCTCAACCTACGGCTGAATTAGCAGCAGTTTTCGATGTTAACATCAAAAGAATATTGGTCCTTATTGGTAAATTTATTTCATAAAAACCGTAAATTCAAAGGTAAAGACCTATTATATGGCCAAACTAAGTTAAACAGTCAAGTAATTAACACAAAATATATCTGGTAATAGGTTTTCTCACAAAAGGTTATACGTCTTGTTCAACAAAATATAATTACACTGTAACTGTTTACTAAAAAGTGATAGCGTATAAACGATTAAAGTAGGTATATAAGTTACGACTCGTGATAATTTAAATATTGTAAATATCACCCTAATCCAGTGATCGTAGCGTCTTAATCCGCCGCGGATGTAATACACAGGCTAAAGAGGCCCCGCCATGTACTTTCCTATCCCATTGGTAGACACCAAATATGTTAATGGTGCGTTGCTATCTTGTGACGAGATCTAATGACACATGTATAAGTTTACCGGCTACCTTACCCTCCAAACCAAAACACGACAGTGATAAGCTCTGACGCTATTGCGGCAGGAATAGATAAGGCGGTGGTACCAGACCAGACAATGCAGAACTCTACCACTTAGTAGCCACAATGACTCGCATAGCCAATCGGTCGCCTTTTACGACCTGCCTGACTGATCTTTATTAATTTACATAATATTTTTCTAACGCATTTTATTTAAAAATACTAGTCTGCATAGTATGCAGTCTTCCGTAATGTTAACTTTAATAACTGTGCCAAATTTCATACTTCACCGTTCGCGCAATTGTCTTCAAAAGGGGTCCAAAGCTTTTCCTTCACGTATTAATCTATATACATATAATAAAATCGTAGAAAAGTCAAAACTGTACATTGAATATTTTTTTAAAAGAATACTTGGGGCATGGTCGACAATCGATACCGAACCCAAAAATATAGTTTTTAGAATTTTTGTCTGTTTGTCTGTTTATCTGTTCGTCTGTTTGTCTGTTTGTCTGTATGTATGTCCGGGGTAAACTCATAAAGTACTGCATGGATTTACTTCAAATTTTGCATGAATATTACTAACAGGTGGGGTCAACATATAGGTGGGGTCACGCTATCACCTATGGGGGAGGAGCAGTGCGGAGTAAACGAAGTCCGCGCGGACGAAGTCGCTAGCAACAGCTAGTATATAGATAAAGTAATACAAGCGTAGTTAAACTGACTGGTGTTTTGGCTGACTAGGGATCTGAACCTGGGATCTCATGACGTACGTCCTAATAGGATAAGCAATAAGTCAGTTATAGAGTTAAATTTTGTGCTATGATATAACAATTTTTGTTACATAACACATATTAAAAATTTCATACATTTAGCGTCGGTCCAGTTTTCTCGGATTTTCTAACTTGACAAGGATTTGGAACTTTGCCAGCTTGTTACTTTAATGGCAGTCGACTTATGAGATGATTAATCACTTTGTACGTAAGTATGTCTATATAAAAATAGTGGTTTTGAATGGAATTTCGTAACTTATAGAAAATAATTGTCTGGCTATTAAAACAGTCAGAAACCGTTGAGTCTAGAAGCATAAAAAATTGTTTTATGACTCTTTGTGTAACGTAAAACATTAATGTATTAAACGATAATCGAAACTACTTATTTTTTGTATAGAACTATTTATTTTTTGTACGAGAGAATGTATGAATCATTTTTAATAAATAGAATCATCATCAAAAATCATCAACCAATCAATCAATCAAACCAATCAACAAATCAATCAAAAAACCAAATCAATCGCTTGAAAAGTTATAAGAGGGGTGGAGCGAAAAAATAAATTTCTTTTGTCTTCTTCCGATTGTAAGTAATTTGCAGTTAATAAAAAAGACAATGTTTGAAGAATTTTTTTTATTTATTGGCTTAATCAAGAAATCAAGAAAGATCAAGTTTCTTATAAGTGTTTTCGTGAGTGACTTTTTTAGTGAGTTGAACTATCACCTATTTATTACATATAATAAAATCGTAGGAAAGTCAAAACTGTACATTGAATATATTTTTAAAAGTATACTTGGGGCGTGATCTACAATCGATATCGAAGCCAAAAATATAGTTTTTAGAATTTTTGTCTGTTTGTCTGTTTGTCTGTATGTCTGTATGTATGTCCGAGGTAAACTCAAAAAGTACTGCATGGATTTACTTCAAATTTTGTATGAACATTACTAACAGGTCGGGTCAACATATAAGCTACATATTATCACGCTATCCCCTACGGGGGATGAGCTGTGCGGAGTAGACGAAGTCCGCGTGGACGAAGCCGCGAGCAACAGCTAGTCTATATATATATATATATATATATATATATATATATATATATATATATATATATATATATATATAAAAATCAATGCCACTTTTCGTTGTAATTTTATAATTCAAAAACGGGCTCACCTATCCAAACTAAATGTTTAGGCTTTCTTCGGACTATTTAGTAGATGGTTTATGTGAAGTTTGCACAAAATCGGTGGAGCGGTTTTTCATTTATCATATTTTTTGTGAATTTGATGTTCCAATTAATTTTTTTTTAATATTTCACCTGTAATAAGTAGCGAAGCACGTACCTACTGGGCCGCTAGTATAGTTATAATTAGCAATTTTCGATTATTTCCAAAAAATACCTCCTTCAGGTTTTTATTTTGTTTGTAATTTTTATAGACCGTGGTCCGACGAACAAACTTTTTTTTGATCATACATACAGACATACAGACATAAAGACATACAGATATACAGACAAACAGACAAACAGACAAAAATTCTAAAAACTATATTTTTGGCTTCAATATCGATTGTAGATCACGCCCCAAGTATACTTTTAAAATTATATTCAATGTACGGTTTTGACTTTCCTACGATTTTATTATATGTAATAAATAGATGATAGTTCAACTCACTAAAAAAGTCACTCTCGAAAACACTTATAAGAAACTTGATCTAATTAAGCCAATAAATCAAGTAAAGGTAAAGACCGTGTCGGTCTTCGACAGCTGCGTGGCAAAAAGAACTATTAGAATTCATTCAAACTAATGATGTGGAGAATAGGTACATATTTTCCAATAAAAGACATTTGGATTACCGGATACTACCGATTGGATCCCACAGTATTTACAGTTCTTTGGAATCAATTTCATACTGGAAGTACAATGGTGACTTCCAGTATGAAATTGATTCCAAAGAACTGTAAATACTGTGGGATCCAATCGGTAGTACAGTTATGTGCGAACAACAGGTTTTCCGGTACGAGTGTACCCTAAGTTGTAGCACTAACATAAATTTTATACGCCGGATCTTCTCAGTATGTGGCCGCGTTCCGATCCGGTAGTAATTCTAAAGAAATCGACTCATCAAATGTGCACGTAAAGTATAAAGTATTTTTGTAATTTGGTAAAAAAATTCAATTTAACAATTTAATGTACTTAAATAAAAAGCGTAGATAAATATAGTATAAAATTTAAAATTTCATAAAATATAATAACGTGATAATTTTTATATATTTGCTGACCATATCGTCTACACAAATAAACAAAAATTGAAGTGTCTGACTGTGATTTCAAAATAACTAAGTTTTTTTTCAAATGCAGTGTGTTATTAAGCTATTGCATAGGTTCTATCGCGGGCCTTGAGCGTGGAGACCGAATCCAGAAATTCCGTAACGAAAAAACCTAACACCCGCCACTCCGCCCGGCACGACAAATTTAAAGGGGTGACCAGTGTTGATTATAAATTTTAAACTGTAATCTAATTAAATTAAATTAGATGTAAAAATTGTAGCATAGTTAAAACACAAATATAGTGCTTAGATATATCATCACGCCAACTCCTAGTGGGGTGTACAGTGTATAATATAGTGATAATTGCATAGGACAAAACCGACCGTGGCTAACCGTAGGCTTATTATATCCATTATTACGAGAAATTATAGTATACACAACAGTATCTTTACGCTGAATCACTTGTGGGGCAGAAAGAGCAACATTAATAGTAAAGTCAGATTTTAGTAAAGTGTAACTCAAATTATTGCCAATTATATTATATAAAGAACGAGTATAGAAAAATATCGTCACGCCAAATTTTTGGAAGCATAGTAAGAGTAATATAAACAATAGAGTAAAACTTTTAGATAGTGTAAACAGATCTTTCTGTTCAATTATAATAAATAAAAAGAGCACTTACAAATACTATCACGCCAGACCCTTTACGGGTATTAAGAGTTAAGAAAAAATTATATGTAAATAAGTCTAATTAAATAGCTTTAAGGTTAAATAGTAAGAGCGCATATTAACACCAACATATCATTACGACAGACCCATATAGTGATCGGGAGAGAGATTGTAGTGTATATACTCTATTGAGTACAGTCTTGCATTTTTATATTTCTATACCTTGTTTTGTTTTGTACTTATAGTTGTTTAGAGTATTATGTCTTATAAATAGTGTAATATAGAAACAAAAATCTTAGACTAAAAATATTTTTCTTTTTCTTGTTATATAGAATAATAGACTTAGAGTATAAGAAACTCTAGATCGACATTAAAACGATAAGACTTGTATCTTTGCTGATCAACACATTTTTGAACGAGGTATTTAAATATTATATGTAAAATATTTTGGACGTACATATCTTCACGCCAACTCTTTTACGGGGTGCTATTTTATTGTAAAATTTTGAAAAACTTTATTGTATATAGTATATCTTAGTGGACTCTTTTATTATTTATTGATAAGGGTGTAATTGTTTCACAACGTAATCAGACTGTCTCAATACAGAGCATTTACTTAGTTTAGGACCAATACTTGTGCAAAAAAACTTACCTAGACCTAACCCTTGAGAAGGTTAGCAATCAGAACCATAAGTGTAAAAATAACTTCACGCCAGCCTATAAATAGGTTTCAAGAGTAGTATAAGACTTGTACATATAGACCTGCATAAATAGACCTTCATTTTAAACCCCTATAGGGATAGGAAGGATATATTATACATACATAACTAAATCTTTTAGTCTTTATAGAGTGAATAAATATATTGAAATTTAACTATCAAAAAATTTTATTTTATTTTTATTATCACAAAGTTTTATTTAGATACTATCAATATATATAATTAAATAAACAAATATACAATTTTAGGGGAGTCTTGGAATATACAAACACTCAGGAACACAAATATATAGAAACATAATCATACAGGAACACAAAACACAGAAACATAAACATATAGAAACAAACATACAGAAACACAAACATACAAATAGAAATCCATCCAGAAAATGACGAATAGTTGCAGCAAGATAGTAACTGAATGAAACAATATAAATAAGTGTTTAAAATATATATAGTGTTACACACTTTATGTAAAACATATATAGTAAAAAATAAGTCTTGCGGCACCTATATAAAGTAAACTTAACTTCACAGTCAAGAAAGCAATGTTAAATAAATATAGAAAAATGTACATAAAATAGATTAAAAATAGGAACGTAATGTTAAATTAAAGACAACAAATCTCTTCTAAGTGAATATAGTAAATCGTTAGAAATAAAATATAAAAGGCACAGTGGTGATACTTTTTAGTTTTTCCATCTATCGATAAATACCAGAACTTTTAATGACTTTTTGAAATATCACGCTTGTCTCTTTAGTTCAGCAACCCGCCTTTAGGTGGCATTGGTTGTATTGGAAAACTACCATAATCAGCTGTTTGTGAGAAAGTATATAGGTGTATAGGTATTTATCATCTACGTACAACAGTGAATATCTGTACTCGTATAATTTGTGTACAAAGTGTTTTAAATATGAATAAACAAAGAAAAAAAAAATACTGCATAAATAAAATAAATATATAATTGTGATTGCATAAGTTGATAAAAATGCTATGTAATAGCTTTACCGCGGCAGTCTCCGAGTGCCACACGTCTTTTTTTATGATAATAAAACCTAAATAACCATCTTTAAATTTCTGTCTTTTTGTCATTATGTTTTTACGGGGTAATCTCTAGAATAGCTGAACCAATTTTGATAGAGCTTTTATTGAAAGATAGAGCAGTTTATAGGGCAGATAACAGGGTCTTTTTACCCGTGCAAACAAAAGGAAATAGAGATTTTGCATCATGCGAACGAAGTCGCGAGTAATAGCCAGTTTTAGAATAAATTGTTAACTTGTAATTAATTTTTAATAACTTGTAACACCCATATTCTTGCGAATAAATAATTATCATTTCATTAAAGGAACAATTATTTGAATATATATTTGTATATAAATCACATCCTCGAAAACGGTTTTAACGATTTCAATGAAATTTGAACGCAATATTAGATTTCACGGGAACAAAAGATTGACCAGTACCATGCTCGTAACTGAAATAATTCGTTATAAAAAAATATTCGTTTTCTGCATAATTAACCGTCTTTCAAAAAAAGGGAACAGGGTCTCAATTAGTCGGAGACTTTTTAATGTAGGTATATTCGCCGATTCCTCGAACTCTTGGACTGATTTTGACTTTTTCTTTTGTATGAAAAACAAACCTTTCATACTTCCCGATTGGTAGCATACAAACTTAGTGAAGATCTGTTTCAAGCTTCCAGATCTACAGCAGTGGAATCCGGTTGTAGCAGTTATATTGCGTTTAATTATTACGCGAAAAGGTTTATCTGTGAAAAATGGTTTGTATTTTACCGTCGCCACCGCCACCGTCGTTTTAATACATTTTTTACAGTAGTATTGATAACTTTTATAATTTATAATTTGTGCTAGTGGTTAAAGGTTCTACGAAGCCGAAAGCTGTGGATTTGAACTCCAGCTATGTTGTTGAGGAACTGGGTTTTAGTGATTTCGTTACTTCAGTTCGGTATGCGGTTATCCCAATATTTACTCTTTTTTTAGTTTGTGAATGAAATAGTACTTTGGGTTTTTTGAATAGGTACTTACAAGAGTTTACGCACCTCGTGAGCGAGCTTAACAATGTCAGAATTTTTTTTCGGTGTCGAATGGATTCGAAATATCTGTAAAATCGTTCCATTTCACTTGTGTTACTGTCTATTTCTAACATATAATACCTATCACGCTTCTGCTATTTTATTAGCAGATATCTACTAAAGGAATAGTATGCCTTTTACTCATCGTATTTACTTAATTTTTTGAATATTTCCATATAACATCATTAATGTGATGGTAACAATCCGTTACTTCAGTTTGAATTGCCTTTTTACTTACAGGCATAATTGATAACACAGATTATTATAATGTTATAGTTATTATTGCAAGTGATGAAGTTATCACAAGCAAATAATACTCAGGGGTTAAATAAAAATAGTCATTTCGGATCCCTAGTGGCCAGTGGGTTAGTAAAGTTACATTTTTTAGTCATAAATAATTAGTATCAGGGAAACACCACATGATTTTACTAAGACATGGCGCCAAGGTGCCAGAATTAAGGTCAAATTTTAATTCGTTTACAAACACGTCGGTTTTGTTATGAAAATCTAATAAAAGTTTAAATATTCAGTTTTCTTCTGATTTTAAATACCCTATCTGACATTCTAATAATTGTCATTCGTTATAAAATATTTCATAGATCTAAGGGTTATCTATATCTATACATATAACAAAATCGTAGGAAAGTCAATGTATGTTCGGGGTAAACTCAAAAAATATTGCATGGATTTACTTCAAATTTTGCATGAATATTACTAACAGGTCGGGTCAACATATAGGCTACATATTATCACACTATCACCTATGGGGGAGGATCTGTGCGGAGTAAACGAAGTCTGCGTGAACGAAGTCGCGGGCAACAGCTAGTTTATGCAGTAATTCATAACTCAGATAAGAAATTCATTTATTTGCGACAATCCACAGACTCTCACGTGTGACCTCTGCGATGCTACCAAAAGGGAAAAGCGGTGTAAGAAATGAAATTCACTCTCTGAAGGTCCATAAAATAAAGAAGATCCCAGCAGCACAATTATCCACCTACGTCAATTAGGCTTTCCACTACGTGGTGGCAAGTCTAAGCAGCAAAAAAAGCACACAGATAATATACTCAACGTACAATACATTTCGTAACCCTGCTTTGGATACAAAGTGAATCGTTTTCTTCACCCAGAGGACAAGGACTTAACACTTATTTCAGCTCTTTTGCCGCCGAAGTGAGTCATATAATGTCTGCTATCGTAATAAACTAATTAGGTATTTCGAAAGTAGACGTAACATGTCTCTTTTAGAGTTACATTTTAGAGTACTATTATTGTGTTTGTGTAGAGGATATCGAAGCCGAACGCAAGGAAGCAGACGCCGTGAAGGCCGTTCGGAGGACTCGACTGAAAATACGTGATAATAGTCATCAATAAGGTCGATCGGTGTAATTCGAGTTGTATTGTAGTACGCTTTCGGCTTCGATAAATATGGAAATACCCTATTATAATATTTTTCACGTAGGAAGGAAGAAATTTGTTGGCGTAGTAGAATAATAAATACTACTTAACTGTATAATGTCTCATACTGAAAGTTGGCAGAACAGTCCGGTTTTTTATTATTAATCTTATTGTTGCTAATATACGACACTCAGCAGATGCATGTCACATCAATCATCATAGTTGATGGTAGAATTTATAAAGACAAAAATATAGACGATTCGTCTACGAGCCAGAAGCACCATCTTTTACACAATGTTAATTTATCGTCAATTTTTATATCTTAAGATAGCAAATAAACAGATGGATCTCCTGATGGAAAGTGTCAATCATCGCCTATAGACACCAAAGATGTTAATGGTGCGTTGCTATCTTATGGCGAGGTCTAATGCCACGTCATACCTTACCTGCTACCTTATCCACCAAAGCGGAACACGACAATAACAAGCATTGACGCTATTGCGGCAGAAATACGAAAAGCGGTGTTACCAAATACCCGGGCGAGACGTTGCGGTACTCTACCAACTAGTAGTCACGATGGTAGTGACATGTACAACAAATCGGTCGCCTTTTACGACCTGCCTGGCAGAACGGCAGTTGGTTTATTCTTCAAAGGAGCCCGGACCAACACGGAGCGTAGTAAAAAAGAAATTTCAGAATTAATAAAAAAATATTTAGTCCGAGTTATTTGAACCCAAGACTTATTCTTATATACCGTACCCTATTTAGTACCGTTACATCACTTTACCGATAATTATGTAGGTGTATTGTATTCGCTATAAACGGATATTTGCATCCATATTTTTTGCATCATTAATTCTTTATTACACCAACGTCCTTATACATCTCCTTACACCAATAATATTCGGTATCTATCAATATATTAAAAGACTGACAACTGCTCATTGACCGTTAAATAAGATAAAAGAAACATAGCAGATGAAAGAAAAAATACACCATGCAATGAGAATGGATACGATGTACATGACAATGTATACAATTTGACCGTTCCATTGGTCGAGTGGTTAGCCCTGATTACGCAAACGACGGGGCTCGAGTTCGATCCCCGACAGGGACAAGCATTTGTGTGATGAGCATAAATGTTAGTATTTCTGGGTTTGGGTGTTTATTAAATATATTCTAGTATTTATATATGTATTTCTATGTTTCGTATCGTTGACTAACACCTATAACACAAGCAAATAATTTGCTTATTTTGGGGTTAGATCAGTAAGTGTAATTGATCCCGTAAATATTTATTATTATTATTATTTATACATGTACCTTGTAAGTATTAGTATGTCGTATTCGCTGGTTGTTTGCATCATAAAATTCGTTTTTATATTAACGTTGTTATTACCCCTTATTTCTAGATCAAAAATTTTATCTACTAGCTGTGTACGCGACATCGTCCGCGTGAAAAAATGTCTAAAATTACTCTAAGTAGCCAAGTTACTACTTATTACAGTAGTTTAAAAGATAGTCCCGGAGTTTTACCCGCAAAATTCCCGTTTCCGTGGGATTTCTGGGATAAAAACTATCTTATGTCCTTTCTTAGATCTCAAATTATCTTTGTACCAATTTTTTTTAAATCGATTTATTAGTTTAGGAGGAATAAGAGACAGACAGACAGAGTTATTTCAGCATTTGTAATATTAGTATGGATTTTATTTAAATAAATTAACTGGCTGACAATTGTCACCTGACTGTCGGGTTGGACATGTAAAAATGATGACAAATAATAGGTTTCGATTTCCCTAAAATAATTTTAGATGGACTACACGACGTCCTTTTTATACTACACGTGTTTGTAAAAAGCTGACATTTCCGGAGCCATGAATAAAATTGATTTCATTTTGTAAGATTACTGAGGTTATACTTCTTTTGGAACGTTAGAGAAAAATGATGAAAGTAAATTTTTACGACTCACGCGCATACCGTCACGGAAAACCGACACCATGAAATTAGCCGGTCAACATTTTAGTTTTTCAAAACTAAGTCCATTTTTTTAATTATGTACAAATTATTCTTTTATAATATTTAAATAAAATTTGTTTAACTAGATAATGCGTTATAATAAAACTTTCTTTCAATGTATTAAACACCTTTTTCTATTATTAAGTGTTGTTTTCTCTAAAAATATAGATAGATAATGTAAAGGATAAAATTTTTATTTTGTTACAGCACAAAGAAGTACAACTTCTTACGTGCGTATATAACATACACACCCGTTTTTTGTAAGATTAATTATTATTTATGTATAACTAGCTGACCTGACGTGTAGCCTCGTCCGCGATGTCTTATAGTTTTTTATATTAACTTTTATCCCCTATGTCAGCCCTTTAGGCATTGATTTTTGAAAAAATAGCCTATGTTTTATCCCGGATCTTCAACTATCTCAATGCCAAATATCATCATAATCATTTGAGCGTTTTAGTTGAGAAAGCGCAACAAACAAACAAACTCACTTTCGCATTTATAATGCTACTAGCTGACCGGCGCAGCTTCGCTTGCGAATTGTTGAACATGTCATCAAATGCTATAATACAAATTTAAATTGCTCAGTGGCACCTTCACACCTACATTCTGTTGGCCCAAAGGCTGACTGGTGGATAATGTCAACAGGCATTAAGTTCGTTTTTTGTACGAAAATGTATATTTTTTATATATTATTTGATATTATATATTATCATACTGTAAAGCAGCCTTTCTCGCTATATAAACTTTACCTTAGCTAAAACTATCTTCATACCAAATTTAACTCAAATCTGTTCAGTAGTTTAATAGATACACAGCCCTGTGTTTTACCTGTACAGCTCCGTTTCCGTGTGATTTTTCGGGATAAGAACTATTTTATGTCCTACGTTAGATTATAAAGTATCTTCATACTTAATTTCACCAAAATCTATTCCGTGGTTTAAAAGACAGACAGTCCCTGGGTTTTACCTAGTTCCTGCTCCCGTGAGATTTTCTAAAGAGATAAAAGCTGCCTTTTACTATTCCCCGATCTCAAACTATTTTCGTACCAAATTTCATCCAAATCGATATACTTGTAAAAAGAGACAAACAGACAGAGTTATTTTCGCATTTATAATATTAGCAGGGATACAGGATTAAATTGTACATAAAATATTTTTCAGAGAACAATATAATTTCTAAAACATACATTATATTAGACTTACCTCAAAGGTAAAAAATATTTTTTTCAGTTCAGCTCATAAAACAATTAAAAAGAAACAGCAGACATGAAACACAATAAATCAATGGGTTATTACATACACGAAATAGATAAAGACTTACCAAACTACACAAATTGATCGTGGAAATAAATTTTCCCCATTTTCTTTAAATGTACATAAATGTTTCCACATATTATTTGTTCGTATTAAGTTATTAAATAATGTCTTCGGACAGGGTTACACTCTCACATATATATACAGACAACGTTCGCCTATAAACATTAAAGTTGTTAATGGTGCGTTGATATCCATGAGGCGAGGTGTTAAGAGCGCGTATTTGATTCGCAACGAAAACTTCATGTTTGTGTTTAAAGTTTTTTCAAGAGCTCTAATAAGAGCTCGTAATAATGCGAGCAGATTATTCGAATGATATTACAGTTTTTGCAAGATTAAGTTTCAATTTACCGCAGGTTCAAAATTTGATCGGCTAACAATTGCGCGCGAGTATTTATTAATTTTTAATTTAATTTAATAATTCGTCTAAATAAATGAGTTCATATTATAACGGACTGAAAAAAATCCGTATATTGAGCATTACCTTAATTAACACATAATAAATATTTTAGGTTTCTATTAAAATATTTACTGGTGAAAAAAAATGTTATATTAAAAGTGAACTGATTTTGACATTTTTTAATATCTAATAATAATATTTTCGTTATTTTAACTCTGTGTTGCACTTAAGGACCATATATCCTGTTGGAAAAATGCATAATATAAAATATTTTGGCACATTACAATGGTTGGATTCATCCTGAAAGATAATTCTGACGTCTATTTTCGTAAAACGCTATGTATGGATTGTCTTCGTTTTAAAAACCGTTATCAAAAATTATATTTTTGCTCTTTCAGTGCACTAAATCAAGATTTAGTCTAGCAAAAACTGTAATATCATTCGAATATTCTGCTCACATTATTACAATATTGCTCTGGAAAAAACTTGAAAACATGAAGTTTTCGTTGCAAATCGAATACACGCTCTTAATGCTACTTGCATAATTTTACTTGACGCTATTGCGATAGGAATAGGTAAGTAAGGCGGAGGTACCAGAACCCGGGTGAGACGTTCCGGAACTTTATCATCTAATAGTCTCAAAAGTGGTGATGAGTATAACCAATCATTTATCTTTACGAACTGCCTGGCAGAATCGCATATGATCTATTCTTGAAAGGGGGCTCGGACCAACACGGGTATACATAAATTATTATCATGTTTATGACCCAGTTTCAACACAGACATTAAAGATGATAAATTTTCATAATGTATGTAAGTAATTTATCTTAAGAGAGTATAAATGTAACTTATAAAACGAGCATGTTAAGATTTACCACTTTTACTTGACGTTTATGGCGAGCTATCTCAGCATCGCGGTGGGTATCACACGGCTCATTTCACACGCTAACCACTACGTAGAATATAGTACTGAGATGTCCACTACCACGATCAAATGTTTAAATTTAAAAACACAAATTTTCTATCAATTTTTAACAGAACATTTTGAATTGACTTTCCAAAAAAAGGTTATCAATTCGGCTGTATGTTTTTTTGTGTTACATCAGAACTGGCCATTAAAGACCATTTAAGGACTGATTTTGAAAATTCTTATTTTGTTTGAGAGGTATACTTACCATGTGGTCCCATTTTAATTTGGTGAAGATCTGATGTAAGTATCCTAAGATACAGGAAATGGTAAAACGGTTGCTTCAATTTTACTGCGTTTAAAAAATCTTATATATAAAACTCTCGTGTCACAATTTTCGTTCCCGTACTCCTCCGAAACGGCTTGATCGATTTTGATGAAATTTCGTATGCATATTCAGTGGGTCTGAGAATCGGCCAACATCTATTTTTCATCCTCCTAAATGTTAAGGATTGTCCACCCCTAATTTTTTTTATTTTATGGACAAAAATTTTTATTTTTATTTTTTTATGATTCAGCATTGAAAAATATACACAACTCTTAATTTTCAACTCTCTACGATCAACCCCTAATTTTTAAATAAATAATTTATATGGCAAAACAACGTTTGACGGGTCAGCTAGTTAAATATGAAATACTGGCCGAGTTTTTTTTATATCGTTAAAGAGTATAAAAACAAGTGGCTTTTGATGAAAAAAAAAAACAGAAAGTATAAAGTCACTACGTCGAAAGGAACCACCATCGACTATAGAGACCAAATATGTTAATGGTGCGTTGCTATTCATGTGGCAGAATGGTAATGCCAACAACGCCAATATATTTACCGTCTACCTTGACCAAACCGCAACACGGCATTGACAATTATGACAATATTGCGACAGGAATACGTAGGGCGGTGGTATCTAGCTCAGACGATAAGGTAATCACGGTGGTAGTGACAACTAAATTTATCGTTTGATTTTGACAAAAATTTGTGTTTCGTTATTTAAACATGGACTTATTTTCAAGTGCAAGTAGAATTATTGTTCAGTCGTATCAAAAAAGACATACTGTTCCAATGAAAAATCGTTTTGTAAAAGAAAAAATGCAGAATATTCTCTAAAATGAGTAAAAGTAGTATTATATCTAGACATCATAATACATAATACATCTTAATAAAAATCTCTTAATAAATATCGTCTCTGTGGTCTAATGGTCCAGCGTTGGCGTTGACCACATGAGGTCCCGGGTTCAATTCCCGGGTCGGGCACATAAAAAAGTGTCTTTTCAGTTTTTTGAGAAACACAAAGTTGCTCGGGATTGGAAAGTGCCCCGTTGGCGATAGGCTTGCCACCTATCACATGTGTGTGATGTGGGACCAAGTATCTTCGGCTAATCGTGGGTGCACTTGTTGTACCTCTGCCTACCCCTTCGGGGATATGGGCGTGAAGATACTTTTAATAAAAATCTCATTTTATGTATTTTTTCTTTGCCTGTTGAATTGCAGATCAATAGCTTAGGGAATGATGATGACAATAGCGATGACTGTAATGCTGTTCGTTCTTGTTAAGTAAGAAAATATGGTGATAATATAAATGGTGATAGAAATAGTGAGGTCTATGGCATTGATATATTAAAAAGGGAAGATACGTTACGCTCTAACATCGCAATCGCTAAATCTAGGCTCGGTCTGCCGAGCGCAAAGTGATGCGACGAACGTAGTAAACTACGTTTCTCTCACTTACTATCTCACATATCAAACAATAATTAAATTTTATTTTCAAACAAATTGTTTTAGCCATACTTACGAAAAGAAAGTACTCCCGTGTGACTTTATTTTTTTCGTAAGTGATTATATTACTGATAGAATACACAAAAAGGCATTTTGATGCGTGTTTAATGGCAAAAACAGTTGGAAAGTATAAGCGTATGATATGATGCCCGCGCGTGATTTATTATCACTGTGTCTATGGGCCTAGTTTTGTAGGACCGGGCGCGTGTTGGTTCCGGGCTCTGTTGAAGAATAGACCAACTGCCGTTCTGCCAGGCAGGTCGTAAAAGGCGACCGATTGTCTATGCGAGTCACTAACACCGTGGCTAGTAGGTGGTAGAGTTCTGCATTGTCTCGCCCGGGTCAGGTACCACCGCTTTACCTATTCCTGCCGCGATAGCGTCAGTGCTTGTCGCTGTCGTGTTCCGGTTTGGAGGGTAAGGTAGCCGGTAAACTTATGCATGTGGCATTAGACCTCGCCACAAGATAGCAACGCACCATTAACACCTTTGGTGTCTATAGGCGATGGTTGACTCTTTCCATCAGGAGACCCATCTGCTAGTTTGCTATCTTATGATATAAAAAAAGACTAGGTAACGTATCCTCCCCTTTTTAATATATCAATGGTCTATGGTAAAGAATTTCATATTGTTATACCATAAATAATTCATTTCTATTATCTTTGTTTACCATGCAAGTTATCCTTCGCAATAGTCTTTGTTTTATTATATTTTCTTTAAACAAACTTAAAGTACAGAAGTAAAACATAAAACTTTTGCCTTTTTAAATACAATAAATAAAAACATATTAAATACACGAATATTTGCTAGAGGTGACATTCCAAAACATGCGATTAACAACAAACATAAAACACAAGGCTGTTAATGCAATATATGTCTTAAAAGATACAAAACTGGTAATGGTTGAAACATGACTTTAAAATGATAAAAGTTTAAGAAATAATAAAATCACAATAGAGTAATTATTTTTTTATTACTTTTATTGTGTGAGTTTCACAAGGGCTCGATTAAGGTTAGACCATTGGTAGGGGTAATTTGGATAAGCGCGTAGCGTTTCACGACAGATTATAATTATTAAAAGTAATTGCAAAGTAATTGTTTCCATAAAAAATGTTATACACGCAATGTTTTATGCAAATTAAGATCATAATCGATATTCGTGATCGTATCGAGAGTAAAATTTAATTAAACTAATTCTGGCGATACGGTTCAGTAGTTGCAAAATTGCTCGTATGTACGATTTACACAATGTTATTGTTTATTGCTTAATAATAACACAACTTCATTAATAATTAGAAAGTGAGAGTTGGATGAATATAACTTTTTTATATTATTATTAACTACATACTGTCTCACCCGCGAACAGAGTATATATTGGTGACATCATTACCATTGGCATATATAGATGGAATCCGGATGAGCCATGTCCGCCCCAGGATGTTGGGTTACCGATTCGAAATTTTAGGCTGGACACCGAAAACACTGCACACAAAAATCATTGAATTTAAATTACTAGGAACAACCAAGAAATCTATGTATAAACTTTAAAGTAATACCCTTAAAGTAATACCACGGGCCAACATTGCAATTGATATTGCGAATCACGAATTGGGCTGTACAGCCATCAGCGTAGGTGTGACAAGAGGTCCTTGATCATGAATAAAGGTAGGATTTAATCATCATTATCAAGGGCCTCTTTCATACCCAAAAAAAGGAAAGTTAGCTAGGATTTTACCTAAAAATGTGAGAAGGATTTATATTATAAGATGGCGAACAAGCAGATGGGAAGAGGAACAACCGCCTATAGGCACCAAAGATGTAAATTGTACGTTGCTATCTGTGTAGTGGGGTGGCAAAGCCACTTGCATAGGTCTACCAGCTACCTTACCCTCTGACGTTATTGCGGCAAGAATGGGGAAGAATTACCGCACACCGAACTGCAAAATGCTAGCGTATGATCGAGCAAAATTTGGACTGCTCGACCATGCAGGCGGCATGCTCGCTTTTTCGTGCGGGTTGTCAGGCGGGCCTGCATGACCTGGATGCCTGGACCAGCGGGGCGACGGACGATTTTTGCCGAGCGAATCGGGCGCGCGTTGTGGGACGCGGCGAGTGATAAGACAAATGTATGATCACACTATACGGGAGACTAACAGTAGTCAATCTACATACATTTGATATTCGAGTAACGCACACATAAACACCTCTCACGGACGCGATATCTTGGAACGGTTCGGGACAGTTTGTACTGCACCAGTCCAAGATATCGCGTCCGTGAGAGGTGTCTATGAGTGCTATGCTCGAATATTATTTTGACCGCCCGTTGGTCGAGTGGTTAGCAAACCTGACTACGCAATCGATGGGGCTCGGGTTCGATCCCCGACGGGGACAAGCTTTTGTGTGATGAGCATAAATGTTTGTATTTCCGGGTTTGGGTGTTTATTAAATATATTCTAGTATTTATATATGTATTTCTATGTATTAGTATCGTTAACTAACATTTATAACACAAGCAAATAATTTGCTTACTTTGGGGTTAGATCAACAAGTGTAATTTGTCCCGTGAATATTACTTGTATGTAACATTGACTTCTGTTAGTCTCGAAATATTCTATGGCACATTCAGCACAGAGCACGGCGGGCGGCGCCCTTAGCGTATAGTCTAGGAACCAGAATGGTTTAGTTGTAGTTGCTGAGAAAATACACTATAAACATTTTAAAAATTTTCAAATTCTTATTAGGCCAGTAATTTGTAAGTCTGGTCAACACATACAGATACAATTTTTCTTTCTTCCCACAATGTTAAATACTCATAAAAGTAATATAAGTAGTGTCGCCAAAAAATCGATAGTTTTAATCTAGAAACGCCATAACGTCGATAGTATCGATAGTATTGAACGCTGCAAGTAAATAAACTATCGATTGCGTCGATAGTATCAATCATTGGAGATAAACAAAGTATCGTATCGATTCTATCAATAGTATTGTTAGATAATATTGAATTGACTATCGATATATTCAATCCTATTGATAGTTTGTACAATCGATTTATGTCGCATATTTTTCAATTTCAGAAGGGAACCAAAACCTGTATAGTATTTCCCGTTGATCTAGAATCCTCGGAATCCTCGGTATGCGACTCCAACTCTCATTTGACCGGTTTTTATGTTTGTTACATAAGAACTTGATTATTTATGAAACGATTTTTAAAAAAAATTTAAGGGTATATTTCTCGTGTGTTCCCATTTTAATTTGGTTAAGATCTGGTTCAGGGTTCCGTGGATACAGGGCATGAAAAGTCGGTTACTACAGTTTTACTGCATTAAAAATTATTTGATATTACATTTTAATAAGTTAAAAAGGTACATGTCGCTAAAATAACTTGGTAATTTTTAAATTACGCCACCTCACAAAATTCGCAAATCACTTCCTATAGAAAATCTATTACAAACTGTCAATCATCTTCAAAATGTAAATACGCAACGTAATTGTGACTGCAAGAGACGTAACTTCTTTAAACGAAAGTGCTTTCTCAATGTTGACGGGTGACTTGTTATTTTTTGCTTTTCTAATACTTTCCTGAGTAGAAAAATGGTCATGATTTTAAAAAGTTAGTTTGTTCTGTCGTATTAGTGGCAATGCGAAAGGATCCTAAATTCAATTATTTATTGCTTACTTACAAAGATAATGCTATTTATTGTAAATATCATTGTTTATATTAACTGTTTCGTGATTCAAGGGTAAGCTTATTCGGCTCAGATCCTGAGGTCCCGGGTTCGATTCCCGAGTTGTTGTCCTAAAATGTTGTGTTGGCTACATAATCCATACGTCGAAAAATGTCAAAGTAATGTCAAGAAACACTGTATTAAATTTTTTGTCACTGATAACTCCCAAATAAATCGACAAATCGACCAATTTTGATCCAATGTTTCTAATGGCCGTGGCTGGCACTTTTCGAAAAACGCACATCTAGTAAGGTAGCGGTTATGACCTGCCCGGTAAAACGACAGTCAGTTCTTTTCTTCAAAGTAGACCGGACCAACACGGGGAAAAATATGGAATCTTTTATTATTAAAAACTAAATCCACATTGGTCTTGCAGTATCGACTTTGATACACACGCACGAGGATTTTAGTTGAAACCTGGCCGGGTAAGTGGTAAGTAAGTTTTATTATGCAGCAAATTCGTGAACTTCACGATAATGATTCATTACAGTAGGCGAGTTCTCGAAAAAATTTGACGCGCACCGAAAGAAACTTTTTTCTGAAGAAAACTTTTTGTTTTAATAACACAACCTTAGTTTTAATAAATAACTACAGTTAATATTGGAATTTTTAGTTTCAATGCATACATACTTATGTGGTCATTTGGAAAAGGGCTTTAGACACAAAACCTCAGCATACTTATGAGGGCGAACACTAATTACTAACTTCGTGGCGTTTCACGGTCTGTACGTTTAGAAGACGCTTTGACTTACTTTCATGAATTGCGTCACTAACTACTGTTCGTATTTCCCCCAGTTCGCATGGGAGCTCCCCAGCGCCAGCTTTTTTCTTGATCGCATTCAGTTTGCAGAAGTGTTCATATCGTTGAGAACAAGACCAATCGTAATAGGTTTCTTTGGAGAAGCATAGAGACATTAATTCGCTCTGTATTATTTAGGTATCCCATTTATCATGGACTGTTTGTGTTCTGAGAAATATTTCGGGTTATTTCTCCCCACTGATTTTTAGCATCACGTCGACATTAAAAACTTTACCCTCAATGTCGAAATACACAACTTTGCAATTTCCCTTTCCCCACATTACTGTTCAGTGAAATCAATTACCGGCAGGGGTCTGAACTATTCGTTCACTTAGGGATGATGACGAAGGGACGAAAAAAAGCTTACTCATCCTTATGATGCCGGTGACTTAAGACCTCCAGTATTGATACCTTCTATGGAGACTATTTATTGTAGACCTGATGCAAATGCTGAACTGGTTAGTATTAGTAAATAAAGCAGAATAAAACAGTACAAGTATAATGAAGATTAAATATGGAGCGTATAAGGGACGGTCGACTGAAAACTTAAGATAATATACATATACCATTTTACGCTCTTGTCATGATGACAATTCATTTTTTTGTAAGGAATTCAAAATTTGCGTTTTATTATTTTTATTTTTTTTATTTTCACGCAACGCAATGTAAAGCGTACGTTGTTACGACTCGTTGCGCCAGTGAAACTCTCGAATTTGCCGTTTATTTAAGGCGGTATGTGGTACCTAATACATTACTTATTTTGTGTATTTCCTTAAATTTTATAACTTTTTGAGAAAAGTACTGTACAGTAAGTATTACAATAAATCAGATTATAAAAATTAAGGTGAAAAAATCGTCAAAAAATAAAAAAAAATTTCATTGGTTTTCATCTCAAAATCATGGTCCACAGCTTTCGATTTTCGGTAGTAAAAAAAGCCACTCCTTATACACTATTATTTTGATAGAGTTATATCTATATAGATTTCATTACGTGCTGAAGGTGTTAAGTGTTGAAACAGACTTATTATATTTAAAAATCGGCCAAGAGCGAGTCGGTCTCGCGCACGAAGGGTTCCGTACCATCATCTTTAAGAAATACGAAAAAACACGTTTATTTTATGGAGACTCTCGATAACCCCTAAAAAATTAATTTTTATTTTTAGTATTTGTTTTTTATAGCGGCAACGGGAATACCTACATAATTTGTGAAAATTTCAGTTTTCTAGCTATCACGGCTTTTGAGATACAGTCTGGTGATAGACTGTCAGTCAGACAGACAAACAGACAGACAGCGAAGGCTTAGTAATAGGGTCCCGTTTTACCTTTTAGGTACGGAACCCTAAAAATTATATTATTGGTAAATGTACGATTCTAATAATTCTAAGAAACTATCTTCGTTCGAAGACCCCGAGAATGTTATAAGTATGGATGCTTTAGCAGGATACAAGGCCACACCCATAGATATACGCGCTACACTAGAGCAATACCGAAAGCAACAGCACTGACATGATATTAGGCATTGACATCATCTTGAAGAGTTTTCGTAAAATCCACAGACCACATAAGTCGCGAAACCCTATCGATTGCGCTAAAATTATTTTTATCTGTATTACCAACAACGCTTCACACGACCATTAAAATTGACTTAAAATTGCTGACTTGGTTACAAAACTTTAAATTTTTGTGCTAATATAAGATGTTGCCAACATAACATACGATATTATTAATAATAATACATAAATTAATATATCTTGAAAAATAACATGATTTGACAATTT
The DNA here is from genome assembly GCA_036924255.1 of Apodemia mormo. Lineage (NCBI taxonomy): Eukaryota > Metazoa > Arthropoda > Insecta > Lepidoptera > Riodinidae > Apodemia > Apodemia mormo. The sequence goes on from JAUPFN010000011.1 coordinate 32,077,666, forward strand.
GATGGTGGTTGCAATGAATAAATAATTACTGGATGCCTGTAAAGTTGGTCTCTGTTGTCAAAATAAAATATTAAAGTAATTTCATGTCGCCCTCCACAAGGTTTTTGGAGTCATTTATATTTTTAATTAATATTTCTATTGTTTAAGTAGCCCAAAATGAATTTTGAAGGTGACCGGGGACTAACTTCACACTTTGTAAAGTTTTGTAGCAAGAAATGTATTGACCTGATTCGTCTATGTAGCAAGAAATGCATTGAACGAGATATTAAAAAAATGGAATAAGGATAACGTGTCATCTAAGAAATCTTTGGGAGGACGCTCCGTTAAAAACAAAATATGCCCAGGAAGAACGACTTAATGTGCTTTTCAAAGCACAAATAGCGAGCGGTGATTCGACACATGAGAAAACATGAATTTGAATACTGGACGCTCTTGCTACTAGGCTACTGCCACTACTTCATCGCCCAATAATTGAGCTGGGCTGGAATTTTATCATAGGATAATAATCAAATTGGCGATTCTTCTGATGGAAAGAGATAACCATCGCCTACGGACATCAAAGATGTTAATGTTACTATGTGGTACGCCACATGCATAAGTTTTCCAGCTATTTTACTTTTAAACTTGAATTTATATTGTATATATTGTACATATATAGTGCTTTTAGCACTTGTATTGTTTTACTTGGTATTTATTAACACCAACAGGTTTCGCGTTTTAAGCTATCCACCAGGGAAACAAATCAATATTGTTCTAACGGCACAGCAGCAACAATTGTGGCAGGAATATAAAAAACTGAGCCGTCACGGGACTCCTATATTTTATTAAGTAAATATATATCTCCTGACAAAAGACAACAATCACCTAATTAACCAAAAACATGACTGATACCTTGATATATACAAATCTACTTTAGTCTTGAGGCCAAAACACCAATAACCAGCACTGCGTTATGTCAGTAAGAAGAGAAAACGCATCAATCATATTATAATAGATTAATAAAATTAGATAAAATCGATGCAATTAGGTTTTACAAACTATGACCAGCATGAAAATCAATTTTTAAGTTTTCAAGATAATTGTAATTTGAATCATAGGTTTTCTTAATAGACAATAACTAAAATAATAGGATAGTGTGGTAGGCCAACACCTGTAAGAAAACTTGTAGTAAAAACATTGCATACATACCTTTAAGTATAATAACAATTTTCATTGGTCTCATTTCACGTCCTGGTGGTTCCAATAAATCATCAATTGTTACTACATGTCGAGCTTTAGTGAAAGGCTGTGCAGGTGGAGGAGTTTCCTTTGTTTTTTTATTTGAAGTGTCACTTACATCACTTTCTTTGCTAAGACCTCTTTTACGACTTCCACTCTCTTTGCTTTGACTACGATTTCTATTGTTGTTTCTAACTCTATATCTGTCTATTCCTGGATTCTTATCTCTTTGTAATTCCCTATCTCGACTTAAATCTCTCTCTCTACTTACTTCTTGTGGTCTTATATCTCCTCGGCCCATATCTCTATCTCCTCCTCGGTCCCATTCCATATCTCTACCTCTTCCTGTATCTCTGTCTCTTCCAATGTCTTTATCTCGTGCAAAATCTCTGTCTCGCTCAAAATCTCTGTCTCGCTCAAAATCTCTGTCTCGCCCAAAATCTCTGTCTCGCCCAAAATCTCTATCTCGTCCAAAATCTCTGTCACGTCCATAATCTCTATCTCGTCCATAACCTCTGTCAAGACCTAAATCTCTTTGCCGTCCTACATTTCGATCTCTTTCAAAGTCTCTATCATCTCGTTCTCTGTCAATAGCCCTCTCTCTGCCAACCTCTCTTCTTTCATAGTGTCTCTCCCTATCTCTGTAAATTTCATCTCGTTTATTAAAATGACTGTCATTTTTTCTATCACCAGTTCTTCTATTAAAGAATTCTTCATCCCTAACTGGTCCCTTGGAATAATAGTCATTTCTAAGATCACTACTATCATAGTTTTTATATGGGTCTTGATATTTATCGTAATTGCTTCTGTTGTCATCAAATTCTCGTCTTCTAGGCTTTCTTCCGAATAAATCCTCTACCTCTTTTTCAAAGTTCCTCTTCGCACCAATATTATCGTCATCTTTACTTTTGTAGTTATAATCAAATGTGTGAACAGGCTCAATAAAATCGCGAGCTAAAAACAAGAGGTATTATAGAGATAAAATTATATTGAAGGATGAAATGGCATCTGCATGTTAATTAAGTACATAATGAACCTATAAACTTAATAGGCAGAGCACAATGTGATCAAAAACCGTACCGTAGTGAAATCCGGGAAAATAGGTGGATAAATAAAGTGTGTTTGTTTTACACAGAGACCACATGAATAATAATAGACACGCCATTGGGAAGGAGGCATGTCACCGTGCTTATGAGCAAACGCCCCTATTACTGTCAAAAATGTCATACATTTATAGGTTACTAGCTGTTGCCCACGACTTCGTCCGCGCGGATTTCATTTACTCCGCACAGCTCCTCCCCCTTAGGTGATAGCGTGATAATATGTAGCCTATATGTTGACCCGACCTGTTAGTAATATTCATGCAAAATTTGAAGTAAATCCATGCAGTACTTTTTGAGTTTACCCCGGACATACATACAGCCAAACAGACAAATAGATAAGCAGACAAAAAGACAAATAGACAAAAATTCTAAAAACTATATTTTTGGCTTCTATATCGATTGTAAATCACACCCCAAGTATTCTTTTTAAAAAATATACAATGTACAGTTTCGACTTTCCTACGATTTTATTATATGTATATATATATATATATATATATATATATATATATATATATATATATATATATATATATATATATATATATATATATATATGTATATATATATATATAAATATATATATATATATCGTGAAAAATAGAAATAAACCATGTTGTACTGTTTTATCGTACCAAATGAGATCACAAGGTTTAAAAATTACACTTGAAATTTATTTTGTTGGTAAGTAGTATAACTTTGTATTTAGGGATGTACGTATCGAATCTATAATCTATAAAGGAAAATGTTTTAATACTTTTCTAATTGCGTCATTGAATAAATACGTAGAAATCAAACAACCTTTACCGTTATTTACTGACGTTATTGATGTTTAATATAGGTTTCTGCTTCAATAACTTTCAAGATGACGATAATTATAATTGCATAACTGTAGAGAAATTGTATATCTGATGCTATATTTATTGAATGTAGAAGATACGTCTGACTTCGTGCTTAAGAAGCACGAAGCCAGATGAATATGTTTGTAATATTATTTCAATATTAATATTGTAAAAAAAAAGTATCTTCACGCCCGTATCCCCGAAGGGGTAGGCAGAGGTACAACAAGTGCACCCACGATTAGCCGAAGATACTTGGTCCCACAATGTGATAGGTGGCAAACCTATCGCCAACCGGGCACTTTCCAATCCCGAGCAACTTTGTGTTTCTCAGAAAACTGAAAAAACACTTTTTTTAAGTGCCCGACCCGGGAATCGAACCCGGGACCTCATGTGGTCGACGCCAACGCTGGACCACTAGACCACAGAGGCGACTATTGTAAACATAGACTTATAATAATTCTATGATTGTAAATGGGAAAATTTAGATGTTTGAATGGGTGGATGTTTGTTACTTAATCACGCAAAAATTACCAAACGGATTTGAATAAAATTTAGCACACAGATAAATTATGATCTGGAATAGCACACAGTAACTTCTTATCTCCGAAAAATTAGGTGAATCGCCAAAAACTTTTAAGCCTAATCGCCTATAATGCAGCGGACTGCACTTTGCAGCTAGTACGAATTATAAAATTGTTTGCATTAAATACGGTACAATAAGATCTTTAAATTGAATACACGAGTGGATGAAGGTAAAAGAAACAAAAACAAAAACTCGAGAAAATTAGCGTTAAAGGTTTTTTAGTTGTAGAAAACGTAATTTGTGAGTTATGAAATGATTCTAGATTTCTAAAAATTATAGATGTGCTGTCCGCACGATTTCTTTCGCGCGGAAAAATTTCTAAAATAAAAGCCGTATAGTTCCCGTTCCTATGGAATTTCTGGGATAAAAACTATTCTATATAGTCAAGTCTCTAACTGTCTTTGTGCTAAAATTCATCTAAATCGGTTCAGTAGTTTAGGCGTGAAGAAGAGACTGACAGACAGACAGAGTTACTTTCGCGTTTATAATATTAGTATGGATTATGTATTTATTGAAAAACATAATATTATTCGAAAAAATATGATATTTAGGTGGGCTATTTATACAAAAAAAATCGTACATAACACTTTCATTCACATACATGTCAATTGTGTAAATAAAACAGGACGTGTTTATTGCATTAAAAGTTCACTTAACATACATGCATACATACAGATCTTCACGCCAATTCCCCTACAGGGTAGGCAGAAAACACCGGGTGCCTTACATTACGATCCTTGCAGACTTGTCTCGATTCCTCCACATTCGTTACACATACAACCACGCCGGTTGCGAAAACTCTTGATATCACGTTCGGACAATACCCGAACTTGGTCTTCCTCCTGCGAGTGTTATGTCCCATACTTTCCTTAGCAATCTCATCTTGATCGCATTGATTCTACTTTCATGCCCTTTTTGACATAATATCCAAGTCCAACTCTCACTTCCATGCGTTGAAATGCGTTAGGATAAGCACGTAATTATATTTTGTAATAATATTAATCTCATTCTTTAGCGAAATTTCTCTCGAATAGAAACTGTTGATTTAAAGTATAATAAAGAAACCGAAAGTCATGTTTATTTATAAAACGCATCACAGAAAATCTTAATAGGTGATTATTTAAAAGCAAACACTTTTTTTATATAGCGTCAATACTTGATGTCTTATTTATTGACTTACCCAACTAGGTACCAGGAGATTGCCCAATGCGATAAATGCAGCATTTCATGTAAAATTATTTTAACTCTTAAACAATTAAAAGATGATATTGAATCTTAAACAATTAATAGATGAACTACTACCAGAATAATTTAAAAAAACCGTTCTTTCCAGAATTACTCCCGATTCTTAGACATATTATTTATTTCTCTCATCTTTTTACCCTCAGCGTGGATGTCAGCTTTTGTTATACTTCTCCCGAAACGTACTTCGCATACTAACTTTTCCTATTTCCATCCCATATCTATTTTACCTTTTTTGTCCAAAAGTTCTAAAACATATTGTTCACAAACAGATGTCTCAATTTCTTCTAAAGTTTAATTTATTAAATCCCTATTAATCCGGTTTCTCATTTTCTTCATAATTGAATACGCATATCCGGATATAACTGAAGAGGATCCCATAAAACTCGAACGTTTACAGAATGTTTGTTTACACTTTAACTTTAAATGCCGTCACCGAGGCTTTAGTACCATTGAACTCCATCTTGTTTCGGCGACCCCATTCTTCTACTTTTATTTACATGTCTTCTTCTTACCGTTAGCAATCCAATAAATCCCCGATATTAAGAAGAAACTTAAAGTAACTTAACAAAAAAAGAAACACGAGCCATATTTTACTACTTTTTTATATCATAAGATAGCAAACAAGCAGATGGGTCTCCTAATGGAAAGAGTCAACCATCGCCTATAAGACACCAAAGATGTAAAGGTGCATTGCTATCTTGTGGCGAGGTCTAATGCCACATGCATAAGTTCACCGGCTATCTTACCCTCGAAATCGGAACACGAAGTGACGACAACAACACATCACTGACGCTATTGTGGCAGGAATAGTGAAGGCGGTGATACCAGATCCGGGCGAGAAAACGCAGAACTCTACTACTTCTGACAAATCGTTCATCACTCACACAGCCTCGCACCAGTCTAAATGTAATACAACTGAGATTCACAATATTTTAATTTACTTTAGTTAACAGTTTATTGTTGACTATCCGTCATATGGGCAAGAAAAAATTTAAAAGTTTCGGTGTACATCTAACGTTATCTAAGGCTAGAATAGGGGGTGAAATGTACTAATGAAAAACTATATGGACGTCATCTTAATCCATTCCAGATAGTTTATTTATAATCCTATAGAAAAACAGCCTTGCAGTTATTTGAAAACTTTCTGGGTTTTCGGATTCTATTTCTATCTTTCTTTCTTCGAGACCTTACTTTATATGAGGTACATTGAATATTTTGAAATAAAAACCAAATAGGTGAACCTATTCATAGTCATCAATGAAACAGCAACTAAAACTGGAACTAATTACATATAATCTTTTTAATCGCAATAATTATATACATATTTATAAACAGCAAATAAAAAGTCATGTCATAGTTGTTGAATTTAATGTACTAGTTGAGAAGAAACTGAGCATATGGAAAGTTAATATACTTAATTAAATTTACAAATTTTGCTGATATGCATGTTTGAATATTGCAAAGCCACTTGAATAAGAAAGGAACTTGGTTTTGAATGTTTGAGTCAAATTTCCCACCTAAGCAATAACTAAGTAAGTTCTCATACATGAGACTTGACTGAAAAATAGCATTTAAGAAAAAAATATTTAACAGTTGTCGGAATATCATTTAAATAAAATTACTTTAATGATTTTCTTTTAAATTAAAGCTTTCAGACGACAATTAAATCTAATGTTGAAATAAAACTTACGATACGATACGATTTGATCGAAAATACAATATTTTACGGCCCTGATACAATCATATTTTTTCACGAGTCTGCCAACACTGATGTAGGGTAAACAGAATGCTCAGTCATAGTTTGTATTTGAATTAAGGTGTACTGTTCTAAAGGTTTTATTTATTTATTTATTTGCATTCCACAATGTTTACAAGATGTTAGATTAAAATAATGCTTAAATCATCGTGGACCCTGTCGGGTATAGCAATGGTAAGGTAAAAAAGAGGAATATACTTATATATCTTATTTAATTATCATTATAATAAATGTAATTATTTATAAGAAATGTTTAATTAGCATTGAATTAGATTTATTATTTACATTTTTTTTTTTTATAGAAAAAAGGGGCAAACGAGCAGGAGGCTCACCTGATCGTAAGTGATTACCGCCGCCAATGGACAGCCACATCACCAGAGGTCTTGCAGCTGCGTTGCCGGCTTTTTAAGAAGGAGTATGCTCTTTTCTTGAAGGTGCCTAAGTCGTATCCGTTCGGAAACACCCCCGCCGGCAATTGATTCCACAGAGGAGTAGTGCGTGGTAAGAAGTGCCTAGAGAATCGCACAGTTGTGGATTTCCAGACATCGAGGTGATGAGGATGGAACTTTGAGTTTTGCCGCGATGTCCGATGATGAAATTCAACAGCAGGGATCAATACAAATAGTTTGTCGGAACACTCTCCATGATAAATGCGGTAAAAGATGCTAAGCGAACTCTCTAATATAATGCTAAGCGATCTCTGCGTAAAGCCAAGGAGTCAAGCCGATTGGAGATTGCTTGGTCGTCAACGATTCGAACCGCTCTACGCTGAATGCGATCAAGTGGAAGAAGCTGATACTGCGGAGCTCCCGCCCAGAGATGAGAACAGTACTCCATGTGCGGGCGAATTTGCGCTTTGTAAAGTTGCAAGCGATGAGAAGGCAGGAAGTACTGTCTCGCTCTACTGAGCACACCGAGCTTTTTTGAGGCTAATTTAGCCTTTTCTTCCAAATGATTACAGAACTGAACGTTGTTCGATATGTCAACGTCAAGAATTCCAATATTGGCTGAGGTTGTCAGGAGAGTGTTCTCAAAGCGAGGTGATACGACAAAGGCCGACTTTTTAGCGGTGAACGCACACAGCTGTGTCTTCCTGGGGTTGAATTGGACTAAGTTGAGTCGACCCCATTCCGAGATTTTTTCGAGCTGAGTCTCGATTTCAGACACTAGCTTGTCCCGATTCTCATTGACGTGGTCCCGAGAAATACCGCTATGACCGGAGTACAAAGCATCACCAGTACTGTCATCTGCATAGCAATGAATATTACTAATTCGCAACATGTCATTGATGTGCAGAATAAACAGTGTAGGCGATAGCCGCAGCCTTGCGGAACACCAGCATTGACAAATTTAAGGTCGGAGCACGCACCGTCGACTACGACTTTGATGCTCCGATCAGCCAAAAAACTGGTGATCCACTTGCATAATTTCCCGGGAAGCCCATAAGAAGGGAGCTTTGAAAGAAGCGCTTTGTGCCAAACCCTATCAAAGGCCTTCGCTATGTCTAAACTAACAGCCAATGCCTCCCCCTTGGACTCAACTGCCTGCCTGCAAAATTTATAATTTTATATAAATTTATTTTACTATTTAGCGGCAGCAGGTTTTTTTACTATTTAGCAAGCAAGCAGGTGATTCTCCTGATGGAAAGAGACAATCATCACTTTTAGACGCCAAATATGTTAATAGTTCGTTGCTATGTATGCGGGATAGTAATTTAACATGCATAATTAATTAAGTTTTCTGACTCTGTTACTCTTGAAACTGTAACACGGCATTGACAAGTATTGACGCTATTGCGATACAAATTAAGCGGCGATACCAAAAACCCGAGCGAGACGTTGCAGAACTTTACTAATTAGTAAAAAAAATGTAAAGTATTACTTGGTATTACGACGCTACATAATATTGCTGCATTTGCTAACAAGCTGATCCTACGAATAAAAAATATAGAATTTATACTTTCCATCGTCGGCACTTGGTGAAACTGCATCATATTGATTTTGTCCAACACTTGTACTATTTCACAAATAAATATTTCACAACTAACATTTAATTATTGTAAAGCCGACCGGTTTCGCCAATTGTAGCATCATCAGGGCCTTTAGATTATTTAAGTACATATTACTTGAACATTACAAATACACACGCACGTTTTGCGTTTATAACTAACATTATTAATATTTCACATTAGTAATATTTCACAACTAACATTAAATGTTAGTTGTGAAATATTTATTTATGAAATAGTACAAGTATTTGACAAAATTAAAAAATATAGATCTTTCTCAAATTAATTATTTTCAAAAGCTTCTCAATTCCAATATTCTTTGGCAAATTTTCGCAACGCGGTATTCAGCAGCAGCCATTACGCTTTATTTATTATGGTCGCATGCGGCTTGTGTTTCATGTAAAATTAAAATACGTAAATTTGTTACCACCGCCTAAAAGTACTATATAGTGCATTTATTTATACCATACGGCTGTAACAAAACTGATCATTTTTTAATTCTAATAATCAGAATTTGATTTAGCTGCGGTAATATTTATTATATAAAGACTACTATCTACTAATGTACTAGACAAGGCATGCGCCACGCCACTTGTGAGCCACCAAAGTGGAGTCCATGGACATCTACTTCATTCCGATTCCGGCCGATTCATGAGCCGCGGTGAGACGCGGTGCGTGTTCCAAACACTCAAAACTTTAAAAAGTTGAATTGTTTTACAGAATAGTTTTACACTTATAACATTTTCTACCATATATTACCAGTGTCTTTCAAAGTGTGGGTCTCAGGGGGCCGAGAGGCTTTTGCAAGCGGATCGTAGGCGGTAGTTTAGTGTTACTAAAAAAACAAAGACAAAATATTTATTTGATAATAATGAAAAATGTTAAAAGAATTTGATTTTTTAATTTAAGTTAGGCGGCAACGGGTCGCAATTTTTTGTAACATGCTAAGGGGGTCGTGTCTTGAGAAAGATTGAAAGCACTGATATATTACAAATTTGGTTCACGTAAATGGGTTTATACTGTTAATGCAATGGAACGCGACGTCTACTTAGCATATTCTCTCTGATTTTATTTTTTAATTTAATCCTATTATAATCCTACCGTACTAATTGAACGTGCAAGCGAAACTACTGTGTCGAGAACGGTAATGCTTGCATGTTTATTGTTTATGTGTGTTTACGTTTGTACGTTGTATGTTTATATGATATATACAATCGTACAGAAATTTTGGTAAAAGTGTACTTGTATCTAATACAATTTTTAAACTTCGAACATGCACAAAATAATTTAATCAGTTTTGCTTAACGGAGTATACGTTACGGGCTACCCCATAGGGAATAAGTAAGGAAATGTGGTTTGAAATAAAGGGTAACATGGAATATTTTCCGAGAGTTTTGAAAATTTTCTTTTTATAGATTTTATGATTCCGTACCTGAAAAGGAAAAACCGGATCTATATAGGATTACGTCGTTGTCCGTCTGTCCGTCTGTCAAGACATTTTTTTTTCATGTGTAGAGGCATCAAGTTGAAATTTATATCAAATCCTTTTGGTCCACGGTTCTTTCAGACATGAAACAATCAACCTTGTAATTCAACGCTATCAAAAGACAGCGTTAAAAAACAATTTATGTCGCATATTTTGCGATTATTTGCGATTTCAAAAGGGAATCGAAACCTGTAAGGCACTTTTCGTTGACCTAAAATTATGAAGTTTGACAAGAAGCAATATCTTACAGCATATGTAAAGGAAAAAAATCTGAAAACCGTAAATTTAAGCTACATCACATAAACGCGCATAAAAGACCTTTTAGCGGAACCTTTGGTATGTTAGTCCAACTCGTAATTGACTACTTTTTTATTGAGGTGCTTTTTCCGAATTTCAATTTTACCATCTCTTATCTTTGCCGCTCGCGCGGACGCTTTATTTAAAAATAATGCGCCTAATATCAATTTTCCCCAATATATCCTTTCCTGTTATAAATTATCCTTTCCTGTACGATACAACATAATAATATGATACAAAATTAAACTTACAAAAACTCCTACAGTTTATGTTGTGACAATTTTTCTATCAGCTAAATAATTTCAGCGTACGAATACCGCAAATTATACTTAAACATGTGTTTTGGCTTAAAACTCACTTCCACTTCACCTAGAGGCGGAATAAGTGGCGCGTTTTTTAAATTGTGGTTTCCCCAGCAGGCCTAAACCTATTTATGAAATATAATGATTTTATAATGATATAAAGATCGAGTTTTTTGTTTCCTACGATTAATTATAAAACGGAAAAATCGAATTTATGCCTACACTCTTTGTCGGAGATTCTCGGTAACTTCCAAATGGAATATTCAATAGTATATACCAAATGGAATTCTTTATTTAAGAAACACTTGTACTATCACACTGTAAAATATACACAAATACAAATACAATCCAATCGGTGTAGCTAATATAAGCATCATCAGTATTTACAACTATTTATTAAGGAAGGTTTCAGACTTTGTTTTATATTAAAAACCTGTTTATCTTTATTAAGGCTAGTTGCTTAAATTTAAAGAACTGATTAATACTTTACTTTGTTAGGTTAGGTTAGAATACGTAAAAAAACTTTTTTTTTACTGTCGATAGAGAAGCGCTTGACCACGATCTCGCCTGATGGTAAGCTAAGGTGCGGCCTAAGATGGAACGCGCTTCCCTAAAAGGTACCGGTTCACTCTTCTCTTGAAGATCCCCAGGTTGTACCCTTCGGGGAACACAGAATCAGGTAGCATATTCCAGTTCCTTGCGGTTCGGATCAAGAATGTCGAATTGAACCGCTCGAATTATTTATTTTTGTTAAATAACATACATTTGTAATAAAAATTTGACGTTTTAAAATTGAAATTAAAATTTACCGCGGAAACGCTCTAGACTGTCATGGCGTCCTGATAACATCACACTGTGGTAATATCTACAACATTACATACACTGTGGTTTCTATGAAAACGATAACATCAAGAATATGTTTTTACCACGGTGTGACGTAACACTTATTTGCATTTACTGTCACGTGACTTAATGTCTATTTTTGCCGAATTTATATCTTAAAAATATTGTTAATCCTTATCATTAAAAATATTTTAGTTTTTTGTTATCTCCATATTATCATAATCGTTAAAGACTAAAATATATCCGATTCATTCTCAGTGGACACAAGCTATGTTAACTTTACGGCGAAATAAAACGAGTTTTGAATTAAATTTGATATTATCGATTTCAATTCGAATAAAGCATCGAGTAACATCTAATCTATTAATACGAGAAGCAAAATAAAACAAAATGTGTAACAAATTTTCACACATCAATCGAGATTACTCTGCACAATACAAACAAATTGACTAACATTCACTTGATATACATGACTCGGCTAAATGAACAAAAAACATGAATTGTAATGCTCCATTGTGATAAATGAGTATCCACTCTTTTATATTCATTCAATTATGTTGATTTGTGTGATCAGTAATTGTAAGTGTTGGTGCATAAAAACTAATTATTTCGAACATAATACGAGCTATTATGTAAGAATGTTAATTAAGGAGCGCCAGTAAGATTTATACGATAAAAATGATTTAGAACTTTTATACACGAGCGGCATGTTGCCAACGGATAACGATGTAACTGCGCCGTCGACGACTGACGAGTCGCCCTCAACCGTCGACATTTTTAACATAGGAAGGTTAGCGGCAGCCCTCGTCAGCTCTTGTGGCATATGAGTCAGTTGCAAAATGGATATGAAATGAAAAAAAAAGTCATGTTATTTGTGGATATTTTTTTATGTCATAAGATAGCAAACAAGCAGATGGGTCTCCTGATGAAAAGAGTCAACTATCGCCTATAGACACCAAAGATGTTAATGATGTGTTGCTATCTTGTGGCGACGTTTAATGCCACATGCATAAGTTTACCGGCTACCTTACATTCGAAAACAGAACATGACAGTGACAAGCACTAACGCTATTGCGGCAGGAATAGGTAAGGTGGTGGTACCAGACCCGAGCGAGACAATACAGAACTTTCTTTACCACCTATGAGCCACGATGATAGTGACTCGCATAGCCAATCGGTCGCCTGCCTGGCAAAAGTTGGCAAAAAGGAGCCCGAGACCAACACGGGGAAATGAATGTAATGAATACACATCACATCACATCACATCACATCACATCACATCACATCACATCACATCACATCACATCACATTACGTCACGTCACATCACATCACATCACATCACATCACATCACATCAAATTACATGTCATCAGTTGTTATTGGATTGAGTTATCAACTACAAAAACAGATAAAGTAATTGATAAATAAATAAAGTTATTTTTAGATAAATTTAGGAACATGACGTGCAGGTTCCAAACTTCGTTTAACTTTTCATTAAATGCAGAGTATTAGAAACATTTCTACTCGATTTAACCTTGAAATCATAATAATGCAAGTCTGTCTGTCAAAAATTATATTGTTCTTACTACAAATAACTATGTTCATCTGTTTCTATAATTACATATTTTTAACATACTTTATATAATATTATATGTATAGATTACAGATCACGCTATATGTATGTCATAGGTGTAAAAATATTACATCTAAATACGTCAATACAATATATGGGTTCTCAGTAACGGCTGCGTTTGGAAGCCTTATCAAATTTACTAGTAATTTACGATTTGTGGGGCAAGTAAAACATTTTGTATAACGTTGTAACTTGTATACTATCTACGTAGTCACCTTACTCACAGAATAATAGAGACGACCTTAGTGCTCCTATGGACCTACCACCTTTTATATACGTATAGACTAATGAGGTTGGGGGTTTGAATTCTGGGTATTTCTAAAAAAATATAAAAAATTACATCTTCATCTTTTACACGGGCAGGTTTTCGCAAATTGACGACTCAGCGCCATTTTGCGTGTGTTTGGGGATGACCCTACTCTTGCTACCCGGACTTCTCCAGGAAGTTTAGCAAATCCTTGGTATAGGGTAAGTATATCTTCCAAAACAATACTACTCCGAGATTGATTTGTGTCTGATTTTCAATAAGTTAGTTTATATCACATAATGAGATTTAATAGTACCGTTGGCTAATCTTGGGTGCACTCGTCGCACGTATCTCTTCGTGGATACGGCGTATGAACTATTCATTTAATGAGGGTTCAGTACTTTAAAATATAAAATTATTATTATTACAATTTTTTTGTCCGTCTGTCCTTTCGTCAAGACTCTTTTTCGGAAGAAGATGTACCAAATTGATATTTACACCAGACACTGGGATTTATATATGGCTACTCTTAGCTGAGAAAAAATCAAACTTGTAAATCAATGCGATCCAAAGTTATGACTTATAATGTCGACTTCACAAGGGAATCAAAAGTTGGATGGTAGTTCCTGTTGGCCTAGAATCATCAAAACTGGCAAGAATTATAATATCTTGCAGCACATGTAGAGATAATATCCGAAATCGGTAAGTATTTCTTTTTAAATAAAAATAAATAAGGATAGTAAGCAAACAAAAGGTTTTTCTGACGGAAAGAGATAACCATCGCCTATAGACACCAAAGATATCAATGGTGCGCTGCTATCCTTGTGGCGATTTTGTAATGCCATATGCATAAAACCGGCTACCTTACTGCGGTAGTACCAAGCTTGAGCGAGACTATGCAGAACTCTACCACCTAGTAGCCACGAAGTTAGTGACTCGCAAAGCTAATTGTTTGTCTCTTAAGAACTGTATGGCAAAATGGCAGATGCATTGCTATTCGTAAAGTTGAAATACCACATGCGTTAGTTTATTCACTACCTTAATCTCCAAACTGTAGCGAACAAAATAGCGACATCGAAAAGCATCGCGGCAGAAATAGATGAAGCGGTGCTTTCAAAACCTAGTGATGACTTTGCTGAACTCTGCTACCTTTGTAGCATTCGCGGTCGCTTTTTACAACACGAGAAGCAAATAACGGGGACTAACAGAAAAAAGCGAATTTACTATTAGAAACTTGTATTTGCAGTTAGAGAAATAATCCTGGTCTTGGGATTGAAAGGCAAAATTAATTTTGGCCTTTGATCACATTTTTGTAGTTAGAGCAATCTTTATTAATACGAATAATGGAGCTCTCGGTGAACAAGTCCACCTTGCATTTGGCTGTTTTTTTAGAATTATTCAAATATAGTCAGTGAATTGATATTAAATTAAAGTACAAGATACAATCAAATTACTGGATCACGTGCTTTTTGTATGAAAATCTTGATTAACATTGACCTTGGATTTGACGTTCCATTAATCGGGTGGTCTACGACCTACGACCTTGACAGTACAATCAATGGATTCAATACTCTGCAAGAAAAACAGAATGTGAGCTCACTCGCGTTACAAGTGAAACTTAAGATGCAGTAAAATATATTTGGTTGTACTGTTTGCTAACAACATGTTTTAATCATGCCAATCCGGCTCTTATCCTTATTTTTTTCCACATATTTCTCTTTATTCTCATCCCCATTTTCATTCACATCCTCATATGTTTTACCATCTGAATCATTAGAAGAGTGTTCTTATAAGCTTTCCGATTTAGTACCAGCATCCACGTTCCGCCATCGCACTATACGCCGTAATGAAAGATTCCACCCACACCATCTTGATGATTGCTAATCTACGATTGTTTAATTTGCACATACCTTCTTTATACGAATCGTCAAACTTTGAGATTTTTAAGAAGTGGATCAACAAATTTCTTAAAAGCCGGCATCACATTGGCAACTTACTCTTTGTGTTGTAAATATAATTGGACAATGGTGACTGCTTTCCATCAGGTAGACTCGTTCATATGCCGGCAAATTCAATTGAAAAAATGCAAACAAAGTCGCGTTTGATTGCTAGTTGGATATAAAACATAGATCTTATTACGCGCAATACCATGCCTTATTTCGTCAGGATAAACCGACAATCAAATTACTGAATCTAATCGCATACAATGCTCGATTAATATGCATAAACCTATTCAATACAACCCTGGTTTTGTTGAATAACAATAATAATTGGATGATGAAAGTATTTCTGGTTAATCTAATTACATCTGATCAATAGAAATTCTTGTTCCCAATAACCATTTTACCTAGAAATTTACGTAAATGCGGATTATTGTTAGTTTTAATAAATGTAATTATATTTTATAATGGTAAGTGAGAGTTTTTAGGTATCGTATGGTAGGGAGGTAATGTTATATGAATGAATTTATCGGCTACCTTACCTACCAACTAGAACGCGATAATGGTAAGCGTTGACGCTATTGTCTGTTGCATATTATTATAACGCGAGTGTGATTTGATTTCACGCGGGCCAAGCTACTACTACAAAGCTGATAATTCGCAGAATTCCATCGTGCGAAAGAGACAAAGTAAGAACGTTTGAGCGACACCGCTATTTGACTTTACTAATCACTTATAAATTTTAATCGTATAAATAAATATATCAAGTCATTATCACTACCACATAATATAACATAATAAATTGCACCCACTATGACAATAATGTCACTAATAAAATATAAAAGTCGTGATTTATCACGCGTGATATGGGTGATTCTCAGATAACTGTGATTTTTTATGTCTAGTACTTTATTTATCATTCAACATAACTTTTTTTTATCAAAAAACTATAAATATGATAAATTTGATAGTATTCTACAATCTACATGAAAAATTAGGACATAAGTGGACACGGATCACATATAACTTACGGAAATACACTCAAAATGTCAGTACCGTGGCATGTCCGATTCTCATTTTTTAAACTATATGTATAAATTTCTATTAAAATTCGTTTGGTAATTTAAACTTTATCTCTTGTAACTAAAGTATAATGCATATACCATAAAATTATATTGCAATCATACCAAAATATTAATTGGTAAAAAGAAATAATCATCATTGATTCATGTCCGAGAATTTTGTTGAATTTTTAATTTTAAAATGTTTGCCGCCTAAGCTCCATCTTTCATTCAGTTTCATGCGCCCTCTCTGGTGGCATTTTAAAGAAGGACTATTTGTATACTATTTGCAGCTGTGTCTTTATTTTATAGTGTCAACATTATGATAAGAGTAATATGTTTTGTTTTGAAAAAGGTAAGTCATAAAATTACAAGTCAGTACCATGGTATTGAAATTTACGAGTGTTAATGCGATGTTTAAATTAATTATACTAAATTTTCATTCATTTTTACGTGAAAGATTAAAATTATTTGAAAAAAATTTTTAATTATCTGCAATAAAAAAGTTAGGTTAATTATTAATTGAAATGTCAGTACCGTGGATGTCAGTACCATGGTAAAATTAACAAATAATTTTGTAATTTTTTTTCCCTTAAAGTTTTAGTTTATTATTATGTTTAGTTGTTCTAGTTTAATCAAAAATGACTCCAATACTTCGGACAAAACTCAAAGAGATACCTGGGATCCAAAACTTGTGCAATAATATGACGTCTACGAAAAGCAAAAAACGTGAATTTAAAACAAAAAAAAAGTTACTAAAATTCAGCAGGATGAAAGATTAAAGAAAAAGAGAAGCGGAAAGATAACGAAGACGGAAGATAAGAGAAGATCCCGAAGCTTATGAAAAATATTGTCAAAAAGAACGAGAGAAAGAACAAAGTGAAATTTGGTAACGACAGATCTACTTTTGACATGTTGGTATCAACTTTGCGTTGCTCCGTCAAAAAAATTGACGTTGTAACTACTCCACAAATCGAAACTATTGATGCCTTACTGCCGGAAAAATTTCCTTCTTTTACTGGTACCATGAAAATGCACCAATACACTTGGAGTAAGAAAATCCCTGGTCTAATATTATTTAATTCATTAAGTTGTCTTGATTGTCTACCTGGCGTAATATGTAAACATTTCTCGATGGGAATAATAAATTACGATGATAATCGATTTCCATTAGATTCTCCGAAAGTACAGAATGATAAAATGTTGAAAAAATCTCAGAAAGACACCGAAGTCAATAATGAAATTAAAAAACCAAAAGTGACTCCGACTGTAACCCTTCGGAGGAGTGTACGAAATAAAAAATAATTTACCAAATATTGTGATAAAATACTCTAAGTTGTAAAATAATATTGAATTATAAAAAAAAATATGTATTATTGTTTTTTACATTCATAATTGTTAAAAATTGTAGTAGATTTCATTTATCAACTTATGTTAAATTTAGTTTTGTTCTAATATTATAAAAAAAATTTTCTTCTAATTCCATAATTAATAAATTTTAAAGATTGTTAATATCAAGAAAAAAACTTTAAAAATTTCTTTGGATTATTATGATCTCTAATTTATTTTGCTACTTTAAGATTTTGAAAAAATTTAGGTAAGTAATTTGAATTTTTCATTTATATGTCAGTACCTTGGAAATGATGTCAGTACCGTGGCATTGAAATTTTCATTTTTTGTCATAGTTTTTGATTTGTTGTAGTTGTAGTAAAATTACATTACAGGCTTAATTCTGTGGGTAATTAGATAACAATAACACCCAAAACATGGGTTTTGAAACATTTTTAATTTTAGGAAAATTAAAATTTAAAAAATCACAGTTATCTGAGAATCACCCATATAACAGTGACAAAAAATAACTTCACGACGTGATATTGAAATAAAAGTAGCTATAACTGTCATTCTTAATCCCCACCTACCTGACTACGACTTGTACATACGACTCGTTTATGAGAATGTCACCTGAGATATTGAGCCGTAGGCACTGGTTTTACCATAGACGCGTTTTTGTCGTTTGGATGTCTTTCAGAGTATGAGAAAAAATCTCGATTGTACTCGTGAGGTGGTTCAATTTTTATTAAGAGTATAAGGGTTTTCTATAATTTACCTCGTCCTATTCCTTTGTGGAATCAATTACCATCGGGTGGCTTTCTGAACGGAAACGACTTAGAGATCTACAGGAAAAGAGCTTATTCATTCTTAAAAAGTTGTGACTGTCTATAGGCGATATCGAATACTTACCATCAGGTGAGCCTTCTGCTTGTTTGCCTCTTCTTCCATAAAAACTAAGTGGTAGACCTTAACTAGATCGTATAATTCTATAATATCTTATCTAGATCTTGTACCATGTAAGGTTTCGGAATTCCCGGGTTCTTCACATTCCCGGGACCCGGGAAAAAATATGTATAATTCCCGGGAATTCCCGGAATCGGGAAATTTTGTTTATTTTTTTTAGTTAAATACAACAAATAATTTAAAAAGGATCATTTTTATAGGATATTATTTGTAAAACAGTCTTAATTTTTTAATCACATAATAAAAGTATCTTTATAGTCAGAATACTCTTTTATGATCAAAATGACTTGAAATTCTTGAATTCTAAACTTTACATTTAAATTTATAGTTTTTAGATATTATTTCGTATCCTCAATACAAAACAATACTTTTAGAAAAGCCAAAGCATTTAAAGACTTATCACTAGTCTACTGCGAATATTGTTCACGAAATTTTCTGCTATGAAAAAGGAACATTCGCTCTCCATCTTTTTATTCGTTCTACTACAATTTATATATATATATATATATATATATATATATATATATATATATATATATATATATATATATATATATATATATATATATATGACGGCGTCCGCGTCGTCAAATACAAGAATATTGTAAAGTGTAAACAACAAATGCACGGCCTGGGCCGGCAAGCGCATCGTTCGATATTCCTACTACTCAACTTAATAATAATAATAATAATACGTTTATTTTCTCAAAACCAAGATTTACATGTTTTTGTACATATCAAAAATTTATAATAAAATCTATACTAAAGTGCTTACATACAAATGGGTGTACATTGGCGCGCAGAACCTACACTAAGTGTTAAACTTGTGTCGTAGGATCTGCTAACCCTTCCTATTATACATGATAATTTTGTGTGAGCAATTAGTCTTCTAATTTTAACATTCTTTCTAATCAATATTACTATATCTATATTATAAAAAATAAACGTGTGGTATTTTGTAAGGTGTGTGTATGTGTGTGTGTGTGTGTGTGTGTGTGTGTGTGTGTGTATGTGTGTGTGTGTGTGTGTGTGTGTGTGTGTGTGTGTGTGTGTGTGTATGTGAGGGTATATGTATGTGTACGTATGTGTGCTTGTATATACTTGTACGTAAGTGTTTTGTGTATGTCATTTTTATGAATATTTGTGTTAGGAATAGATTATTTTAAAAAAAATTTCCGTGTCATCGGGGCTTAGACTTTTTATCCAGTTCTTAATTGTGTATTTAAGCTCTGAATTGTTTTTTGTATTCAAATTTGTGAGAATTTTATTTGTTTTATTATAGAGATAAGGCCCTAGAAATAATGCATGACGATGTGCTAATTTAGTCTTACATAAGGGTATCTCAAAAGCAATGTCTCTTCTTCCTCTGTTTTTATTATTTGTTTCTTCTACTGTGTGTCTTTTTTTGTGTTGCATAGTAATAATACTGTAGATATAAAGTTGCCTGACTGTTAGAACTCCACAGTCATAATAAAGGTCGGAGGTACTAGATCGATAAGATTTAAAAGTTGCAACCTTTAAAATGGCTCTCTGTGCTCGTTCCAGAGGTAATATATGTGATGTACAAGCACCACCCCATGATGTGATACAGTACGTGAGTATAGATTTGCATAGGGCATCATACACATTAAAAATGGTTTTACGGTCGGCCACTTCTCTTAAACTTTTAAAAATATAAATAAGTTTACGAACTCTGGAACAAAGAGTATCAATATGAGGTTTCCAGGACATCCTTCTATCTAAAACCACACCTAAATATTTCAACTTATTCACACTTTCTAATTTTGGACAGTTGCAATTAGTGATATAACAGTTAGTGTGAACTTTAATATCTAAATTTGGAGTTTTGTGAGGTGCATTATTAAAAGGGAGAAATTTGGTTTTTTTGACATTAAGTGTTAGCTGGTTTACACACAACCATTCTGCTACTATCTTTAGGCCCTTCTCAGCATAATTCTTCGCCTCTTCCCAAGTTTTGCCTACGAAAATTAGCGCCGTGTCATCTGCATAAGAAAATATTTTCCCATGAGGTAAGTTCAGACAACATAGCTCATTCACGTAGACAGTGAAAAATGTTGGACCCAAAACACTACCCTGAGGAACGCCATAATTGATCTCTACATCACTACTAGTCACTCCACGGATACGAGTCTTTTGTTTTCTTCCGCTTAAGTAGTCTTCCAGCAATTTCAAGGTAGTACCTCGAATACCAACACGTTCAAGCTTTTTTACAAGAATGGGAACAGAGACAGTGTTAAAAGCTTTTGCCAGATCAAGAAAAACTCCGATTACTTTGTTCTTTTTATCTAATTCCTGAACAATGAAATTAGTAAGTCTTAATACAGCATTTTCTGTTGAATTACCAGATCGAAAGCCATATTGGTTCGATGACAAAATATTAAATTGTTCAAGAAAGGATGTTATTCTTTTATTTATAACTTTTTCAACAATTTTTGAAATCGATGGCAAGATGGAAATTGGTCTATAGTTTAGCACACTGTCTCTGCATCCACCTTTATGTATTGGTATTATGATGGATGTTTTATAAATTTTAGGGAAAATTCCAGAACTCAGGATGATATTACATATGTGCGTTATAAGTGGTACCAGAATTATTGCAGATTCTTTTATAACTTTAGTTGAGATACCATCACAACCTACTGCACAGTTAGTTTTCAGACTTTGCATCACATCATAAATTTCAAACTCGTTAGTTTCTAAAAGCCCCAACGAATTTACTTGAGATGGTAAATTATTGATGTGTGTTAAAGTTTGAGACTGGTTACAGAATTGATTAGCCAAAGTTTTCCCTACATTTGCAAAGTAATTGTTAACGTAATTAATTGATGCTGTTGGATTATTTTTAGTTTTAAGTAGTATATCATTACTTTTTAGTGATTTTCCTGTTCCTGTTATTTTTCTTATTATATCCCAAGTCTTTTTTATATTTGTACTATTTTTTTCCAGTTCAGCTCTGTGGTAGTCATTTTTTAGTTTCTTTAATAACTTTGTGCAGAAATTCCTGTATCGCAAATATGTTATTTTTAGCGTCTCGTCATAAGGTGTTTCTTTTAATTGGAGGTGCATTCGGTCACGATTGCGGATACATCGAAGAATACCTTGGGATATCCAGGGCTTGATAGTTCGCTGTTTGGATGTTAATTTAAGAGTACGAGTATTAGCTTTAATTATCTCAACAAGTTTATTCATAAGAAATTCAGCAGCAAAGTTAGAGTCTGTAGAGCATAGGACCTCGGAGAAATCACAGGATTTAATTTCGTTTTGTATTTTTGAATAGTTTATTGATGAAATGTACTGATTTTTGTAATTGATTACTGGTAATTTATTTTCGATATTTAGAATAATTGGGTAATGATCAGTAATATAGGTTTTTAATACAACTGATTTACATTTGAGGTTGCTTTTTAAAACTACATGATCCAGGCATCTGTTACCTCTTGTTTCGAGACTATGATTTGGTAAAAGTCTATGAGTTGCTAAAAGTTCCAAATAAGAAGCAGCATTACGATCAGTGCTGTCTGGATGAATGTCAATGTTTAAGTCTCCTGTAACGGCAATAGTTTTTAATTTTCTGTTTATGTTGAGTGTGTTATCTAGGGAACTTAGAAATGGCTCTATATTTGAAAAAGAAGGTGATCTATACAGTGCTATTATTGCTAAAGTTTGGCCAATTTTTACAATTAAGCAATTTGCCTCCCTAAAAGAGGGTTCATCTACCGTTAGCTCTAAGTTGGCACTAAAGTAGATAATTATGCCACCGCTTTTGTTTAAACAATTTTTAGTGTGGGCTGAATTGTATTTCTGCAAAATAGGAAATGGTTTATCATTCTCAATCCAACATTCAGTCAATATGATTAAATCACATGTAAAATTGAGTCTATGTAAGAGTATTTCTAGTGCCGCAAAATTTCTATTTATGCTCCTAATATTCATTACTAAGACATTAAGAGACCCTTGGTCTGTTGAGATGTAAGATCTGCATGAGTCTGGCAAACACGTAAGATTTTTTGTGTTAGAGAAATCGTCGATAATGTTGCATAAATTGTGTTGCGAGCTTTTATCCATAATTGCTTATGTAAATTATTCGGGCACTTATGGTGATGATCATTAAATTTCCTAGTAATACACAATTTTTACTATTTGGTTTAGTGTGTTTAAGTCGAGAGAAAGAGGTGATATTAATACAAGGATATTGCGCGAAAGGGATGAACGTTGTATGTGTGTGTGGATGTTTGCTTGTGTGTGATTGATTGATAATGTTTGTGATGATGTTTAGTATTACGGTGTGTAGTAATCTATAAGTGAGGTTATTTTGATACCTAGAAATTAAAATTAACCATAATATAACAAAGGAGTACAACATCAGATTAGAGACACAATTTAAATTTATTAGTTTTTTTGTTTCAGGTCTGCCAGGTGCTGTTCATTACGGACTATGATTGCAGGTGAACCCTCAGCCTTACGTAAAAGGACTCTCCCATTCGCCGTCCAACAGAAGTCGTAATTATGGGACTTTGCAACATCGCGGGCTAGAAAAAAGAGTCGCTTTGCAACTGGGGTTAAAAATTCTGACACAAATATGGGGGTCTTTTTACCATCTAATCCCAACGTGTTAGTATTCAGCCTATTTGTAGTATTTGCTGTATTAAATTTTTTAACAGCCTGCAGAGTATTCGTTTTGGCGATGCTAGTGGTAAAATCTACTACGATCGGCCTTTCCTCGTTTTTTCTGCCTCTGATGCGATAAACATCCTTTATATTGCTTGGATGCACATCGATTTTTATGCTATTATGTAATTTTTCCACTAGTGTACATAAATCTCGCTTAGTTTCCCTAGGTTGTGAGGGAATACCACGAATTTCCAAGCACGTGCTTCTGAGTAATCTGTCACACTCTTCTTGTTTATTATCTAAAATTTGTAACCGAGTGAAATATAAAGCCTTTTCGCGTTCTAGGGATGATACGCGTTCCGTCAATTCTTCGCATTTTTGTATATAAAATTCTAAAGATTGCTTTATTTCAGTATTAGTTTTGCGAGATTCCGTTACTTCTGTTAAAACCTTATGCAACATCGACATTATTTCCTCTTGATTATCTACATTTGCACATGACGCCGCTGGTGAATCGCTCGGTCGCTGGCGCTTTGATCGTGGGGCAGGGGATGGCGGCGAAACTGTTGTGTTTTTTGTTATTGCTTGTTTAGGCGGTGTGCGCTGCATATTTACTTTTTGTAAAAGGAATATTACAAATAGCACGACAACAGTACTAGGCGTTCATAAGCTGTTGGTCTGTTGTACTAACCGGTAGGTAGTTCTTAGACGCGGTGCAATGGCGGCCCAACACGTGATTTGCTGCTTCCGAAATTGGGCGGTTCCAGGAGGCGTGTGCGCAGGCGACGGATGGGCGGGTTTTCGCACGGCTCAAGATGGTCGTCGATACACGGTACACTATTGAGAGGTCACTTTAAACTTATGTAGTCCTATTTTTTCAACTGAATTTAATTTTGAAATATTTCATGTTAATTAAAATAAAAACTATTGTAACTTTGGTCACGTCTACACACTTCGAAGGTCCGGGGGGAAGGGGACCTTGTTGAACTTGTTTTGCTACCTGTACCTTGTTGTTGAACTTGTTTTGCTACCTGTATAAAAGGCTCTGAGCGCCCGCCAATAAGGCAGTCTAGGCTCTGGCGTGGCTTGGTACACTTGTTGTATCTTGCTAGTAGCTTATCCTTGACTCTCGGATAATTAATTTGTGCAAACAAGTTAATTATTATTGTCAACTATAAATTAGTCGCAGTACAATTTATAATTGACTATCTATTGCTTAAATTATGACTTATTTGTAATAAGGAATAATTAAGTTACTTGGAATTGTTAAACGAGAACTAGTCATTAGTGATGGAAAGCTTTAATAGTGATTTTATGTTATTTTTTGATACAAGTTGAACAAAATATAAAGAGTTGTTGTATTACCACATCCGCATTTTATTTATCATATCTGACCCACTTCCTACATCAGAAGTGGGATCGGATTCACTCCCACTTCAGCATCAAACTAATTCGGTTAATTATGTAGAGCAGTAAATGTCTCTTTTCACTTGTGGTACGGAAACTATTCTTTGAAAAATAGCAGAAAATATTAATTCACGTTCTGTTAATGCATCTACTCCCCTTAAGTTGATATACTTTGATTCTGATGAAGCAGACGATATGACTAACTGGTGTCCTCCTCCTAGCTTCGTATTCTTCATTACTGAGGGTCGTAACCTCCTCATTAGATTGTTCTTGATAGCACAATATTATGCCATTGGACTCTATCTTCAGCGGCGTGCAGAGCATCATAAAACATTTTAGACATAAGATTGGTGCAAACCTGGTCTGACCATCGCATAGGGGTACGACCACGTGGTCTTTTGTTTTCTACTTTTCCGCTCACTATTAGCTTTTCGAGATTGTCTCCTTGCTTTCTAGAGATTTAGCCGAAGTATTATAGAATTCTTTGAAAGCACGTAGCAGACAGTCTGGTCTTTACTCAAAGTTGTTTTAGTATGAAGGCGTTGGTCCTGTGTGCTGTCCAAGGGATACGTAACATTTTCCTCCAACACCACATTTCAAACGCATCAATGCGACGTCTGTCTGCAGCTCTTAGTGTCTATAACTCTGCGCCGTACGTAAATATGGAGAACACCAGCGTACAAATCAGCCTCAGCTTTGTTTTTAATGAAATGCTTCTGTCGTTCCAAAGACCCTTCATCTGACTCGTAGGATTTTTGTCGTGTAACTTACTAGCTGGTGTACCTCAAGTAAAATAAATATAGAAAAGAAAAAATTAGACGGGGCTGATCTGATCATTGTAGCTACTCACTCACTTAAGAGTCATGCCGTCACCTACTTCACAAGCTGCTGTCTTGGCAAGCTATATTATGACTTGAAGATCTCTTCCTTTTAGACTTAGATATGAACCGATTTAAGAGCACCACTGTATTTTTTCGAGGAAGTTACAATTTTTGTGATAGAATCGAACATCGTAACAACTATTGCCGTGATAAACAGAAACTTATCTCAAATAATTTTTGCTTGCAGCGAAAGCAGGTCATCTACCACTATCTCTGGTGGCGTGTCCAGTGGCCGACCACCAGTGGTCTGCTATGTATGTTGTGACCCAGGCCCAGCCACATAGCTTCCATTTGTCCGAAGCGCTACAAGAAGAAAGAAGTTGCCACATCAAGTTCCGAAAACAGAAAACCAGTCAACATCTGTTCCAGAGCGTCACATGGTGTATTACACTTAGTGAAAATTAATTATTTTTTATATTTGACTCTGGTTCAGAAGGCCATATCTAACAAATATCTTGTGATTCCTTTGTAAGAGAACGGTTTTATGAACAAGAATCCAAGTAGTCGCTTGTCCTAATGTAATTTCCACTCAACAGATCAAATGTTTAACCACAGGGCAAAATTTAAAGGTCATATTTCACGTTTGACCTAATGAGTCTTAATAAAAATTTTTCGTTAGGTCGCAAAATTTTGGAGCAAGGTAGAATAGGAACTAAGCAACAACAGGTTAATGCTTAGCAATACTTAAACACTTAATCGTGCTCAATTTCAAAATCTGCTAGCGAGAGTATGGTAAACACTGACCTTGTAGATAAAGATAGAGAGCGCTTGGTGGATATTTTTAAAAACAATTGACAACCAATTGAATTAAAACCATCGGGCTTAAATTCGTCGAGCTGAAATCGAATTAGTTGACCCTTTGAAGACCATTAATAAGCAATCTTAAAGTTTATTACCAACTAAAACTCAAACTAATATTAAAAAAAAAGAAAACAATACAGATTTACATCTTCTTGCGACAGGCACATATAGAGCTAACAGTCGGTCCGAATATGTGATGCGAATCTTGTAGGGTTTAATAATGATAGCGCAGTATAATTCTCTGACAAATCATGGCAAGAGCGGTTAGGTAATATTTAACACGTGCTCAGCAGCATTAGGTTTGACATTCGGCAACTAACAAAAACTCGCAAAAGTATCTACAAGCTTTGAAGATCCAGTGTATCCAATATAATCAAAAAATCAGCCCAATCGGACATTTTACGGTTGAGTAGAGGTAATGAAAGGTTAAACCTTTTAGTGTAGGTGACTTTGTCTTTGTTAGGAATGAAGAACGACACTAAACGAAACTTGATTCAAAATATAAGGGCTCCTTAAAAGTTACCGCAATTTTAGAAAACAATAGGTACGAATTAAAACATATCAATGGATCTAATAGGACATATAAAGGAGCTCATGATAGCCTCTGCGAAGTTCCCCATATTCCTATAGGGTTTCTTAAGGTATATGAAAATTATAACAAGGATGACGTGACGGCGTATACTCATGATAATGATCTTGTTCATGAAACTGGTCCATACAATATTATTATAACTACAGTGTATATTGTAAATAGTTATAACAGTCAGAGCTTTAATATCTTCGAACTATCTGCGAAGGAAATTTCTAATGTTGTAATAACTAATGCCACTGTTCATGAGGCTGCATCATCAGCAAAAAAAAATACGATATAAAGTAAACGGAAAACAATGTAATAAAAAGATGTAGGATTGACAAAAAAAATGTAATGTAGGATTGACAAAAAATGTACGAAGATTAGAGTCATTGAAGGGAGTGTCCGGTCCAATGACTCAGCTAAAGGGGTTCATTCCGGTCTAGCCTTTTGGCTACAGGAATTACAACCCAGTCTAGCATTAGCTACAGGGATTTCCGGTCTAGAACTGTTAGCTAAAGGGATTTCCGGTCTAGCGCTCTCAGCTAAAGGGATTTCCGGTCTAGTACTGTTAGCTAAAGGGATTTCCGGTCTAGCACTCTCAGCTAAAGGGATTTCCGATCTAGCACTTTAGCTAAAGGGATTTCCGGCCTAGCACACTCCAGTCTCCGGTTTTAAACTGATGAGAGGGAGCTTAGTACACTCCAGTCTCCGGTTTTAACTGATGAGAGGGAGCTTAGTGCACTCCAGTCTCCGGTTTTTAACTGATGAGAGGGAGCTTAATACACTCCAGTCTCCGGTTTTTAACTGATGAGAGGGAGCTTAGTACAATCCAGTCTCCGGTTTTTTTAATTGATGAGGGATTCCTAGCTTAGTAGGATCCAGTCTCCGGTTTCAAAACTGACGAGAAAGGTTTAATAGTTGTAGTTGCTGAAGGGGTTACCGGACCAGCACACTATTGTAACATTTCGCTAAAAGATTACGCTAATTATAGAGTTGTAAAAAAAAAAAAAGATTATGTTTAGTTTTCTAAAAGATATGTCAGGATGAACGAGGCGTTCCTTGTCCTCAGATGTATAAAGATGCGCACACGAGGACGTGTGCATGTCAGTATGGCCGTGACGGCGTCCGCGTCGTCAAATACAAGAATATTGTAAAGTGTAAACAACAAATGCACGGCCTGGGCCGGCAAGCGCATCGTTCGATATCCCTACTACTCAACTTGTTTTGCTACCTGTATAAAAGGCTCTGAGCGCCCGCCGATAAGGCAGTCTAGGCTCTGGCGTGGCTCGGTACACTTGTTGTATCTTGCTAGTAGCTTATCCTTGACTCTCGGATAATTAATTTGTGCAAACAAGTTAATTATTATTGTCAACTATAAATTAGTCGCAGTACAATTTATAATTGACTATCTATTGCTTAAATTATGACTTATTTGTAATAAGGAATAATTAAGTTACTTGGAATTGTTAAACGAGACCTAGTCATTAGTGATGGAAAGCTTTAATAGTGATTTTATGTTATTTTTTGATACAAGTTGAACAAAATATAAAGAGTTGTTGTATTACCACATCCGCATTTTATTTATCATATCTGACCCACTTCCTACATACATATATATATATATATATATATATATATATATATATATATATTTTCTGAGGCATCGTTTACATATTTTCTGTTTGCAAAAAGATTGAAAGGTGTACAATAAAGTTAAATAAATAAATAAATTTAGCTAAATTTTATTAATATAATAAATATTAAAATAAACAATTTTATTAATATAATAAATATTAAAATATTATAAAATTTTAAATAAATTTTATAATATTTTAATAATTGATATTCGCTTGTTTTAATATAAAAAGCATTTCGTGATAGTTATTTTTAAAAGTAATTTAAATTTACGCCATTCCCGGGATCTCGGATGCATATTATATATAACCCGAGATATCTTATTTCACCTTGATAAAAAAAAGATTGATAAAGTGCCTTAAAATTAAAACGATTTGTCAGTATCTCTACTTTCATTCTATCGAAAAGAAAAAACGAAATCTTTTTTTTTTTAAAACGATATGTTGTTTTTCAATTTGATTCTGTTAAAAAGAAATAGGTAACGTATAAAATTTTATGGAATCAGAAGTTGTCAACTTGTTTACGATAATTGTAATTTTTTTGTAATATCATTAGATAGCAAACAAGCAAACAAACAAGCGGATGGCTCTCCTAATTAAAGGAATGGGTGTTATGAACAATGGCCTTCTTATTGAAAGGTTATGAAGAATGAAATAAAATAAAATTAAGGAAATATTTTATTTATTCTTTTCATATAAATATAAAGAAAAAGGCCTTATCATTTTTAAATTTAAAGTAAAAGTATTGCCATCTGGTTCTCTTTTTAAATACTATGTATTAACTCAAAAGTGCAATATAAATAAAATAGATACAATTTTAATTTAAAAAGTTCTTGATTTCGGTATAGCGAGAGTAGAGCACTAATCTCAAGCTTAGCGTTGGGGCATGCAATAAAGTGTGTTGTGATTAGGTTTGCCATATATGTAAGTAAAAAGATGCTTGTCCAAGATGCCTGAAATGCCTAACTTTTCAAAAAATGCCTGCCTAAAGGCGAGGCACCGAGACAAATGGAAAAAACTGGTTTGCTTAATCACATTTTTATGTATTGATTGTTAAATAACGATTTTACAAAAAATACACGATATACCTGAAGATATTATCTAAGGAACGTACTAACTCATCACATGATAGAATATACTTTATTCGATCATATAAAACTCCGAAAATAAGCTAAAAAATCTCTAAAACAAGTAGCTTGTTCATAATATTTCTAATTTTACCACGTGACTTTTATATGGTGATATTAAGTTTTAAATAAAAAAAAGAATGTACTAAATTTTAGTTTTAACCTGAAGTCCTATATTTATTTATCCGAAAACAAACCATTTTCCAGAGGTTTCAGAACATAGCGCGCCGCCTATTTTATATAAAACTAGCTGTTGCCCGCGACTTCGTCCGCACGGCGGCGGTAGCAAGATGTTACATGATTTTTATATATATAGTATCCTATGTCCTTTTCCTGGCTCTAAACTACCTCCCTGCCAATTTTCAGCTAAATCGGTTCAGCCGTTCTTGAGTTATAAGTGGAGTAACTAACACGACTTTCTTTTATATATATAGATTGGCGCGCGTCAAAAAGTCTCGCCTTAAATATAACAAAAGGCATCATTGACCGCCCCGTTGGTCGAGTGGTTAGCTAACCTAACTACGAATCGATGCCCAACCCCATCGATCCCTGACAGGAACAAATATTTGTGTGATGAGCATAGATCTTTTTATTTCTGAGTTTAGGTGTTTAATATGTATGTAACAGTATTTGTATATGTATTTCTATATATTGGTATCGTTGACTATCGTCTAAAACACAAACAAATAATTTGCTTTTTATTTTTGTGTTATAGCACTCACCTCGTGCTTGGTAAAACTGGAAAAGCTTTTAGTTGAAACTAGTTTATCACTCACTTGTACTTTTATTTCACTATTATTATACACTAAATTATTACACTATAACTAAAAATAGTGGAATTTCACCAAGTGCCGTGATTGAAAGTGTAAAATCTGGAAAAACGTTAATTCAATCCCTGCGTGTCGATATTTTTCTTTGTTGTTTTTAAAGTTTTTCCAAATAATTTGCTTACTTTAGGGTTAGATCAATACCTGTAATTTGTCCAGCGATATGATTATTATAATAAATAAATATCATTGGACAAATGAAACAAATTGATCAAACACCAAAACAAGCAATATTTTTGCTTGTAGTATGGGTGTCAGTCAACACATATAATATGTAATACATAGAAATACATATATAAATATTCAAATAGATTTAATAAACATCCAAACCCAGAAATACAAGCAACTATGCTCGTTACATAAATGTTTGTCCCTGATAGTAATCGAAGCCGGGTCCCATTAATGCCTAGTCAGGATCGCTAACCATTCGACCAACAGGGCGGCGACAACATATATTAGTATTATTCTTATTGGAAAAAAGAAAGCAAACTCCTCCCTCAGCCCTCACTCCAATCCTGCCCTCTCAAGTCAATGCGACTCGATGTTAAGCATACATGTCATGCGGCACATTCGAAATGCGACAAAAAGGAGCAAAGTTTTAAAATTCCGGTCTTTGACCAGCCGCATAAACCTTAAGCGGCAAATACCTGTGAGATGGTAAGCCTCAAGCGGCAAATACCTGTGAGATGGTAAGTAAAACTGACGCATGTGGCATTAGACCTCGCCACAAGATACCAACGCATCATTAAAATCTTTGATGTCTATAGGCGATGATTGTCTTTGCCATCGGGAGACCCATCTGCTTGTTTGCCATCTTATGATATAAAAAAGCCTAGTTGTGATTCAGTTGAAAAGCATTTTTACAAAATAAAAACGTATTCTATTCTTTTCTTTTTTGGTTTGTTAACTATTACATAATATTGTCCCTCCTTCTATGACAAATGGGAAAATGATTCAGTACAAATTGCCTGACCTGCAGCATTATCTCCGAGTCTTATAAGTATATTAACCGACTTCTCAAAAGGAGAAGGTTCAGCTGTGTGTTTTTCTTAATGACTGCTACCTTAGAACTTGGTCATTTATTTATTTTTTTATATCATAAGGTACCAAACAAGCAGATATGTCTTCTAATGGAAAGAGTCACCTATAGACACCAAAGATGTTAATGGTGCGTTGCTATCTTGTGGCGAGGTCTTATCCATATGAATGAATAAATGATTACACGTTATTGTGCACCAAAAAAAATTATTATAACAATAGTATAACTTAGTATATATAAGTAAGTATCTTCACGCCCATATCCCCGAAGAGGTAAGCAGAGGTACAACAAGTGCACCCACGATTAGCCGAAGATACTTGGTCCCACAAATGTTATAGGTGGCAAGCCTATCGCCAACCGGGCAATTTCTAATCCCGGGCAACTTTGTGTTTCTTAGAAAACTGAAAAAACACTTCTTTTTTACAGTGCCCGACCCGGGAATCGAACCCGGGACCTCATGTGGTCAACGCCAACGCTGGACCACTAGACCACAGAGGCGATTATAACTTAGTATATATAAGTTTATCGACTACCTTACTCTCCAAACCGGAATACGACAGCGACAAGCACTGAGGCTATTGCGGCAGGAATAGGTAAGGCGGTGGTATCAGACCCGGGCGAGACAATGCAGAACTCTACCACCTAGTAGTCATCCTTTTACGACCTGCCTGGCAGAACGGCAATTGGCCTATTCTTCAAAGGAGCCTGGGACTGACACGGAAAAACATTTAAGAACCGATTTTGAAAATTCTGTTTTGGTTTCCAAGAATATACTTCCCGTGTGGTTATATTTTAATTTAGTGAAGATCTAACGCAGATTCCCGGGGATATAGGGAATGGGAAGTCGGACAGTTTGCGTAATTTGTAATTTAAGATTTCTTCAGATTAATTCAATTTAATAATAATCTGGAGTAGCTGATTCGTTCACTGGCAGTGAACGATTCGAAGAAGTGAAAGGTAAGTGTTACCATACGTCAATCATTGTGGCCTAACATATTGGTCTTGGATATATGACGCGTATTGAATAGTCTCTCATATATTGAGGAATCAATATATGGAATAATATGGAAAATATTTAAGTAATATTTTTGAAGCACACTGCGTGTACATCTGCATTCATAACTCTCTTCATATAAACACGCCGGTTGCGAATTTATACATAAATAATCTGTGGTTGCGAAGACTTGACACCACCTTCGGATAGCACCTGATTAATCTTATCATTGTATGTCAATCTTGATCTTTCCCAGTACATGCAAAAGTAAAGCGTAAGCCTTGAAAATCTTTTTCTTTTGATGACACATTAGCGCAAAAACATTGATTCTTTCTACATAATATACAATGATTAGTATACTTAACAAGGATTTTCTTAAAATATTACATATAATATGTAAATGATGGTGAAAGCCATATCGACGCCTCCCACGACTTAATATTTATACAAAGAAACTAAAGTAGCAGGTTTTTTCATTCCGCAATCTTGGATTACCTATAGATCACATGTTATATGTGTACTTATTGCGGCTCAAAACTGCTTATAATGGATGTAAAGTTTTTACACGCATTTATGGGTTCCCTAACAAAATCTTTCAAAGTTACGTAACTTCTATAAAGAATATAACATGGGAAGCTGTATAGTTGAATAAGTTAGTGTAATAAATCTAAGGGCATCTAAAGACATTTCCAAAGAGTCGTAACCTAACTGCCAGAGGTTTTATTGGAACTTGTTTGTCCGAGTTTTCGGTGTATCTTATACGACTTCGTTATTAAACTTTCAATGCCATCTTATCTTACAATCTTACGTTTTTTTTTATAAATATCAAAAGAATAAAAATTTGTCAACTAGGTAGCAGATTTCTACAATATTGCAGATAATATCAAAGGAATAGTCTAAAAATTTTTCAACTAGGTAGCAAAATTCTGCAGTATTGCAGAATTGGATTTGATATCATTGTCTTACCAAGAAGAGTCAGCACTACTAGCTAGCAGATTGATATGGTTTGCGAATTTTTTTGCCTAAAACCCTCAAAGTAAATCGCTTGCGCGAAACTGATCGCTAACGTGTAAGGTTTGGGTACCCAGCTCTGCAATAGCCATCAGTAGTCATTGTTTTCAGTGCTTTTTTTCAATCTTGAAAAAATATTCATTATATATAGAATAGACTGCCTTTGGAGCTTAGACTAGAGCTCTAGCTATAGGTGATTCAAATTCTACTGACCTAAAGTAACAGTCGAGTGGATTAGAGTGACGAAAAGAGACAGTAAGTCGAGTTGCGTTGGAAAATTGGCAAGAGGCTAGTGTGCCTTCTATCAAGAAGTCATGCATTTTGGTGTTTTGCCAAGGTTATCCAAGGTAACCTCTTTTAGTCCTCAGCGTGTAACGGTGGGAGACCACTGCGCAAACTAAATAAATTGCTGGTCTACATTGTTGAAGACAGAGGGATTTACATGACGTGAATTACGCACAAATAATTTTTGCTCGTAATTCATTTCTTGATGTAGGGGCAAAGTTTCCAGCGACTCTCCTAACCAGTAAATAGTAGTCCCAACCAGTAAACAAGTAATAATTCAATGGCTAACGTTCTATTGCCGCAAAAAGTAACCAGGTAAACTTTGCTTACCCTTGTCATCAATAAGTCGAACAGACTAGACATATTCCTAAAATGTGTGATAGCATGCTTACACCGGTGTTAATGCATCTCCGACTATCTTACATCCAGAGTACCGTTCTCGCAGTGGAGGAGACTGCCCTAGTTCACCCAATATCTAAATAGGGTGATTAATTTGACTCTTTAAATTACAGGCCTATAGCATGCTTCCTAAAGTAATGAAATCCTTTTTTAATTAAAAGCAATTACAGTGCTTGGAAGATCACTAGCTTATAAGCGACTACTAATACGGTTTTCGCTCTAAAAAATCGCTCTGTTAGTGATCTTCTAGTCTACTTTACACTTCGCTGAGTTTTAGTTAATGGCAAGGTATATGCTGTCATACTTTATCAAAGTATGACTGTATATATACTTTGAAATAGGGCACAGTAATAAATACATACGTCCCTATGTATATTTACTTATAGTTGCAGTCATCCGACCAATCGTACCATCATCGGTCTTACAGATATTCAAACGTTAACTATCTGACCTTTCGGCTATCTGTCTTTTTATTTATATGATATCCATTTAATTATATTTTATATTAATTCATAAATATATTAGCTAATTCATATATAGCCATGCTAGCATATCATAATTTATTACAAATTCAAAGAAATATAAGCATTACACGTAAAGCCAGCTTCACAGCAATGTCTATGAAAGTTTGTCCGACATACTGTAATTAGAAACTCCCAAACGATGAAGCCACTCATTATTTTAAACGAAAATTAGATTTTTAATTTAGATCGTCCCTCCGAGATTCTATCATTAAATTAAAGTTAGTTCTTCAATGATTTGCGGTGCTGAGATAAAATTAACTGCGTATTTTTGAATTTATTTTATTAAACATTTTTTGAAAGGGTTATCCCGATATATTTTTATAAAAATCATGTCCCCCCTGTTAATCGAATGGTTAGCAAAACTGATTATGCATCGATGGAGTTAAGGTACGATTGCCGATAGGGATAAATTTTAGTGTAATGATTATATTTTCTTGACTTCTTGTTTTCTTATATAATTAGATAGCAAACAGGATGTTCATAGTGTGTTGCTATTCGTGCATAAGTCTGTATATAATTGGCTACCTTACCCTCCAAACCAAAACATGACAATGATAAGCACTGACGCTGCTGCGACAGGAATAGGTAAGGCGGTGTCAACAAGTAGGTACCCGAGCTAGACGTTATAGAACTCTACTACCTACCTAGTAGTCACGATGGTAGTGATACGTATAGCCAATCGGTCGCCTTTTACAACCCGCCTGGCGGAAAGGCAGTTGGTCTATTCTTCACCAACATGTCTGAATGTTTATTAAATATATTTCAGTATTTATTTATGTTTTATTATGTATCAGTATAATTGATTGATGCCCTTATGCCAAGTAAATAACTTGCATAGTTTGAGACTAAATCAATTCGTGTAATCTTTTGGGTGTAGGAAAATCACTCACTCACAATCAGAGACTCAAAACCTAGCTTTTGTTTTTTTTCCCAGTATAGACGCACTTATATTAGCGAATTCAGCTAGCGATGTTCTGTTTAACCTTATCTAGGCTCCAACTGTGATAAATATCATCACGCCCGGTTCACTTGCGGGGTAGGCAGAGTAAATGGAATGTTCATAGACTTTTTAGTTCACAACGGATCACCGGATGGTCGGTTAGCGAGTTGAGTGGTCCCCATCGCCGCATTTTACCGAACAGATAACGATTATTGACTATTTCTAGCAATAACGGAGACCAATGGCTTCATGTGCTCATCCGAGGCACGGAAGTGGTAACATATCACCAGCTAGGCTCCAAGTTGCTACTGAGATTTTGAATTTTCGAGAATAATCTCGAAAAAACTTAATAACACTTGTAACCAACTGTTAAAACAATTCACATACCATTTAAATGCACTAGACATTTTTTACAATATTATGAGCTACAAAACAAGCAGTCAGCAAGCAAGTCATGGTGGTAGTAACACGAACTTTTTAAAGGTATTCCAAGCCAATTATCAGATTTATTTATTTTAATAATATTTAGCCGAATTGAGAACGTCCTTTGTATTGGGAAGCCAATTAAAAAAAATCATCACACACACACATAGACAAGAATTATAAAGATAAACACATCAAGTTTAATCAAAAAACTTTTATTGTTTGAAATCCTTTGCTGAATTGTTTCTTTTACTAGTGTAAAAATAAAAATTTTTAGCTTACTTCGCTTCACAGCGCGTTGAAATTGCAAAGTTACTTAAAAATAAAATTTAATTTTAGGCTTCCTCGTGGAAGCAGAAAAAGGCCAGATTAAGTAAAAATCTGATGTCTCCTAATTTGTGATTCTTTTCGTCTTTGTGCAGGATAAACTACAGCGGTTTAAGTGAAGCATCTAAACCAGCGATTTACACTTAAATCTGTTTAAGTAAATAAGTAATCTATACATATAATAAAATCGTAGGAAAGTCAAAACTGTACATTGAGAATTTTTTTAAAAGAATACTTGGGGCGTGATCTACAATCGATACCGAAGCCAAAAATATAGTTTTTAGAATTTTTGTCTGTTTGTCTGTTTGTATGTTTATCTGTTTGTCTGTATGTATGTCCGGGGTAAACTCAAAAAGTACTGTATGGATTTTTTGCATGAATTTATCGTTTATCGTTTATCGTCTATCGTCTATCGTCTATCGTCTATCGTCTATCGTCAATCGTCTATCGTCTATCGTCAATCGTCTATCGTCTATCGTCTATCGTCTATCGTCTATCGTCTATCGCCTATCGCCTATCGTCTATCGCCTATCGCCTATCGTCTATCGTCTATCGTCTATCGTCTATCGTCTATCGTCTATCGTCTATCGTCAATCGTCTATCGTCTATCGTCTATCGTCAATCGTCTATCGTCTATCGTCTATCGTCTATCGTCTATCGTCTATCGTCTATCGCCTATCGCCTATCGTCTATCGCCTATCGCCTATCGTCTATCGTCTATCGTCTATCGTCTATCGTCTATCGTCTATCGTCTATCGTCTATCGTCTATCGTCTATCGTCTATCGTCTATCGTCTATCGTCTATCGTCTATCGTCTATCGTCTATCGTCTATCGTCTATCGTCTATCGTCTATCGTCTATCGTCTATCGTCTATCGTCTATCGTCTATCGTCTATCGTCTATCGTCTATCGTCTATCGTCTATCGTCTATCGTCTATCGTCTATCGTCTATCGTCTATCGTCTATCGTCTATCGTCTATCGTCTATCGTCTATCGTCTATCGTCTATCGTCTATCGTCTATCGTCTATTCGCTCTAACAACTTTTTAAAAATTATTTTTATTCATATTCATTTATGTTAACAAAAAAATCCAACATTTTGTGCTATAATTTGTGCTAAAATCTTTTAAAGCAAAATAATATGTATGTTGCAGGAGGATAACGAAGCAAATATTTAGTGTATTGTGCAATACATAGGTATATCGTTTTATATTTAGTACAAATGCAATTTCACTTTAGCTTGGTTACCATTAATCGGCCGTTTCCTGGCCTAAAATTATTTCAGCGCGAGCCTGTCTGGGGAAATATATTTGTTGGAATTAAACTCTCTGTGGCTTAGTTTATAACTTCCGTGAAATGGACAAAGGCATTTTGTGATTCTAGATTATCTGGCTAACTTTTCTGTACCTGGCTGTTTGTTTTACATTCTAAAGATTTTTAAATTTTTTTACATATTTAACAAATCCAACGTTACATAGGTCTTACAAAAACTCTTATATTTCTGATATATGTCAGAAAAATATAGAAAAATCTGGAATATTCCAGAGAATTCCTCATAATTGTCATATACATATTATTTAATTAACGGCATTGAACGCTGTGTTCAGACGCGACTTTGTACACGTCATAAAATGTGTACAACAGAAATTTTCTAAATTTTACTACCCACTTCCATTCGCCGAAACAAAATTTCTTCAGAAATGCAGATTATGAACTATCTACCGCTACAATCATGAGTAGGTGGTAGTAGATGGTTATAGAGAAAAGGCTGGATAAACTATCTTTCCTTTTATCCATACTAATATTATAAATGGGAAAGTGTTTGTGTGTGTTTGTTTGTCCGTCTTTCACGGCAAATCGTCCATATTTCCAGACGTAGACAGAGGTGCAACCATGCACCCACGATTAGCCGAAGATAATTGCCTATTGCACTAACATTGTCATAGCTTAGGTACAGAATAAATAATAGTACAAATAGCTTAAGACAATCCTTAATAGTATGCTGTCACATTCTTTTCATTTAGGATAAGAAGTGACAGCAACAATTTAGGGTTGTCCTATGTTAAGACAATTTTATGCAATTGGCCATTAGTCCCACAGTCACTTGTCCAATCCCGGGCAGTGTTGTTTTTTATCAGAAAACTGACAAAAAACACATTTTTTTTATTTTTCCCCGCTTGGGAATCGAATCCGGGACCTCATGTAGTCAACAACGACACTGGACCACTAGACTATAGAGGCGACAGAGCCTATAATCATTACATAGATTAAGACAAAGTCGTTTTTTTCTGTCTATCCCTAATCCCTATCTATGCTTAGATCTTTAAAACCACGCAACAGATTTTGATGCATTTTTTTTAATAGATAGAGTTATTCAAAAGGAAGGTTTGTATGTATAATAATACCCATTATATAGTAGAGAAATACTGTTATAAATATATTTAGCGAAACAACGTTTGCCGGGTTAGTTAGTCACCTATAAAATAGCCCATA
The DNA here is from genome assembly GCA_036924255.1 of Apodemia mormo. Taxonomy (NCBI): domain Eukaryota; kingdom Metazoa; phylum Arthropoda; class Insecta; order Lepidoptera; family Riodinidae; genus Apodemia; species Apodemia mormo. The sequence continues at coordinate 32,116,843 of JAUPFN010000011.1, forward strand.
GTTATAACATTAATTACAAACTGTTAAGGGGCCATCCATAAATTACATTACACGGATTTCATGATATTTTGACCCCTCCCCCGTCCTTGTCACAGCTGGTAATATTTTTGAAACCCTGACGACGTAGCGTGATGTCACATATTTTACAATTTTACATTGGAACAATGATTTCATTCAATTATTATTTAATATCTATACAGGTGGCTTTTTAAATTTAGTATTATAATTCTATACATATAATAAAATCGTACGAAAGTAAAGATCAAAGCTGTAAGAACATTGAATATTTTTTAAAAGAATACTTGGGGCGTGATCTACAATCAACATCGAAGCCAAAAATATAGTTTTTAGAATTTTTGTCTGTTTGTCTGTATGTATGTCCGGGGTAAACTCAAAAAGTACTTGATGGATTTACTTCAAATTTTGCATGAATATTACTAACAGGTCGGGTCAACATGTAGGCTACATATTATCACGCTTACACCTACGGGGGAGAAGCTGTGGGGAGTAAACGAAGTCCGCGCGGACGAAGTCGCTGGCAACAGCTAGTTTAGATATAAAACATAATATTTTGAAAAATGTGATATCACAAAAGTTGAGACGCCTCCCCACGCCTTGTCACACAATGTCACACTTCGTCGACCCTCTCCCACCCCCTTAATGTGTGACGTAATTTATGGACGGGTCCTAAAAGGTATTAGAGTATTTAATCTCTTTTTTTTTGTATCATAAGATAGCAAACAAGCAGATGGGTCTCCTGATGGAAAGAGTCAACCATCGCCTATAGACACCAAAGGTGTTAATGGTGCGTTGCTATCTTGTGGCGAGGTCTAATGCCACATGCATAAGTTTACCGGCTACCTTACCCTCCAAACCGGAACACGACAGCGATAAGCACTGACGCTATTGCGGCAGGAATAGGTAAGGCGGTGGTACCAGACCCGGGCAAGACAATGCAGAACTCTACCACCTAGTAGCCACGATGGTAGTGACTCGATAGCCAATCGGTCGCCTTTTACGACCTGCCTGGCAGAACGGCGGTTGGCCTATTCTTCAAAGAAGGCCGGGACCAACACGGCGAAAATCTCAAAGTAAGCATAATATTTGCTTGTGTTTATAGGCAACGATCTTTGAGTATGACGTGTAAATATATCTATGGCAACGATACTATTACATAGAAATACATATTACTTATGTAAATACTGTAACATACATACTTTGACTCCCGGGTGGTCTAGGGTTAGCCTATTCGGTTCAGATCATGAGGGTCCGGGTTTGATTCCCGGATCAAGCACAAATGTTATTGAGGGTTTTCCGAGGTTTATCTCGAAAATCTAAAATCTAGCAGTTCGGAGTTTGGCGGAGTGGTGTATTGTCACTCCCGTGCCTCGGATGAGCATTTAAAGTGATCGGTTTTGGTTACCACTAGAAATAGTCGATAATCGTTAACATGTCGGCACATGCGGCGATGAGGACCACCTCTTTTCTCGCCAACCGTCAAACCAGTTAATCGCGGTAAAACGGGGTCTATAAACGTTCGATTTACTCTGCCTACCCCACCAGGGAACCGGGCCTGATGATACTTTCTTATGTAACATACACAATAAATACCCAAACTCAGAAATACAAACATCCCGCCCGGTTGACCGCCCGGATGACCGCCCGGTTGGTCGAGTGGTTATCGACCCTGACTACGCAATCGACGGGGCTCGGGTTCGATCCCCGACAAGGACAAGCATTTGTGTGATGAGCATAAATGTTTGTATTTCCGGGTTTGGGTGTTCATTAAACATATTATAGTACTTATATATTTCTATGTATTAGTATCGTTGATTAACATCCATAACACAAGCAAATAATTTGCTTACTTTGGGGTTAGATCAGTAAATGTAATTTGTCCTGTGAATATTTATTTATATTTATTTATTTATTTATCTATACTCATCACACAAATGTTTGTCAATGTCGGGAATCGAACCCAAGAGCATCAATTCATAGTTAGATTCATCCACCACTGTACCAACGGGACGGTCCAGTTTATCCGCTACAAACATGCAAACAATCAAATCTTTCCTCTTTACATTGTTATATATTATAGATGCCGACATTACATTACAGCAATACTGTAAATCACTTGAAACATTAGTACAAAATTTCACATTAACATAGAAATAGTCCAGCAATAATATAATGCATTCAGTTATTAGTTGTATTATTAACATCAGCAATTATCTCTAAAATCGATTAACAAATGTGAGCTTTATTCTCTAAGTTATAATAACCAACGAAATTCTGTTACGTGTTAAACTTTTGTCAAATTGCCACGATAATCTTTCAAACGGATTAAACGATTATAGTTGTTATTGTAAAATGTTAAGATTGAAACAATCTGCATTTTGTGTTGTGCAATGTTGCTTTTGTTCCAAGCACAAACCACAAACAGCATGCGCATGTCTGACATATTCAATTTTGCTAGAAATTTCTGGCTGCTCTTTTAATATTCAAAGGACATTCATACGAAATTAATATATTGAAAGTTACTAAATGTATTTGGATGCCATTTTTATCCGATAAAGAAGAGTATTTATACGTATGACAATTCTCACGTATGTTACGTGATATTTCTATTAATTGGCTACTTACCGATTGCGTTTTTAAGTAGAACTTCATAAGGAACGACTTTAGAGTAACTCAGTTTTTTTTTTGGATAGAAACAACGCTTGCCGCAGTTTCCGCTATTAAAAAATAGAATGTGGTAAGTATATGTCAAACATATACCTAGTCAATATTATAACAAGTTTATATTGACATGAGCTGACTTAACATTCAATTTTTTTTACAAAGATAGTAAGCCCAAAAAAGTTTACTGTATTTTTACTAATTAAATCTTTTCCCTCGTTCTTTCTAGGAGAAAATCTGATAAGATTTTTAAGTCAATCGGTGTACCTATTAGCCTGAAACTTATTTCAGAAATATTAAGTAAGTTTGCTAAAAACAACGTAATTTTAATTTGAAAAGCTGTTGCTTTAGAAAATTAGATTCGATTTTGATTTTTGAGACGACATTCAACGTAGTTTTTTTAGTTCTAAAATATCGTAGAATACCAAAAAAATATTGTTTCAACGAATATTTTTTTGGTATTTTCGAAGTTGTGTCGAAAAATACTTTTTTCAAAACTTTTCGTCCACGGTTACTCCGAAACGGATAATTTTGATGTAATTTATACAATAGACGTAGTGTTTTAAGGAATAGAGCTAATTCGTATTTGTACTCAATCGGGACATAGATTTGGAAGTTATATTAAGAAAATGCTGTTTCGCCAAAAAAGTTTTTGAGGTTTTTTTAAAATTTCTCGAAATCTCCTGCGGCGATTGGGTTCAAATTTTGATGAAATCTAAGTTAAGTGGAAGCCAATCGAATGCCACTAACCACGTTTCGATCGGTCCAGCCGTTCAAAAGTTATGAGTTACACATACACACATACACACAAACATACACACACACATACACACATACAGACATACTGACGTCATCGTGAAAATAGTCGGAGAAGATTCCTTGGACTTCAAAACGTGGAGATCTGGTGAAAATTCGATTTTCGAAAATCGGGGCAAAATTAGTAACTTTCTTATCTACATACCTATGTATCGGAAAGTTAAAAAGAGTGAAAGAAAAGACGCTGCTAGCATGCGCCTGTGAAAAGTAAAATTAATATTAAAGTAGTAACAAACGCATATTGGGTTGCTAAACTTTTTATCGGATCAAAACAACAAAAAAACAACTTTTTGTGTATTTCCCCATATTTATTAACAGTCAATGTCAATGATTAATTTAATAGACTCAGTATATATCTCTTTGTTGATTGTAAACAACCATTTTTATCAGTAATTACTTTCTTTGAATGCAAAAAGTGAAATTCAAAATTTCGCCATTAACCTGGTGCTGACCTCAAGCAGTAAAGCGATGTATATTTATTGACGACGGGTCTTGCCGTAGAGTAATTTAAACACAGAGACAGTGTTGGCATCATTCCGGGTTATTTCACGCATATACTGTATAAGGGACGGCTTACTGAAACTCGAAACCATTGATGTAGACCCTGATTCTGAGATGAAAACCGTTAGGAATTTGTAGGGTAAATATTGATATTTAATTTATTCTAATACTCCACAGTGTTTGTCCAAAAAAATGTAAAATTTAAGGAAATATACAAAATAAGCAATTTATATCACATATCGCGTAAAACAAACAGCTGGTTAGAAATTTCCACGATTGGCATTTGTCGATTGAACATGGTGTTCCAGCGATTTTGTTCGAATGACCCCCACACATTACTGCTTTTTAAACAATTAGGTAAAAAAATAGCCTATGTTATATTGTAGCTTTATATTGGTAAAAGAATTTTCAAAACGGTCAAGCAGTTTTTGGGTATAGAATAGATATAAAATCTTACCACCTTTAAATAAGAAGTACTTTGGTGACCGAGCTTTACGCGGTATTTTTTAACGTTTTTGCTCCTGTAAAAACACCCTGCATATTAAATTTCATAAAAATCGTCGTATCGCCCTTGGAATCGTATCGTCCATGCAGTACTTTTTGAGTTTACCCCGGACATACATTCAGACAAACAGACAAAAATTCTAAAGAACTATATTTTTGGCTTTGATATCGATTGTAGATCACGCTCCAAGTATTCTTTTAAAAAAATATTCAATGTACAGTTTCAACTTTCCTACGATTTTATTATATGTATAGAAGATTTAAAATTAGTACTCGTGTTGTAACACAGATTTAACTTGGATGTTTTGACTTTTTTATTTTAACTCCAAATTAAAATAAAAAGTTAACTTGGATTTAACTTGAAAATAATGTACCTTGTTTTAAGTAACTTAAAATCCACTTCTTTGCAGCCTGAAGATTTTTAAGAAACGTGGCTTGTTATAGTTTTCTCTGCGTTAAACTAGTCTATATTAACTGTTACCTTAAGTTTTTATGACTTGTTGGAACGTGGACGTGAAAATGCAGTTTTATCGTTAACACAGCATGCAGTTAGTGGGCCATTTTTCTCGAGAAATCGTTTTAATGTCAAAACTAGAAGTTATTTGATAGAGTAGGTCGTTTTTTTTAAATCTTAAATTTAGACTGACTGATAAAAAGTTGAACATATTGAAAAAGGGGTTCGTACTCGATTTTGATATTAAATATGTAAAAAAAATAGGCACTTAAATTTTGACCTAATTTTTCGATCAATTTTTTTAGTACGGACACCCACACACGGCGTATAAAAGTTTGTTGTTTATAAACAGCGATTTACTGAAATCTTTTTTATATCATAAGAGCAAACAAGCAGGTGGGTCTCAAGAGTCAATCATCGCCTATAGACACCAAAGGTGTTAATGGTGCGTTGCTGTCTTGTGGCGAGGTCTAATGCCACATGCATAAGTTTACCAGCTACCTTATCCTCTAAACCGGAATACGAAAGCGACAAGCACTGACGCTATTGTGACAGGAATAGGCAAGGCAGTGGCACCAGACCCGAGCGAGACAATGCAGAACTCTACCACCTAGTAGTCACGATGGTAGTGACTCGCATATCCAATCGGTCGCCTTTTACGACCTGTCTGGCAGAACGGCAGTAAGTCTATTCCTCAAAGGAGCCCGGAACCAACACAGGGAAAATCGACTCGTGAATAGACTTTTTAATACATCGTGCGATAATCATAGTTTTTTGATTGATTAAAATAATTTCTGATGCTGTTACTGGAGAAACCAGAAAGGAAATGGTGCCAGACCTGGGCGAGACAATGCAGATCACCTAGTAACCACGATGGTAGTGACTCATATCCTCTCGTTCGCCAATCGTTAGCCTCTTACGACTTGCCTGGCAGAACAACAGATGTTCTATTCTTCATTCAGGGGCTTGAACCAACACCAACCGTGTCCGGTCCTGTCATCGCAGAACTGTCTAGAAGAGAGAGATAGAGAAAGAAATGAGAGAAATCAGTTTTCACCACCTTTTATATATTCAGGCGTTATTTTGTGGAACATCATAAAACTGAAAAAACAATTTTCCAATTCACTTGTTGAGTAAGTAGTGCTCGTTTCTTTTGAAGGTGCTTCGGTTGCGAAGTGAAACGTGCGTTGAAGGCTTGTTTTCTGGGCCTTTGTGTTTGCAACTGACGCGTTAAAGAGCGTGGTGAGCATTGGTGGTTAATTGTGCCGCTGGAATATTTTTAATATTCCGGTTTACTTTCATTTCCACTAAAAGATAAAAAGACAGTACATTTCACTGTCTTTTTTCTATCAATTATGTCGCAGTGGTCACACTTGAGAATCCACGAAAGGTCACAAATTCAATTGATTTCTTCTTTCGTCTTTAGCAGTCTATTACAATGTCTAATTTTTTTTATAAGCTATACAATATAAAAAATGGGTTACCTGACGTGTAATATGAATCAACTGTTATCAGATTAAATTTAGTGCAATGGGTTTTTCATGATCACTCGAATACCAGACGACTTTTATTTTTAAATTATACGTAATCTCAAAAAAATTATAATAGTTTAGCTAGGTATCGTAAGTATACATTGCTAATATAAATTTTTAGGCATTCATTTTCTGGGTTTACTGAACTCGAACGTCACCTGGCTGTATCTCATAAACCGTGATAGCTAGAAAGCTGAAATTTTCACAAATTATGTATTTCCGTTGTACTAGCTTTTCCGACAAACATTGTTTTGCCGCATAAATTACCTGTATCGAATATTTTAGATAGGTACTTTATAAAGTTTCATTGAAATTGGTTCAGTAGTTTAGGAATCCATAGAGAACAAGAAACGTGACGTAATAATACTTACTAATGATAGCCTGTGTTCAAAATTCAACCATAGACAAAACATTTAAAAATCTATCCTAATTTTTACAACAGATTTTAGCCATAAACATAATAGTATACATGTGCGTATATTATGATATATGTCAAGTGAATGCAGCGTATGTAGTGTTCATATATTTTTTAGTTTATATAAAAATATGAATTTTCTATAAATTTTAACTTTTCCTATCGCGGAAACTTTAGCTTAAACTTTAACTTTTCCTATCGCAGAAAAGTTAAATTTTATAGAAAATTTAACTGTGCCAAATTTGATATTCCTCCCTTCGCGTAATTGTCGCAAAAAATTGGGTACAAAGATTTTGTTTCACGTATTAATATGTGATAATTCTACCCATTAATTATTTACATAAAAATCTCATCTTCACCAACAAATAAAACCTTTAAAATTGATGTTCCTCAAATACTTGATACTTTTATTAAATTATAAAAAATATGCATATGAAGGGCGCGGAATGAAAATCATAATAATAAAAAGAAGTTTATGAGATTTCCAAAAGAGAATTTATTTGGACTCGAAGCAATAAAACCTTTGGCGTAAGTATTACATAAATCATTGTCCTTCCTTCGTAATAAATGAAAAAGGAAATTCGGTATATTAATGCGGGTCCAAGTTTTAAGAGACTGTCAATTTAAAACAAGTAATTCAAACAACTCAATTATATTATTTTCAATTTAGATGCTTGTACTCTTTTACAATTCACACATTATTTAATTTTATCTTATATTTTTCTAAGGCTCTGATACAGTAAAATGTGAATATGTAAAAAATGGTGTGTGAAATGTTAAACATTACTTTATAATCATTATGATGGAGTATATTACCGAGCGCTGACAATGAAGGGTATAAATTATATCAACTATATTGTGATCTCTGTTTTTTACCTGATTCTCATGTTTGAAACGTTATTGGAGGTATAAGTTACACTCGCGTAGAGTGGGGTAGTGTTCGTTTCTCCTGAAGATGCTTCGGTTTCGAAGTGAAACGTGCCTTGAATGCGTACATGAATTGTGTGCTTTTGTGATTGGTGCCGGGGTGAGACGTGGGTGTAAAAGTGTTTGGATGTGGGTGGATAATTGTGCCGCTGGGGTTTTCATTTTATCCGGACCATCGGTGAGTCTCATCCATTTATTAAACCGACGTCTTTCTTTTCGGTATCATCACGGAGGATACATAGAACAGTTCGCGAATAATGGCAAATTTAATTAATTTCACCTTTTTAATAATGGATTTCCGCAAAGTAACGCCTGAATCAATTTCAATAAAATTTAACACTCACTGAATGTCGGCAGGAAAATATTGTATAAGATAATAAACTAATATGAAAACTGAAGAGTTATCTTGTGGTAAGTACTTATGTCTAATTACGTATGTCCAACTGTTGCTTTTTAGGAAAGTTATTTTTACTACTGCAACAGATAGCTTCTCTATTTGTTTAAGTTTTTATTGAGCGTTTTCTTTTAAAATTTAAATGCACTGGCAATTGCCATAGCATCTATTTTTGCTCACAAAATTCTGACTCTGACTCTGTTGTCATTTTAATTCAAATGCTATCATTGCCATAAAACTAAAAAAGTCTTAGTAGTTCCCCCTGCAAAGACACCGCCAGGATAATTTTCAGGGAGGTGCAAATGCTTTTAAAATTTGCTTTTATTACCTAATATGAAAAATAGAATTATACATATAACATGTAAATTGTAAATGTAACGTCAACTTTTTATGTGGTACCACCGCCGACTTTCCTAAAAGAAACAGAAAATTTCTCTCCTAAGCTGTATTTTTTCATGTTTGTTAGCTCATAACTCGGTCTTTTAATTACCGGTTTTGCGAAAAAATAATTTTGTTTTTTAGGGTTTACTTTGATGGCATATAAATTGGTAAGTCTGATACAGGATTCTAGAAATACGGAACGTTGGATGGTGGTTTTTGTAGTTTTACTGCGTTTCAATTATTTAAATCGCTTTAGCTCAAAACTTGTTCCCAAGTTACAAACGAGGTCAATGGGCTATGGGCTAGGTAATTTGACATAAATCCGCAGAGAGCTATTGACACGCCCCCCTCGGATGTATTGCCGCCATTGGCACAAATTCTTTCACAAATTTTATTTTATGACATAGAAAACTCCTGTATTATTGCTTTCTTAATGGTAACGCTTAATTTCTTCTTGGATTTAAGCCAAATGACAGCATAAACAAGGTTAAGGCGATTATTTGTAAGAAATAAGGGTGAATATTTTTTCATATAAGCTTTTGGATGGCCTGATATCGAATAACTAAATTTTTTCCCTTTATACACAGATAAGAGTACATAAATAAAATTGGGATTAATTGAGTATGCGTTAATTAAGTGGTAGAGTTTTATAACATTTCGGTTCTATTTGGCACCATTATACTACCGTAAATATTCCGGCCAAAATAATAAAGGTGCTTGTCAGGCTATATTTTCTTAGAAATTGGTTGCCGTAACCAAGAATTGGTAATACATAGGTGCCATCTGTTGAGTGTCGTCACAAAACTTTGGTATAAAATTTGTTGCAGCAGTATATGCAAATTAAGACAATGTTGCTATTTTTCCATTAATATTTTCCTTGAAAATTAAGGAAATTAAAAATAGAGCTTACCATGATATATATTACTATAATGTTGCGGACCTATTGTTCGTATGGCGAGGCTTTAACGCCACTTGAATAAGTATAACGGCTACCTTAACCCACAAATTGAAACACAAAAATGTGGCAGGATTAAGTAAGGCGGCGGTACCATATAGTCAGGCAAGACATTGCGGAACTCTAATACCTTGTAGTCAAATTGATATTGATATGTATAGCCAATCGTTCACCTTTTACAAACTGCCTGATAGAATACTAGATGGTTTATTCTTTAAAAGGGGTTCAATCAATACAGGGTGAACGAATTATTGCTTTACGGTTGGATATGTAGATGATAGATGTGACCACCAACTGGACATAAAATTGAACGTCAAATTTGCCATTGTATTATTTATAAGGTTATTAATGTACAGTTAGTTATCAGTTCAAAATTAATAATCGTGCACTGTAAAATGTTAATTTTATGTGCACTGTAAAATGTTTAATGTGGATATATCATTTATAAATTGCAGTGTACATTAAGTGGCAATTCAAAATGATGTGACCAATATAGATGTCACCTTTTTATTAATAATTGGTGCCGAATTAATCAATTTATTAGCGGCATCTGTTTACCCTATGCCCCTACTGATCCAATTCAAAAATAAAATTTTAATCTATTATTTACTCTGATCAATTTTGTAATAACAAACATAATTTAACCAAATTTACATAATTATTGTCATATTAAATTGTTCTGATACAACTGGTAGTTTATAAGTTTGACATTAACCTTCATTTATTTATTCACTTACATAAAAAATGAATGTACATAATATGTAGAATTTGTTGTATCCAACTACTTAAATTAGTTGTTTATTAGTTTGAAATTACACTTATTGCTATTCTCTTACATAAAAAAATGAATGGACATAGTATGTAGAATTTATTTTTTTCAACTACTTAATTTATATTAATACTAAAAATCGTATATATTTAAAATAAATACGCAACATGACCAATAGTTTTCCTAAAATTCCTATTTTTGGCAAAGTAAGACATTTGTGTTGGTAACGTTGTTATTATTAAGTTTTATGCCAAAATGGCGGGTTCCATTAGTATTTAGTAAATTGAAATTATTGTTATTGTTTAGATAATCAATTTAAACATCCCTAATGATGCTGTAAATTGCGAAACCGGTTAAGTGTATTAATAATAAAGTGTGAACTACAAGTATAAGTGAAAGTGATAGTGCTGACGTTAAAAAGTATACAATTCATTAAAACCAAACTGTAGTAAACAAATATACACATTTTGGATGACTAAGTTGTTTTATTTCAAATTATGAAATAATTGAAACATTTTAAACATCATAATTTGGATAGTTTAAAATGTTTTATTAATTTTAATTAAAAAATAGAAGGATAAGTAGGTACCAAAGAGCTTTCATGTAATGAAGGTAGTTTCATGTAAATTGCCGTTGGCGGCGTTTTAGTCATAAGGGTTCAGGAAAAGTACTAGAGTCAGTCGTCTATTATATATACTTACAATATTAGTCTATGGTGTTTGTCATTACGGAGTTCATTCTATGACAAAAAATTTACCTCTCATCGCAATTTTTTTATGTTACATGAAACAAAACAATTAGATATCTCTAGTAGAAAGATATAGCCAGATTGTAAATATGTCCTCTCCAGCTTCAATACGATTTTCTTGACGCGTAATTCGAATCCAAACAAGCTATGAAACAAGGCCAAAGTATGTAATTATTATTTTGTAAAATATTATTTTGTCGCCTCTGTGGTCTAGTTGACGTTGACCATATGAGGTCTCGGGTTCGATTCCCGGGTCGGGCACATAAAAAAGTGTTTTTATTTTTATTTTTGATTAACACAAAGTTGCCCGGGATTGAAAAGTGCCCAGTTGGCGATAGGCTTGCCACCTATCACATTTGTGGGACCAAGCATCTTCGACTAAGCGTGGGTGCACTTGTTGTACCTCTGCCTACCTCTTCAGGGATACGGGCGTGAATATACTTTTTGTAAATTACGTAATTATTATATTATTAATAATATTTGCTAAAAGATTATAAATTGTTGTTTATAAATTTTCTAGTGATATCAAAGTTGATATTTTTAAGGAATTAATCATAAAATCTAAAATAAATTTATTTGATACTGGTGTATTTCAAAGTATTTTGGCTGAACCATTATCGGATTCAGCAAAAATGCTTTATGATTTTTTGTAAGTTGTCAGTAGGTATAAGTGTTGTGTAAAAATAAAATAAGGTACGATGGAGCTGTCATAGCCACATCGGTGTGCAAAAACTCCTTAAATAAAGATTTTAAAAAAAGTTGATATTTTTAACTAGAATTCGAGAAGCTTTTTATTGAGTTATTTCGATTGAGATCAATCGAAAGTACTGGTGTATAGTAAATGAGAAAGAGTAGCTACATACTCATACTCGAAGGTTAAATTATTACTAGCTGGGTGACCGAGTTTAGCTCGACTGATATTGTTTCATGAGACAACGGATTATCATGGATATGACGCTTACCTAGATCAGTTTTAATAGAAAAAGATTATTTCATCCTCGCCATCTCGATGTCATGGAATGGGGAAAACTTATCCAAGGTCTGAAATTTGAGAGTACCCACGAGAGAAACCACAGCGGCACAGTAGTTTTTTTTTATCTCATAAGATAACAAACAAGCAGATGGGTCTCCTGATGGTAAGAGTCAACCATCACCTATCGACACCAAAGATGTTAATGGTGCGTTGCTATCTTGTAGCGAGGTCTAATGCCACATGCATAAGTTTACCGGCTACCTTACCCTCCAAACCGGAACACGACAATGACAAGCACTGACGCTATTGCGGCAGGAATAGGTAAGGCGGTGGTACCAGACCCGGGCGAGACAATGCAGAACTCTACCACCTAGTAGTCACGATGGTAGTGACTTGCAGAGCCAATCGGTCGCCTTTTACGACCTGCCTGACAGAACGGCAGTTGGTCATTTCTGCAAAGGAGCCCGGAACCAACACGGGGGAAAACCCACCCACTTCCACCACACTTTCTTTCACGTCAAAAGCAAAGGTAGTAACACAGTTGCTGCCTTTGCTTCTGAAACAAACAGAAGAAGACAAAGGGTAGGCGGTGCAGTGGAGAGAGCGGGCGATATTGCCGGTCAATCGCACTTGTGGCCCTGCTAGTGCGATAGAACGGAAACGTCGCCGACACGCGATTTTGAAAACGCTAACGTTTTCGTAACGCTTTCATCATGCATTCACCTTTACTGCCCAAGTCAAGCGTTCGTATAGAAGTTTTTACTTCAAAAAGCAACCAATGAAGACATAATGTAACTTTTATGAACTTGATACGTTTGCGGATCCGCGCTGCTGGATCCAGCACGGTTTGCTGGATGCTGGATCCAGCAATTGCAATCCCTAGTGACAAAACATATATTGTCATTTACCGATTTTAAAGGATAGCGCTATTCGGTTTAAACACCGTTCAAATATTCCCGATTTATATATCTACGCAGAAATCTATATGAGCTACATTTTTTGCTGAATCTCCGTAAGCGATTTAACTTCAAGTTCAAGTTATATTAAATTTTCCTTCGAATACATTTAATTATAAGAGCCATTTCTTTTCTTGCAATTCTATAAAACTTTGATATTTCTCCGTCCAAATATTCACTTAGAGATGAAAGCATATTATATAACATATAATATTTATATACACATCTTGACACCAAATCCCTCTACGATCCAGGCATAGATGATTGAGTGCCATACAAGATCCAGAATCTTGCTTGGCGCACGGGAAAGGGAGAATCTGCATTTGGTGAACACCTGCACACAGAAGGGCACACATTCGACCTTGGTAGTGACTCTTGCACCTTACATGTCTGTTAGAAAGGGAGGAAACTAGTTGCTTTTAAGACTGGAAATTAATAAAATGAGGAATAAGTCTTTGCTGTTAAATAAAAAATAATTTTGAATAGTTTCCTTTTGTTAAATATTAATACAACTTAACATCATATTCATTAAAAAAATATTATTATTTAATTATTTGGCTCTTAAAACAGACAGAGTATTTGATTTTCAACTTGATAAATTTACGCGTTCCTGAGAAAAGAAAGGCCTTGACAGACAAAGTGACCTATAAAGGTTCCATTTTTCCTTATGAGGTATTGAACCCTAAAAAGTTAGGTATTTCTGATTACAAAAGAAATCGTACAGCTAGTCGAAAATGTATAAGGATCGTACTTTACATCAACAAAGTAATATGGGACAGTTAGGGAGTTATGTAGCCCGACCTTGTTTTTCCCCATTCCCATAACTTTATTTAACTAGTGTGGTCTGTCAGGGAAAATTTATTCTTCACTTTGCTATTTTTTGTGAATCGAATTAGTTTTATATAACATTATAGCTTGAAATATTAATTTGTTCACAAAAATTATAAGTAAATATTCATATTATGTGTCCAAATATATACATATATAAATATCACTGGACAAATTAATACACCAATTGATCTAACCCAAAGGTTTCCCAACTTTTTTCTCATAGACCACTTTCAAAATTTTGCTGGTTCCGGTAGACCCCTGAATCTAAATTTCTACCATACTCTCAAAAAAAATAATTAAGATTACATCCAACTATGGAAATTTGTATCTAACTATGGAAATTTGCGTTGCAGCTGAGTTCCATCCGTCAATTAACAGTTTTCAAAAAAAGTGAGAATTGGATGGGTAATTAATTGCTATTTTTACTTCCCTTACGATTTGTGACTCCTATTTTGGTCAAACCAACGTAGACCCCCGTCGAGCCTCCTGTGGAACTCTGGGGAACCACCTGGACCACTTTGGGAATCAGTGATCTAACCCCAAAGTAAGCGGTTTATTTATTTGTAGCATGGGTGTCAGTAAACGATACGAATACATAGAGATATATACTCAAATAGATTTAATAAACACCCACACCCAGAAATATAAACAGCTATGCTCATTAAATAAATATTTGTCCATGTCGGGAATCGAACCTGAGCCCCATTGATGTGTGGTTCGCTAACCACTCGACCAACGGGGCCATCAAAAATAGATATAGGCCGTGGTCCCCAGGAACATTTTTATATTTGATTAATAACAAGCACAATTTTTGTGAAAGGCTTCGTTTAGATGAGACGCTTCTCTTTCTTCGAAAAATGTCGAACCGGGTAACTAATAAAGGTAGGTAAAAAAGAAAATTGTAGCCGAAAAAACAACTTTAGAATGTCGGACTAAGAAAAGTTTCCATTGAAGATCCGGGGTCAAACATAAGTTATTTTTTTTTCAAAAATCAATCCCTGGAGGGCTGAAATAGGGAATGAAATTTTTATTAAAAGCTGTTTGGACGACTTATTAATATACTCGCGAGCAAAGCTGCGCGGGTCAGCTAGTTGTTGATAATTATGATTATTGTTGATAATTATGATAATGTGCCCATGGGCGTACCCAGGTTCTGGGCCAGGGGGGGGGGGCAACCATAACATTTTAAGACTATATTTTTATCTTATTATATTTTTATCTACAGCAGTAGAGGTAAACAAATTCCAGGAGGGGTGCAGCTGCCTCTTCCTGACCCCCCTCCCCCTTGGTACGCCCATGAATGTGCCTTTAGCTGTAGTTCTTAAGAAACTTTGCGTTTTACAGCGTTTTAGCAATTTTTAAACATTTTTAAAAAAAATGTTTAAAAATTTAAAAATCAAAATATGACAAATAAGCAGATGGCTGTCCTAATGTTAAGATACAGTCATTAACCAAAGATGTTATTGGATCGTTGCTTTACGTGTGGCGGGATGATATAACCACCTTTCAAACCGGAACACGACATTAACAGACAGGCAGACGGTAATTATTACTGTGATTGTATATATATATATATATATATATATATATATATATATATATATATATATATATATATATATATATATATATATATATATATATATATATATATATATATATATATATAAATATATATATATATATATATATATATATATTTATATATATATATATATATATATATATATATATATATATATATATATATATATTTATATATATATATATATATTTATATATATATATATATATTTATATATATATAATATTTATTTATATATATATTTATATATATATAATATATATATATATATATATTTATTTATTTATTTAATTTTAGGTATATATATTAATTTACAATACGGAAGTAGGATTATGGTGAATTTACAACTATGGCGAGTTTACAACAACCCTTATTGATCAATATTTTCTTTCATCAAATTAACAACATTATTGCGAGAAAAAAATAGGCGTCTCGTCAAAAAAAAGCTGTTTACAAAAATTCAGGTTGTTATTAATCAAAAACAAAATGTTCCTTGGACCACGGTCTATAGCAGTAAGTTGCGTCCTGAAATAAGAGCTGTGGTCATACTTTTTTAATCTTTATTTTTAAGAAGCCTTATTTATTGTTTATATCATACTAGCGACCCGCCCCAGCTTCGTACGTGTAGTGTAATACCTACATGCTTAACTTTTAACTTCCCGCTACGTATGTTTGGGTATGTGTGTGTTTTTTGTTTGTTGCGTGTGTATGCACACATCTCATAACTTTTGTACAGCTTGACCGATTGAAACGCGGTGAC
Organism: Apodemia mormo; assembly: GCA_036924255.1. Classification (NCBI taxonomy): domain Eukaryota; kingdom Metazoa; phylum Arthropoda; class Insecta; order Lepidoptera; family Riodinidae; genus Apodemia; species Apodemia mormo. Next base: position 32,133,023 of record JAUPFN010000011.1, read on the forward strand.
ATTCGATTGGTCTATACATCGCTGCGCTACCTTTTGGCGATTTGCATCAATGAGAATAGCATAATCGTTTTCTCCACAAAAAAGTTCACCTACATATTAATTTCATGACAAACGGTTGAACGATACGAAAGTTGGTACTAGGTGGCGCTGCAATATACCGACTTTCGTATCCAAACCAAAACAAAATTTGAAACAAAAACGATACTAATATATTATAGGAATACATATATAAATACTAGAATAAATTTAATAAACACCCAAACCCGGAAATACAAATATTTATGCTCATCACACAAATGCTTGACCCGTCGGGGATCGAACTCGAGCTCCGTCCATTGTGTAGTCAGGGTTAGTGATTAGCAATGGAAAAATTTCAGATGGAAAAGAAAAGAAAAAAAATACTTTTCCGATGTTGGTCCCGGCCTCCTTTGTAGAATAGGCCAACTGCCGTTCTGCCAGGCAGGTCGTAAAAGGCGACCGATTGGCTATCGAGTCACTACCATCGTGGCTACTAGGTGGTAGAGTTCTGCATTGTCTCGCCCGGGTCTGGTACCACCGCCTTACCTATTCCTGCCGCAATAGCGTCAGTGCTTGTCGCTGTCGTGTTCCGGTTTGGAGGGTAAGGTAGCCGGTAAAATTATGCATGTGGCATTAGACCTCGCCACAAGATAGCAACGCACCATTAACATCTTTGGTGTCTATAGGCGATGGTTGACTCTTTCCATCAGGAGACCCATCTGCTTGTTTGCTATCTTATGATATAAAAAAAAATATATATTTTTCCATTTTTTTTCCGATATTTTTCCACTAAACTTGGATTGTAAATAAAATAATTACGACATTGAATATTTATTGCTACTGTTTTATTTAAGTATATGAAAGCACTATTCTTACAACGGTAAAGGAAATAACAGTTCGCTATATTATATATATTCTATATATTCTATATATTCTATGTAATAATAAAAAAAATAAAAATATATATATTATATATATTCTATGTAAACACTCAATTTTGATCAGACTGAGGTAACTGGAGGACACAAAACTGTCACTTAATCTACATTGATGTGTTTTCCTTTAAATCCATCTACAAATTTTAAAATATGACGATAAAGTAAGTTTCTCATACATGAAGCTACATATAGTAATTCTTCCAATAGTGAAGACTGAACAGTTCTCTTGTTTCTGTGTACGATCAAGGCAATCATAGTTGTAAATCTTATTAAAATCACTTTTGCTCTCTTTTGTAGCTGACTGTGATTTGACTGGACTTGGTTGATCTTTTTCTTTGATTTCGTAGATCGGCGAGGTATTTGTGCATTCTTCATTAGTTCCGCATTTTTTTTCATTTTCCCTCCCAAACCTGCGACAATTAAAATTCTTCTGCTTCAAGACAGTCTTTTTTTTTAAAAAAACCTTTTTTTTGCTTAAATAACAATAATATCCACATATTATGAAACAATTTTTTATAGTTTTCAGCATGGTTAGTTATAATGAAAGAAAAAATATAACATTTTACTTATTATACTTACATAGACTCATAAATATAATATCATTGGACTCATATTAATGAGCTCAATTTCGAACGGAACAAATATTATTGTATATTATATTATATTTAATATCACAAACACGATTAAACAAGTGAATCAAGATCACGGGGCTTCCACGTTTTAAAATAATTTATGACATAATATGTCTATGGGGAATCCCCGTGAATAGATAATTTTGCAGTATCGATAATCGGCAACATTAATATAAATATATTAACGAGTTCCGTTTTTAACACAGACACGCACCCATAACTTTAAACCAATCTCATACATAAAAAATATTAAATACATAAGTGATTCACTTCAAGATAAATTTTAAAATGATAAATAAAGTATGTTATTTAGTACAATGTAGATATTCTATTGTTGCCAAATAATGGATTATATGTCTAAATAATTTAAACTATTGATTAATTACCGTAATTATCTATTGCTAAATTGTGAAGATATTACTAAACATATTTTTTCTATGACCTCACTGCGCCCCACTAGAAGGTTAGGATACTTATTTCATCACGCTGAGTAACAACGATACTTACCGCTATTTTAAATTATTACTAGCTGACCCAGCAAACGTTGTTTTGCCACATAAATTATTGAATCAAAAAATAGGGGTTGATCGTAGAGGGTTGTAAATTAAGGGTTGTATATATTTTTCAATTTTTTTTGAATCATTTGAAGTTAAATCATTAAAAAATAAAAATAAAAATTTTTGTCCATAAAATAAAAAAAAAAATTAGTGGTGGACAACCCTTAACATTTAGGGGGATAAAAAATAGATGTTGGCCGATTCTCAGACCCACTGAATATACATACGAAATTTCATCAAAATCGGTCCAGCCGTTTCGGAGGAGTATGGGAACGAACATTGTGACACGAGTATTTTATTTATAAGATTTAAATGTATTCGAACAATCGATTAATAAAAAAAAAAAAAAAAAGTATCTTCACGCCCATATCCCCGAAGGGGTAGGCAGAGGTACAACAAGTGCACCCACGATTAGCCGAAGATACTTGGTCCCACAAATGTGATAGGTGGCAAGCCTATCGCCAACCGGGCACTTTCCAATCCCGGGCAACTTTGTGTTTCTCAGAAAACTGAAAAAATACCTTTTTTTTTTAAGTGCCCGACCCGGGAATCGAACCCGGGACCTCATGTGGTCAACGCCAACACTGGACCACTAGACCACAGAGGCGATTATTATCGATTAATAAATCTTCTATTATTTGGTAACACTAAAACATTTTGTACTAGTTGCTACAATTGTCTCGGGGATTTCCCGCAAGACCTTTTGAATACTAGCTACGTAATTTTTACTCAATTGGCGTGCAACTTTTCTATAGTGTATACTTACGTTTCATGCAAGTGGTGTTTTTTCTTTGTCAATTTTATTAAAACAGTATAACTTTCGATTAAATATAATTGTAATGGGTCGTAATAAAGATAAAAACATGTGGAATCTGTTTGAAAGACGAAATAATGGTGTATCATGTAGGTATTGTATGAAAATATGTATTTCGATACGTTAACGGAACCCGTATGCGGTCACACATTGCAGATTGTGATAAAAGTCCACGAGATGTGAAAATTATGTTAGATCCGAAAGGAACCGATTCTACGGATAGTTTGCCTTCTGCTTCATTGTGTCTGTCAGTTCCAGCAGCTTGTATGGTAAATGAAAAAAAGGCATAAATAAATAAATAGCTTTAACTACTGCAGTATCCGGAACCCCTATTTCTTGGGTAGAACATCCATTATGGAAGAAAGTTTTTGCTGCTTTGGCGCCATCATATCAGTTACCTACTAGAAAAACTTCAACGTCACACATTGATAAAGCATATGATGAAATGAAAAAATGTCAAGATGATATGATGAAAACACTAATTGAAGACATATTATTTATAGATGTAGCACAAAATACAGAAAATGATCTACTGTTTGAAAGTGATGATTCAGATTAATTATCCAACATTCCTACCTACCTACATTCCAGTTGAAAATTATGTAAATGTTATATAAATCTATAGTAAAAGAGTTTATTAAAAAAAGTTTGGTAGTTATTTGAATCATATGCATCAAACGTGTATGTATAATTAAATGTAATTATGATAAGTAATATCAGAACAATATTTTAAATTTTATAGTAATAAATATTTTACAGTAAACAATATTTTTCCTTTATTTTTCCAATTTTTTATTTTTCTCCAAAATAAAAGGAAAAATTTCCAAGGTTTGAAATTTTTCCGAAAATTACCCATCGTCGCTAGCCACTCGACCAACAGGGCGGTCAAATGACACCAGAGACAATGTCTTCAAAGACGAGAAAACGGGACGACAAAATATTATTAAACTGCTTAGCTAAGTGGTAAGATCATAAATACGTAAATTTGTTTAAAATTATGACTTGTTTTATACAACCTAAATTGCGTTCCCTGTATTATACGTGCGAGTATGAAGGATGTAAAAACGAATTTCTTCTTCAATAGAAATAAAACAACGCCCAAAGACGTGTGAAAAGCAATTTTCTATAATAAGTAGATGGAAATCGTTTGAGAATATTTTGGTATGCCGTAACAGTAATATTGTTTTCGATAATAACGTACTAAATCACGAGTGGTACTGATCTCGAATAACCGGCATTCTCTTTTTACATTACAAAAAATGTTACTTACTTATTTAGTACTAGCTGTTGCCCACGACTTCGTCCGCGCGTACTTCGTTTACTCCACACAGTTCCTCCTCCGTAGGTGATAGCGTGATAATATGTAGCCTATATGTTGACCCGACCTATTAGTAATATTCATGCAAATTTTGAAGTAAATCCATGCAGTACTTTTTGTGTTGACCCCGGTCATACATACAGACAAACGGACAAAAATTCTAAAAACTATATTTTGGCTTTGATATCGATTATAGATCACGCCCCAAGTATTCTTTTAAAAAAATATTCAATGTACAGTTTTGACTTTCCTACGATTTTATTATATGCATAGATAAAGATCTATTAATGTAGTAGCATCTTTAATAGATACTAATTAAGTAAGTAGCATTTTTTACCACATCCACAGATTATAAAAAACCATGTAGCGTAGTGGGACACCAGATAGGAATGAAGTTTCCTATTATAAAAATATTAATTTCAAGTTCCATTTGAGGTACCTATAAAGAAAATAATTATCTAGGTATCTATTTTTATTATGATTTTTTTTTATCGATGAAAATAAAAAAAACTACTTTACAAAATTATCTCAACACATTATTTCATTTACAATGATTTATAAAAATATATAATAATAATAAAATAACACCCACATGATCTAAACCAAGCACACATTGACAACAAAGCGTCAAATATGTTTTTGTAAAAAGGTAGCCTATTTCCGGAGACTGAAGGATTCATAATAGTAAGACAGGATCAATTTATTAATACAAAAAATTATAGAAAATATATCATCAAAGACCCCAATGTTACAGACGATAAATGCCGCAAATGCAAAACACAGCCAGAAACAATTCAACACATAATTGGAGCATGTTCATGTATTACCCAGACGGACTACACACATAGACACAATCAACTCACAAATATCATTCATCAAAAACTCGCAATCAAACACCAACTTATACAAAACACGCACTTACCCTACTATAATTACATACCTCAAACAGTACTAGAAAATGTATTATACAAATTGTACTATGATCGCGCTGTTCTGACCGACAAAACCATCCATTGTAACCGACCAGATCTTATACTACAGGATAAGAGTAACAAAACAACCTATCTAATAGATATAGCCGTTCCCAACACATATAATATTCAAAAAACAATAACAGAAAAAATGAGTAAGTACATTGAACTACAAGAGGAAATACTGAGAATATGGAAACAAGAAAAGTTTATATAGTACCAATTGTCGTATCTAATACTGGAGATATCCCATATCACATTTACAATAGCTTAAAAACAATAGGCCTAGAAGACAACACGTATATAATGCTGCAAAAAGCTGCGATATTAAATACCTGTCGTATAGTAAGAAAGTTTCTTCAGCAAAATGAGACGGACCTGAAATAAAAACTGTAACAATAAACACGTGCATTTTCTAATACACATCGCATGCTGCTATTACTTGGCTAAGCCCGTAGTTGCAGATCTAAGCCAGCCTTAAGACTGTGGAAAAAGAACATATATAATAATAATAGCAAACTGCAATAATAATAACAGTCATTACGTAGACTATACATTAATCAGTATATAGCAAACATACATAGACTATACATAAAAATCTTACGCTTTTTAACGTTGCGGACGCTTTTTGCCGGCTAGGGTACCCCTCCTTAACGTCCCATAAGGAACAGCGTTCCAATAATAGTTATTATTGTCCGATTTTATAACGGAATTGTAGCAACATAATAATTCCGACTGGTAATTGCCTACTATTCGCACTTTTACAGAATTATTGCAATTGTCGCTTCTGTGGTCTAGTGGTCCAGCGTTGGCGTTGACCACATGAGGTCCCGGGTCGGGCACATAAAAAAAGTGTTTTTTCAGTTTTCTGAGAAACACAAAGTTGCCCGAGATTGAAAATGCCTGATTGGCGATAGGCTTGCCACCTATCACATTGTGGGACCAAGTATCTTCGGCTAATCGTGGGTGCACTTGTTGTACCTCTGCCTACCCCTTCGGGGATATGGGCGTGAAGATACTTTTTTTATTGCAATAATCAACAGGAATCCTACTTATATTAAAATTACTAATGTTTGGACGATTATTACTCAACTACATAAAAAACTGCCGTATACATAAGAAAAAATTTGATTCTGTTAGATTATGACCAGAGATAAGATAAAGCATAGTTTCATCTCGAAAAAATACATTGTTCCCGTAGGTTTAACTAAAATCTCTTATTAATAATACCATTGGGGTGCAATGCGCAGTTAGTTGACACTTAAATAAAGAAATTGTTAATAACTTGATTACAGTGCAACTTATTGATTTTCTTGGAATATCACAATTTTCTCTGTAATACCACAGGCAGAAAAGTTTCTTTTATTTAATCTCAACTTCAACTTGAAATGTGTACCTTCTTCTAATTGGAAAAGTGTAACCTATAGTTACGGGCATAGAAACATATCTCATAGAAACATCATCATAGAAACATATCTCGATATATTTCTGTGTTCGGGCTATGCAACAAGTCAAGGCACGATTGCCTTAGAAAAAGACTTACATATCGCGTATGCACATATCTTTTGCCGTAGAATATGGTCAAAATATGGCTTAAGTTATAAAGACGAAAAAAACCAGTTATTTTAAGTTATAAATTTTAAAATTGTATATACATAAAATTCCCTACCAAAGCAATTTGAGATTATGTTAGGTATGAAAACGAATTTCCTTTGCAGTGGAGTGAAACAACGCACAAAGATGGGCGGGAAGGCAATTTGCTATAAATCTAGTCTAAATGGAAATCGTTCAAAAGCATTTGGTACACTGTACTGGTGCTATGATTATTATTTTCGACAATACTCGTAAATCACTAAACCATGTATGTAAAATATTTTTTATATCATAATCTAATTTATTTCCTTTTATTTGCAGAAAATAAATCTTATATACTTACGAGATAAATAAATCTTATATACTAACTTGATCAGAAAGCCGAAACATCCCAAGCATATAACACGAATAAATAAAACCAATAACAAATAATCTTTGAGTTATCGGTTGTATTAATGATGTTGCGTAAATATTGTTACCCCCAATTGTTAATGAACCTGACTGTTTTGGGAAACGAGTGATGGGTATTATTAATAATATGTGATGGTAAGATTTAATATCGTACTTTACAGGCTTTGGACTGTCAGAATGGTTACGAGGTGAGGAATAAATAGATTTATAAACAAAATCTTAAAAACAAATTAGGTTGTACACATGAACAAAATTTAACAGATATTCAGGATAAAATATAACATATATAAAAACTAAAAACTATTGCAATTGATTCTACGCTGATTCTGTACAAACTAGTTTTGGCTCTTGCACAAAAGTTAGAAGCACCCCATAGAGAGTATCGAAAATACTGACCGATTGTCACAGGCATTATCTGCTAGCTATGTGCAAATATTTTCCACGCAGTACCTATGGCGGCAAAAAATGTCGGCATTCTTCAGAACATAATATAGTTTTTGTAAAAAAGCTTAAATAATATCGTCTACAACATCAAAGACCACACGGCCCTCATGCGACGTAGTTTTGTCCAGCTAAAATATTTACTGCTACCGATACTCGTGTAGGATTTCTGTATTTAATCGATATAATATCAACCAATATAGGTTGAGTGCGGAAAAACAATTTCTGCGCAAGTTCCGAGGGTAATGTTTGACCATATCGTTAGTTGCGTGTTTTTTTATATCATAGGGTAGCAAACAAGCAAATGGAAAATTTTCCTGATGGAAAGAGGCAACCATCGCCTATAGACTTTAGAAATGTTAATGAAATGTCAAAATCAAGCTGCGACAAGCACCGACGCTATTGGGACAGGTATAGGTAAGGCAATGATCTCAAACACAGATGATGTTATAGAGCAATTGGCCCACCTCTCGTTCTTACCACTGTAACTTCTGTAAACCAGAATAAATAACAGCAACCATCCTGATAACCACTGAGTTGCGAGATCAGGCTGCCTTGGGGAAAAGATAAGCTGTCTTGGAACCCGCAACGAAATTAATCAGAAATATATGGGAGGAGTAGAAAATACATCCTGTTTACCTCATTTTCAGCAGAAGATAACAAAATGTTAAAATCTTAAAAATGCTATGAAATGAGCCTACTTAATTTTGCGTCCAGTAGTAAGTATGACAAAATCTTTTGAAGGCACAGAAGTTTCCACGTGTTTCCACAAGGTCGGAGTAATAAATTACACCAGATATACATTGGATACTATCAAGCATTTGACTACGTTCGTTTTGCCAAACATTACACTCCTAAAGAATGTGATGTGCAGTTTGTTCATATTTACAAATTAATGGAAGGAGAGGAGAGAGAAGGAGCATTCCGCAAAAAGGAGATGGAACTAATTTAAACTTAGTTCTATCTCCTTTTTGCGGAATGCTCCTTTAAACGAGAATAATTTAGCCTTAAAGTTACCGTGGCTAGTGAGAAATCGCGCAACACGATAGTCTATTTCTATCCACGTTTTACTTAAACAATCCCGGACGCATGGGAAAAAGTTATATAAATGTCGTCTTTTAGTTGAATAACACCAGCGCCACTACCATACATCAATTAATTAATTAGTAACCTCAATTACATGATTAAAGAGGCAACGTATTTTTTTGAGCTTGCGGGTTAATAAATTCTGGGTTGATAACATTCCCAGAATTGATAGACAAATGACGTTAGTTATCACGACGTTAGTTTCTACCTTTTTGGCTTTTTACGTAATACCTATAAGGCAGTTGATCTATTATTTGAAAGAGGCTCGGTTTTATACTTAACATATTATTCTTATACAAGCTGACCGGCGATTCTTCGCCCGCGAGTGAATTACCGTGTCGTCAATCATTCCTCGAAAGTCGTATAGCTTTTCATGCAAAGTTTTACACCCGATTTTAGCTCCTTATGGCTTGATTTTTAAAAAAAGTAACCCTTTTTTCGGATTTTTAACTATCTTCACGTCAAATTTCATCTAAACCGATTCAGCGGCTAAATCGTCAAAGCGTAACCGCGTTTTTAGTATGGATTTGACTATAATATATGCATTTGTCTTTTTTGCGATTTTATGTGAATAGCTACTTTATAAACTAAATGTAAGCAACTAGTTCATCGTGCCTATGAAAAAACTAACAAAAGTATACAAAATCCTTATATTTAACAATTCTGAATTTAATATTATACTCTGGTATACTTTATTCTGGTAAAACATATATTGAATCATGAATTTTAAAATTGTATACACCTTAAATACGCTACCGAGGCAATATGGAAGTATGTAGGATATGAAAACGAATTTCCTCTTCAGTGGAAATAAAACAACGCCCAAAGGCGGGTGGAAGGCAATTTGCTATAAATCTACTCTAGATGGAAATCGTTTTAGAGAATTTGGTGCGCTGTACCATTACTATTGTTTTCGATAATAATACACTAAAACATGCACATTGAATAGATTTATGAATGAAATTGTTTTGTTTTATTTACTGAAAATAAAACGAAATTCCGCTGATATAGAAATAATAGTATGTGCAAAGAAACAAAATGTTGTACAATGTACAATGTTGCATGTACAATGTATGTATGTTGACATCGCCTATAAACATCAAGGATGCTAATTTTATGTTACTATCCGTTTAGCGGGAATATATCGCGATACGCATAAGTTTACTGGCTACCTAAACAACGAATCGGAACATGACTGTGATAATACTGTTACAGTACCCGGCGATAAATATTGCACATCGACCTTTGGAAAGAGACAATCGGCTAATTTCGGCTTCGTAGAGCGTTATCTCTGTCGCACAAAATACAAACAGTCCGGTACCTATTAGGAGCTGTTAAAACAAGTATGATTTGCTTCTTTTGATATTTTTATTCTTTGTATAAAATACACTAATTTTTCTATAAGTGATGGCTTTAGGTTGGGGTAAAATAAAATAAAAAAACATTTTTACATTATGTTTACGTATTTAATTATTTTGGAACATTACAGCTTTAGTGTACATAATAAACACCATTATACCTATTGCTAAAATGAGACATTGCAATAAAAATAATAATAATTCTAATTCTCAATTACTTCCATTTCACTATCTGTGCTCTCAAAGAGGTCAATATCACTGTCACTATCAGCCGTATTTATTACTAATCTATCAGTGTAATTGTCTAAACTGTGTTGAATGCTTCTATATTCATTCTCACATTTGATTGCATGATCGCAAACCTTTTTCCACTCTTCAGCGCCGATCATGTTTACTTTTTCAGTTGGAAAATGGAAAAGAACGACGTTAGTCTAAAACGAATGGAATACCTTGATAAAATACGCAAATTTCGCGAAACAGGAAAAAATATCGTCTACATGGATGAGTCATATATACATGCATCCCACACTAAAGGGAAATCTTGGAGTGACGATAAGAAAAAAGGAGTAAAAAAGCCAATTTCAAAAGGTCAACGTTTGATAATAGTTCATGCGGGAAATGAAAAAGGCTTTGTACCCGGTGCTTTTTTAACGTATAAATCCACGGACACTACAGGTGACTATCACAATGAAATGAATAACGATAACTATGAGAAATGGCTGGTTAACCAATTAATCCCAAATATACCCAGTGATTCTGTTCTAGTTATCGACAACGCACCCTATCACAACAAGTATGTTGAGAGACCCCTCAACTCAAACACCATTAAACGGGAAATGATCAACTGGTTAAACAGACATGAAATTCCAGTTGATCCAAAATTAACAAAAACCCAGATTTACGCTATTATATGTCAGCACAAGGAGAGGTATAGAGAGTTTTCTGTGGACAAAATACTTGCCGAACATGGGCACACTGTGTTGCGATTGCCACCATATCATCCGGATTTTAATCCAATTGAAAATATATGGTCTCAACTGAAAGGCTATGTAGCCTCTAGAAATGTGGGTATGAACTTAACTACAGTAAAAACATTATTGACTGAAAAAGTAAACATGATCGGCGCTGAAGAGTGGAAAAAGGTTTGCGATCATGCAATCAAATGTGAGAATGAATATAGAAGCATTCAACACAGTTTAGACAATTACACTGATAGATTAGTAATAAATACGGCTGATAGTGACAGTGATATTGACCTCTTTGAGAGCACAGATAGTGAAATGGAAGTAATTGAGAATTAGAATTATTATTATTTTTATTGCAATGTCTCATTTTAGAAATAGGTATAATGGTGTTTATTATGTACACTAAAGCTGTAATGTTCCAAAATAATTAAATACGTAAACATAATGTAAAAATGTTTTTTTATTTTATTTTACCCCAACCTAAAGCCATCACTTATAGAAAAATTAGTGTATTTTATACAAAGAATAAAAATATCAAAAGAAGCAAATCATACTTGTTTTAACAGCTCCTAATAGGTACCGGACTGTTTGTATTTTGTGCGACAGAGATAACGCTCTACGAAGCCGAAATAAGCCGATTGTCTCTTTCCAAAGGTCGATGTGCAACATTTATCGCCGGGTACTGTACGTACTCGGGTTCGCAATTGAAGAAAACACCACTTATATTAAATCCGTGTATTTACACAACACAACACAACGTAATACTAAAATACACTTTACACAATAGTCACTTGCTGTACTGAACTTAGAACACTACACAATAAAATACTTCTCGCTTCGGAATAGTCACTTGATGTATCGCTCTCGATCGCTTGATAAAAACTGCCCTGTGTTTGTCAACATCTCTGTATTTATAGGCAGGGGAAAGTCCTAGCTGGATCCAGAAAAATCTAAATGTATCGGGAAACAATGAATCACTTCTTATCGTAAACATGTTATGAGTCATAAATCATAGTACACGCTACTTTCAACTTTATGCCATATCCCACAAAGTCCATTATGGCATAGCCCCGGCCAACTATTTGTTTGTCAATAGAAGTAGCTATCTCTTTCTTTTATTTCTAGATAATTAGCAAGCGCGCGCTCCAACTCTACACGCTTCTAGATTATTCGTAACAATACTTAGACTAAAAAACGTAAAGATCTCAAATATTTTATTGGAGTCTCAAAACCAAGCTGAAACGTGTCAGTGCATATTAAAGAGTCGTGAAGTTAACTCAGACGTGCATCAAATAGTGGCGTCACTATGGCATATGGCAGTGCACTATCTTTATTTTCTTTTATTTGAGTGATAATTAAAAAAGAATTAACGCAATTGCAGTAGCAAAATTTACCATGATGGTATCAAACTCTGACGAGACATTCCAGAACTCTATTTGGTTGTGCCGATGGCAGTGACACGCTTAGCCGATAGTTCGGCTTTTACAGACTGCCTGAGAGGAAAACAGATGGTATGTTATTTAAAAGGGGCCAAAACCAAAACTATATTTATCCTAACGTTTTGCAGCAGGAGTTGGATTGGATATATAAAAAAGAATGTAACAGAAAGAATCAAATTAAATTACTTTTTTAATTAAAAGACGTGGTAAGATAGACCGTACCAAAAAGGAAATCAATTTCGGATAACTTAAATTTTCCAAAAAAACTGTAAAATTTATTAACAATGAGTTGACCAAGACCTAAGACCTAAGCTGATACCACTAGAACATAGAGAATTAAGTCAGTGAACATATAAAAGTTTCCAACGAATTTATAGCATCCTCCTTTGTAAATGTCGCGTCGAGTGAAAATAATGACTCAATATTATTTAAATTGTACTGTTGATATTAGGCAACATTCTCAGAGCACATACGAACTTCTTACGAACCCAAATATCCCATACATTTCTAAATAACGCTTCCAACTTATGAGTACAAAAGTTATACAATAAACAACCTTGCCTTATTGTGGAAGTTGCAGGTAATAATGAAAAAATGTCTATTTAAAATATGACCAAATCACGATTTCAATAAAATAGTACTGTATGTATAGACTATTAGTTTGGTTCACATGTTATTTTTTAAATTTTTATAGTCTCCGAAAATTACGATCAAAGTGTCATTCGATTTGTATTGTCACGTGAAAGTTTAAACAAAAGTCCGAAAAGGTGCTGAAAAACATTGCAAAAAAATATAAACAAATAAGCGAAAAAAGTGGGGGTTTAATTTTTTTAAATATCTCGCAAAGTATTCAAAATTTACGAATTTTTAAAAAAGATTCAAGAAGATTATCAAATTTGCAAAAAAAAGTTCTGGCTCGCTGGAGCTGTTTGGAGCATTATTTCATATCTACAATAGTTTAAAAGTTATTATAAATTTAAAAGCAAAGGAGCAGATGAAAAAGACAAGTTTCAAGGGATAATAATATTAAAAGCTATATTAAAAAAAACTCCAAAAACCACACATGGTTAATTTTATTGTTAAAAACAGTAAATATAAAAAATGAATTTGTTTATAATAAATTGTTTTAAATAAACGAATAAAAACAAAAAAAGATAATCAAAAAGAACAAAAAAATTTATGATTTTCGGAGAAGAAAACAATTCCTTAATTTTAATACGAGCATTTAGTTGCAAAACGATTGTTAATTATAAACGCATTTTTAACAACAAATACATTTTTGGAACCGTTTTTTCTCTAAAAATCATAATTTTCATCAACAAATATGATACAAAAAAAATAGATTTACTCGTGAACAATGCAATTATTTATAATAATATTTAAACAAAAACAGTAAAAAATAACTATTTTTAACCAGCTTATAATCATTAGACATCGAAACAACCAAGATTTGATAAAATAATTTTTATTATTTACTTTTTAAATTTATAATTTTAATTGTTAATCAAGCAATTAATCAAGATTTTAAATGGAAATATATATATACAATATACATATACAAAATCTTGATTTTGTAATTTTTGCAACGGTAATCTATTTATTATCTTATTAAAAATAACTTCACTTAGTGAAAAAATTCTAGGGTTTTAGTTTGATAATTATCGGGATTTTTATGTTAAGTTTAATTTAAGAAAAAATAATTAACAACTGAAAAATTAATGTAAAAATTGCGATAAAAATAAAAATATGTTTAAATATTTTTATTTATTTACTTGCTTACATAACTACCATTACAGGATATTGCCCAATGCGATAGTGCGGCATTCAACCATTATACATTTTGAACATTTAAACAAAAAGAAAAAGAAAGAGATAAACAAAATTATATCAACTAAATAATACAAAAAATCTACAAACCAAATATTATAACGAAAAACAAGGACATTTAGAAACACACAATTTTTTTAAACATTTAACAATAACTAACGACACATAATTTTATTAGATTATTCCAATTGTAATTAAATATATTCATTCTATTCTGGACCAAATTTATTATCTTTAAGATTGGAGTCAATGGTGTTTGTGATATTAAGCAAGTTCTAGCCCTGGATATAGCTGATAGTGGCAGGCGGCGTCGCCTCCATACGAAGCGGTCTGTTACACGCAGGTTTAGTAGCTGAAGCACACACGGATGACGCTTCTTACCTTGAAGTATCTTTATATATATTTTTTGTTGCTATTTCAGATTGACGCAACATGCGCTGAAGCCAGACCACCCGTTTTTGGCTACATTTTCAGTAAAATTATAAAAATTATAAAGGCTTTGTAAAAATTATATATATTAGACGTATAGCTCTGGAAGTCGGAAGCTTTTTTTAGCAAAATTAAAGATCTTTTTGGATCTTTTTAAAAATCCATAAATTTTGAATATTTTTGGAAAAAATCAAAATACCAAACCTCCACTTTTTTGCTTATTTGTTTACAACTTTTGCTATTTTTTTTCAACACCTTTTCGGAATTTTCCTTAAACTTTATACGTGACAATACGAATTTAATGACACCTTGGTCATAATTTTCGGAGACTATACAAAACTTTAGAAAAAATAGTACATGTGAACCAGACTATTATATCCTTTTAATGGGATAACCGGCTTTATTTTTGAGGGAAATGAATGTTACGGTGATATTGAACTAACAGAAAATAACCAATTGTGATTTCATACAATGAATAAGGACTAGGGCCCAACCACCGCCTTACCTAATGTTTTCGCAATTTTGCGTCAGTACTTGTTACTATCGTATTTCTTCTTCGGAAAGTAAAATATCCAGTAAATTTGACATGCATTTGGAATTACATCCTCGCTATATAGATGGTCCCATAAATTACCTTTTGTGCCTATAGACAATTGGTATCGTTTTCCATCGGAAGAGTCCTCCGCTTGTTTATAAATCTGTAATAAAAAAATCATGTTATGTTACCCTTACGCGTTAGAAGTTCACGATTTAGGAGTTTCACGATTTATATATTTTTACAAATTTTTTCATCACTGTCAAATTGTGTTAATATAAAAAATGACAGTGCCAATAAAATTAGCAACACTGTTCATTAAAATATTGTATTCCCGAATCTATTATCCCGAAATATTTGGGAAAAAATATGATGGTTTAAATATACCTCTTTTAAGATAGTTGATGTATAGGTTTTTATTTACTATTGCCTCTTTATTTTTGTGATAGAGTTTTACAACATTTTTGTGTTTTATTTATAAAAATTTATGTCTGTGTGTACTGTATATATTTCTAAAGGACTCCAAAACGGCTAGAGCGTTTCAGGAAACCTTCAGAATAGTCAAGCATGTGGTCTTGCGAAGCCTTGTAGTCATTGCATCAAAAGATTTTTGTGCCGAAAATTGTTAAGGACAGCTTTAAAATTTTTACACAAAATATTTTTTTAATTCGGGAAATAGAAAAATGAGATGGCAGCCCTACGACGAATTTTGAAATTACTTATTGCATAAAACATTCATTAAATTCACTTGATAAGGAAAGGATAACAAATGTCGGATCCTATACTTATTGGCAGGTGGTTTTGATATTTATTGTACACCTAAAATATACATTTTCGTACAAAAGGCGAACTTAATGCCTGCTGGCATTATCCATCAGTCAATCTTCAGGCCAACATAATGTAGCTGTTGGAGTGCCACTGAACAACTTACACTGCATGCAATTAATATATGTCGGAGAGGCGTCAGGAATACCTTGTGTCTCTGACATAGTAGCGTTAAGGATATAGTTTACTATACTTTCGTAGGTAACAAAATAAAACTTTAGCCTTGTAAATATAACGTTATTTTCTATTTGAATCAAATTTATCAACAATTATACTTTGTAAGGCAAACGATCCGTGAGAGCGATCAGAGTGCTAAGTGTGAGTTTTTCTTTTCGCATTCGATCGTGAGCGTACTAGTAATTTGTATGTGATTTGTACAGCGCCACCTAGTGGCAAACGTGAGAAATCAGTTTACCACTAGTTGGCGCTATACAAATCACATACAAATTCCTAGTAAACTCGAAACGCGCTCACGATCGAATGCGAAAAGAAAAACTCACACTTAGTGTGCGTTTGTCGCGAGTCGAACGTTGAATGCGGCCGGCCGCACCGGTCTATTCGCAAAACGCCCGACTCCCCTGCCACTGACTGACGTTTCGTTAGCGCGCGTAAACAATATCAACGTCACCTGGCGACCGGATAGCGCGCTGTGCCTTATTTTACAATTCGCGCCGACATATATATTACCATATACGTACATATATATATCATAATATTTACATACTATGCATGTTTTAACCATATTTTATCAAAATAACAAAGTCCTTATATCCCCACAACATGCGTCGTGTTGTTTTCCTGCCGCAATACCATGTACCCCTTCATCACAATGGACGTTTAATTAAGATTAACTTTCGTGAAAATTACAGGGTCGAAGTACTTCTGTACTCAGTGCGAATAGCTCTTAGGGTTTGCCTCGTTAATTTATAACTATAATATTTAATTTTGCAATAATAATGATCAAAATTTTTTGCGTGTCTTTGGGATATGCACCTTTTTTAAAAAAAATCCCATCTGTGTTTTTGTTAAACAGTTTGTAAAAGGCAAACGATTAACCTAACATGACTTTAGTAGTCAAACGACTTATAAATCACTAATTCTGAAATATCTCGGTCGGGTTTTGAGCTACCTGGAGTGGCTAAATGTTCCGTATTTTTTAGGAACTGGAAAAAAAGGAACGATTTGAAAATATATGCATTTATACCTACTTAAATACTTACAAAAAAAAACAAGAAAATGAGTCGAATGCGCCAGGCGGAGGAACACTGAGACACAAGATTTTCGTTTATTAGATTTCATGTATTCATCGTTAACTACCATCCACATCACAATAAATAATTTGCTTATTTTGGGGTTCAGTTCGTAATTTTTATCTTACGATATTTATTATTTTTATTATTATACAGATTTTTCCAAACTCGACGCCAAGCGGACATGGGATGATAGCCTAGGTTACGTAAATTTTAGTAAAAATAAGATAAAAATCTAGGTCAATTAATTAAAAAATAATAAGAATATTTTTGAAAATGCTAGAAATCAGCTCTCTAGACGATATCTTTATGTACCATGCTTACAAAATATGTCTTAATTTTAGTGCAATTTTTCTTTCTAAATAATCCTGAGTAACAATGGAATTATAAATTCAATAATTAATGTGGTCCGTTATTGGGAAAAAAATACTTTATGGCAGAAAAGAAAAGTCTTTGCTTAATTTAGAAATAAGAAAAAGTGTACAAGTTCGATTTTTTTTATAGAAGAGGGGGCAAACGAGCAGAAAGTGCACTAGATGGTAAGTGATCACCGCCGCCCATGGACATCCGCAATACCAGTGGTCTTGCAGTTGCGTTGCCGGCCTTTTAAGAATGAGTAAGCTCTTTTCTTGAAGGTCCCCAAGACGTATCCGTACGAAAACACCCCTGCCGAACAATTGATTAGTTTCATGACTTTCGAACTAAAATCCTTTTAACATTTACTTGTTATTAAAAAGTGTCCACTGAATTCTAACATGAGCTTATTGTTTTATTTATTTAAATTTATGCACAATTACAGTACAATGGATGACTTAATGCCCATTGGCATTCTCAACCAGCTAACCCCAAGTAATAGCGAAAAAATTAGGGTGCGAGCTGATAATTAAAATGTATAATACTAATAATATATAATGAAAAAAAATATATAAATATATAGATAAGCACAAAGATTATATTATACTAAATGCCATGGATCCCAGCAAAAAGCGATTAGATTTAAATCTAGAATAGATCTAGATCTATATACCTCCATATAAAAAAACAGTAAATATTCGAGGTGACATACTAATACTTAGTGAATACATACAAAATAAAAATAAAAAATATAGAAAGAGATCTCTAAATCTATATATAATCATTGTTCATTAAATAAATTTGATAATTTTGGCTGACGCTCTATTCTTGTAGCACTTTAGGCTGATCTCATCAATTACGCAACTCTCTTTGTCACTCTATGATCTCTACCTATCTCACTCATGTGTACCTGACCCTAGTGTACCTGACCTTTTTTTGTATAATACTTGTGTACAATTATTACTATTCAGATAAATAATAATAATAATATTCTTTATTGTACAACATATACAATAATACTTATAAAAAATAATAATCTTTATTGTACAACATATTATAAACGTTTTTTTAAATTATGATCTTTTGTAAATAAACAATCAAAAATATTTTTTCAGAAATAAAAAAGTATTGTACTATTTTGCAATCTCTATTAAATGGGCTATTTTTCTTAATAACTTGACTACGGTAGAATAGTGAATTTTTAATGACGAATTGACTTTCCACACGTTTCAAGTTCAATGACAAAAGATTTTGATCACTACTCAATTAAATTTTATTTTTGTCTTATTAACTAACTTTAATTACAGGATTTGTAACTGCAACCAATAGCGTATTAACTTAGGATTACATAAAAAGAAAAACCATACTAAAATTAAGACATTTGTGAGCATAGTACCGAATGATATTCTCACTATTCTCTCAACTCTACAGTGCTGTTTTTTAGCATTTTCAAAAATATTCCTATTATTTTTACCAAGTAACCTTTTTTATTTTTACCAGAACTAACTAAGAATCTAAGCCCCATAATTCCTTGCCTCATGTCCACTTGACCTCAAGTTTCGGGACATGAATTTGTCGTATATTCTCAGAATCATAGATGAATATAAAAAGTGACATTTTATGTTCCCCTTCCACATTTCATAGCTCATAGTTAGAGTGGCGCTTTATCCGACATTCTAAGGCAAGTTATACATGTAAGTATTTAAATAATGTAATAAAACTACTCGTAAGTATTATAAAATCTGTAACACTACTTCCGCAATCAAAATCTTATTTAACAGCATGTCGCTAACATATATAACTTGTTGTTTAAGTATTTGAAGTTGTATAATATTTTTGATGTTATAACAGGCTACTGTTGATGAAAAGAGCAATCACTTTTCTAGTAGAGTCCGCGATGCTGAATGACCGGAAACGAACGAAGCTATTTCGTTCACGATATCGCTATCCAAAAATCTCATTTGATTGAAATTAATTTAAGAATGGAGCACATAGTCTAAACTAGTCACTAGTGGCGTGATTACCAGTAGAGTTGTGGTGGTGCATACAATGCATAGCGTTATAATAATAACACGCTATGTATGCATATACGTACTCAACGTAAAGCGTAGAAAAATATAGTTTATAGTCTATAACGCGGTATTATAAAATAGTTTGTTCGAACAATACATCATACCTCTAATTACAAGGTGGTAGAATTACAAGGTCTCGTTCAATAGTATGAGTGCTTATCACTGTTTTGTTAAAGCTTGAAGAGCAAGGCATTAAATAAATTTGTATTCTCACAACACGGCAACGCGTGTAGCAACCATCATACATATTATCTTTTATGGATGTATAATTTACTCATGTGGAAAACACATATTTAAGACTAAAAAAGTTAGAACTGGCTGTCAAATATTATAATAAATACAAAAATGTTTTGAAGATTTTTATTCCATTCTTGGATACTTTTCCACCAACTTTGTCTTAGTAGCTTAATTTTACATTAAAAAAATATTTCTTTTTTGTCTATTGAAAAAAAAAATTAAATAAAAGTCTTTTAATATGCCGTATTGGTTCGGCTCCTCTTTAAAGAATAGACAGGGGGTCTGTCTTTCCACTAGGCAGTCCTGAAAGGTTTACGGTTGGCCAAACACACTACTACCTACACCGCGTTATCTAATCCTGCCATTAAGTTGCAAATAATTCACATTGTCGAGTTTTATGGCATTTCATCTTGTCACACATACAGCAACATAACATTAACATTTTTAGTATATCTAGGTAATAGTCATCTCTTTTTATCAGAAGAGCTCATCTGCTTCTTTTTATCCTATGATGTAAAAAAATCGCGTCAAAAAAATAAAGTTTGAGACGCAAATAATAAATGATTTAACCTATATACAAATAAATTTTGATGACTTTAATGTCTGCTTGCACCAAATTATTCAAATGCTTTTTAAATTATTTCTTTAGTTAAATTTATTTAAAAACTATTAAAAAAGTTTAATGCGAGCAGATCTGAGTGTATATTGACGTTGACGGTACCCTTTTCGTCCACGAAATAAGTCAAAAGTGCCTGTAAATGTTTATTTTAATAAAACATTTTTGACATTTACTTTAATAACACTTAATTTACATCAACATGTCGCAAATATTCAATTAAGACCAAAACATGTATTAGGTACGTGTCGTGTAACTAGCCTAAGGAATCCTGTAAAAGCTGCTAAATGGGCTAAGCTCACCGACTGTTCGCCGACTTTGTGCACAAGAGCATCATGCCAAATTTTAAGCAAAGTTTATCGCATTAATGCGACAGCGAAGGCACAGAGGATTACGTACGTCCGACGCAATTTCGCGCTAATGTGCACACAGTTTTACACGGCACGTTTACTCCATTTTAAACGTGTTTTAAAAGCCTTTATTCGCGATGCTGAATGACCGGAAACGAATGAAGGTAATGAAGTTGTTTCGTCCACGGCTCCGCTATCGAAAATTCTCATTTGGTGAAGTTACTTTGAGAATGGAATACATATTTATATTCATACTTTGATTGCCTCGGCTCAAATTATCTGGAGTTTGGTTTGATTCGGGTCGGAGCAAGTGATGTGGGTTCTTACTGCTAAAAAGTATATATTATTATATTATATATTATTATTAGTTTTAGATGCCTTATTATTATTTTAGATGCCTATTATTATATATTATTATTAGTTTTAGATGCCTGCCCGTTATACCGATAAGTTAGTATTTCTATTCTTATCATGAGACTTAACACCTTTGATTTATCGTCGGTGCACTAGTTGAATCTCTGCCTAACTCTTTGAAGAAATGGACCATAGTAATGGGATGATCTTAGTGGGGATGTGTTAACACTTTTGTGCTTAGAAAAAAACGGTTGTTAGTACCGGCTATCACAAATAAAAACCATAATTATCAAAAATTGGTAAATATGGCGACAAGTATTACCACCTGCTTGTTTAGCTACTTGTATACTAAAATTATTTATATTATTCTCAACGTTATATTAAATTATTATTAATCCGTCCTGTTATTGTGCTGTGTTTAACTGAATAATTTACTGTCTATATCCTAATCGATATTTTCATACTATGAATATTATAATGCGAAAAATTGCCTGTCTGTTATGCTTTTACTGCCAAACTGAACTTCCGGTTTTGATGAAATTTAACATGGAGATAATTGGAGATCCGAGGTCCAACCAAGGATAGCTTTTTTTCAAAAAAAGGGGCTGAAATAAGAAATGGAAGATATTATGAAAAACTGTATCGACGACATGTTAATTTACTTCCAATTAAAACAGCGGGAGTCAGCTACTACCCAAATATTTATTTACATCTTAAAGACGTGATATCCTAAAGAGGCTTCAAAAAGTGAAAAATGTAGAGTCACGTGTAGAAAATATGTTTGTGAAGTAAATCAAAAGTAAAAGTGCATTTTGATTCATTCAACTAAGAGATTTATCAATCAGCCCGCTTGGGATAAACAACCAGTGATATGTCGTGGCTGATAAAAGTTCTCGCACACGCAAAGATCTTCGGTAGCATGCTACATGTATATAATAATAAATTCACGGGACTAATTACACTTACTGATCTAAAGATCTCTGATATTTTTACGATAAAATTATTTTTTTTTATTACCACTTGAAAAACTTTTACTCCTTATAAAATATTTATATTAGATGCTGTAGATAAAACTTGCCTCTTAGGTAGTAAATTTTTAATAAACTACAAAACTAAAATGGTTAAAAAAATAGTTCTGATAAAAGAATAGTAAGTAGCCCATACAGAAAGCCCCAGAGTTGAACGACGGGGACATGCCTGGGACATAATTGGGTAGCCCATCTTGGCAAACCTATATTGTCCTATGCCCGGGCCATAACTGGGCAATCAACCTTGGCCATTCCAATGATTACCTAGCCTTGGCCAAGCCAGAGTCACCCTAACTTGGGCCAGGTTTGTGTAACCTAACCTCGGCCATTCAATGGCGATCCATACTTTTCCAGGACTGAGCAACCTAGCTTTGGCCGACTCAATGATTACCCGAGCGTTAGCCAAGACTGGGATGCCTAGCCTTGGCCGTTGAATGGCAACCCAGACTTGAGCCAGAATTCGACAACTTAACTTTGGCCCTTCAATGGGAACTCCAAAGTTTATTAATTATTAAGTAATAGAATTTGGAACAGTATATATTTATTATTTAACGAATATTTGATACTAAATCCTAAAATAGAAAATTTATTATTTCAATAAAACAATTGTATATCGCTAAAATTGATACGGACTTAAAAAAACTAAAGTATTATAATATGATATTAAAAGTATACAGAACGATTTAAAAAGTCTAAAGTAAATGTAAGAACTTGATTTTTGCTTTTTTTTAAATTAATAAACATTTGTAAAAAAATAGATAATTTTCATCAAAACACAAAATTAAATAACATAAATTATATAAATAATAAACCGTCACACTCTGTCACCATATAGATTTAGCTTATATGAATGGTGAGATATGCGTTAACTTATCGGTCGTACGGAGTAGGGGTTAGTGGTCGATCTGGCAAGCGCGCGGCTCAAGTTTGAATCTCGGTTAGGGTAAATGCAATTTTCACTTTATTCTATAATTAGCGAAAGTTAGGTCTATATTAAGAGTTAAGTCATCTGAACTTGCGTTAGCACTATATCAAAATCGAAATAAATTATTGACAAGTAAAAAATTCTTTTTTTTCAATTTCAACTAACAACTACTCATTTTATAGGTAACTGAAAATAATTTAACCGTTTCGTAGAATATTACTATTTTATTTCAGAGAATTCAATTTATTCGAAATTGGGTTCTTAATATTAATTTGGTTTCACATTAAACAATTAAATTCTTAATATATTCTGTAATCTACTTCTTTTAGTAAAATCTATAGTGGTGAATAAGCCTGGGCTTGCTTTGGCTTAAAAACTTGGGCCAGTATTGGTTAACATACTTGGGCCAGTCTTGGTTAATAATCTTGGGCCAGTCTTGGTTATCATGCTTGGGCCAGTCTAGGCAACCAAGCTTGGTACCCTCCTATCACTCCAGACTTCTACCAAGGCTGGGCCAAAGCGGGTTTACAAGCTTGGGCCAGAGATAGACAGCATTACGCCAAGCATGGCCCATATCTGGCCCCGTCGTATTGTGCTGTATGGGAGTACGACAGGAACGCCTTGCACACTTACACACACACACACACACACACACACACGCACACACACACATGTCTATAAGCGTGTAAGTGGTTCCGTGCTTCTACCGCGGCACTCGACTAGGTATGCGCATTAGAGTTTGCAACAGTGTCTGCGCATATAACTTAGATTTCATGAGCCACGAAGAGTCCGCCACCGTCTGTGATTGAGTTTAATTGACTGAGTAAAAAAGAAAAACAAAAAAAAAAAACAAAATAAATGTACTTAATATTTATAGATATAGATATATCACCATCCATGTTAATTTTACTTGGATATATATCGACATACAGTCGTGTAGTTTTCGTTTTTTATTAATTATAATTAAACGACCCTGAATTAAGTAGCCATTCGCATTCGGTGATCTACAATTGTCGATTACAATTACAAATAATTGATTTTTTCATAAGTCACAGTGTTTCCGGAGTTTCATACATGATGGACAGGAAAATTTTTTGACCTATTTTGATATTTTTTTCCGTTTCTATTGCACTAAATTAATTTTTAGCAAGTATAGAATTAATCTCCATTAAATTATCTCGACAATAGTATGCAAAATATCTTGATTCCGTTAACTACCAAGGCTATAATACTAAAAATAATTGCCAAAATAAGGCGAAAAAAATTTTTGATCGTAAAGCACTCTCTGATGCTTCGCATCATTTGTCGTGCAATAGTTTAAAATTAAAAAAACAAGCTATTATAAATAAACCAAACTAAAACGTAGAAAATAAATAGTAGTTTAAAGAGCAAGAGCAAGCTTTTTTTAAAATAAAATATTTTTTTTATTCACACTATTATTAATTTATATTTATTGAAATTTTTAACACTATTCTTAATTTAAATTTATTAAAATTTATTTTCTATTTTTTAGTTCGGTTTTCTATAAAAAGCGTGTTTTTTAGTTTTTTTAAACTATTATTTATTTAGAGATAAGCTCGCCTTTTGTACTTTTTTAAAAATACTGCTTGCTGTAATTTTGTTTGTTGTTCTGTTGTATACAATAAAGTATTTAAAAAAAGTAATGTAAATATTTAAATAAACTGTTTAACGATTTTTACTAATTTTACCAGTTCAATAAGTAATTCATTAAAATATACCCATTTATAAAGCTAGAGAAACCAAACATTGTTTCACATTATGTAGAACAGAGTAAAGTAATAAGATAAATACTTCTTTCATGAAAGAAGTATTTATCTTATTACTACCCTTGCTTACAATTCCATGTTATTAAAAAATACCTCAGAAAGAATCAGCTTACGTTTTTGGGCTGCCTTCTTTTTCAAACAACATAAATCAAAGTCATTACAGTGAACAACGTGTTTCAGTGAACTGTTTGTCAAAGTCCCTTACACAACAAGGCGTCAAAAGGATGTCTGGACAGTGATTACACCACAATAACGATTGACAAACATCCCTAAAGGTTTTGAACAGAGACACTTTATCGATAGCATCACTTGAACAACAAACGCTTGGCACATCCTTGTTTATAGTTTTTATTCGTAAATGTACTATACAAAGATGTTTTAGTATAAGTTATAAAATGTTGTGGGAAAGTTACACAGCAATGTACATCAGTCATTTCCTAAGAAACGAACTAAATAACTTTATAGGTAGGCCAGTGTCAAAAAAGGGTGCATATTTAATTATTTGGTTGAAGTGCAATTGTACGGATTCTAAAATGGTGGATTGAAATAAAGGATGTCCAAAGCCGCACAATCTATACATATAATAAAATCGTAGGAAAGTCAAAACTGTACCTTGAATATTTTTTTAAAAGAATACTGGAGGCGTGATCTCCAATCGATATCGAAGCCAAAAATATAGTTTTTAGAATTTTTGTCTGTTTGTTTGTATGTGGGACATACATACTCTATTGACCTCTAAATAATATTTCTATGGTATGTCCGGGGTAAACTCAATACTCAATACTTTATTGCGTCATATGTTATACATATACATTCTAGGAACAACATAATATGTACCCTGATAGGGTGTAGCAGTGCAGAGGCGGACTGATTCACTTTTCTGAATAAAATATGTTTCTTATTGAAAATCATTCAAAAATTCGCTTAAGGTGTAGTAACATTTATTTATCGGTAGGTTCTTTACATCGCGTAGAAATATTTTACAATTTTCTTCCGATTTAAGTTTTTCGGGTAATTTATTAAATATTTTTACAGCCATAACGTTTGGCCCCGAGCTGTGCATTTTAAGGTTTGAGATTGGTAATTCTAGGTTGTGTTTGAATCTTGTTGTAAATTTTCGTTTTTTAAAGAACTGGGGATATTTTTTAACAAATTTTAATATTTCGTATATATAAATTGAAGAAAACGTTAATATTTTTAGTTTTTTGAAATACGGTTTACAGCTTCCTGGTTCTTTAATGTTAACAAGAATGCGGATGCACTTTTTTTGGGATATAAAAAGATCTGTCGCATTCACAATATTGCCCCATAGTATAATGCCGTATGTTA